>VZSR01000170.1:2513736-2574824 GCA_013398615.1 Brachypodius melanocephalos
GGAGGGCCTCTTGTGAAAAGCCTGGGCCCGGGCAGGCTGGGCCGTCCTGGCACACCCCCCTGCAGGGAGGGAGCCGGGACAGCCTTCTTACCTCTTCTGAGGCTGGAAGGGATAACGAAGTCCCCAGGCTTCCCGGGCTGATTTTAAGCTTGTGTGACCCAGAGGTGTATACCTACATTTAATTGGCCAATCTGGCCATCCATCTTGAAAGTCAGTCACTAAATGTTTTTTTACCATCCGTGCTAAACCAACACAACAATATATTGTGTCTTTTTACTGAACACTAAGCCATATATTTGCTATGTGAATAGGAGAACCCACACACACTTCAATACTTCCTCAGTGATCCCATTCTGTACTGCCCTAAACCCACAAGAACCTGGGTTTATCTCTCTGCCTGCTGTACACTACTTCTTGTCCCTACAAGTCACCCTGCTCTATGCTACTAAGCTGTCAGTGACATTGTTTCAACTCATCTACTTGAAGGGCCCAGGATTTTCACTCATCTCAACTTCCGCATTAAAAGGAGAAAAAAAAAAGAATTGAAAAAGTTCATCAAAATGGAATCTTGCATCTTAAAACAACTGTCACACCTTATAGCTTTTCATTAACTCATGCACATAGACTGCAAACTCTAAAAATAAACGTATCACAGTTTTTCTCATTATGTCAGCCATTTCTGATGCTATTTCCTTCATGCACTAATAAAAGCTTCCCATGGCAATTGCACTGCAATGAGTCCCACAAGTAGTCAGAAGCAAAACAAGAGAAAACTTAAATAACAACTATTTGCAACTTGGCTGCTTTTATTGAGAAAGGCACACTTAACACTCCTTCTCTGAGGTTTTGCTTCTTTCAGAATCAGGACTCTATACTGAAAGGTAATCTGTTTCCCACTGGACTTTCCAAACTTTTCATTCTGTCTTCAGCAAATACCCACAGAATATTATATACTCTTGGTTCCAAGAAAGCCTCTTCTTTATAACCACTGAAGGTGTTGAACACGTTCAGTTTCACTGAGCTGAAGGAGAGTGGATAAAACCACCCTTACAAATTACTCAGAGGCAGCCTCTGAGTCTACTGTAATGGTATACTTTTGTTAGGCTTTGAATCTACCCTGATAGGGAAGATAGAGAAGAAATAGAAGCACCGCAGATATGTTCCCACAAACTCATCCCAACACAGACATCAACACTGTTTCTGATTTGGGATCATCCAGGTTCATCAACTATGTTAGAATTACTAGACCACACTTGGACCATTCTAATTCTTGCCCCTCCTAAAGGCTTGAGTGATGAAACACACCAGTATGCTCTGGACTTATTCTGCTATTCTCCTATTCAACACAAATGCTCCACTGAGAAATGGAAAATCCAAGCTTTTCTTTCTTTTTCAGTGGATTTGTTTTCCTAACAAAAATCATTAAAACAAAAATACACCCGTACAAATTAAAGCAAGAATTTTCCACTGATTTTGGAGGTACCATACCTGGCTACAATTTAGTAGTGCTTACAAAACTACACATTAACAAACCCAAACTAACACAACTAAAGTTATTCTAGTTTTGTTGCCTGTGTTTGACAGACATAACTCTTCTTGTTGTTCCACACGTCTTACAGAATTTGAGAACTTTCCCTTGATTTTCCAATTATTTTCTTGAATTGTCACCTTTCTGTTCGTCTCCCATTAGCAATCCTGGTATTTCCTAAATTTCCTGGGAAACTTTCCTTTTTGTGTGCTTTCTATTCTTGAATAAATTATTGCTGGGCTTTCACAAAGCAAATAAATCCTTGAGTTTTTTACGTTATTCTGAAATATGGACATGAATAGTTCTGCCCTAAGGTAAGTTTAAATATACTGTCCATTTTCCCCAGGTATCTAAGACACTACATTTATTATGCTTGCAACTATTTTATTTCAGAACTTCTCCACAGGCTGAATTCTAGCTTGTGTGAACACAGATCATGGCAAGATAGCAGACGTGAAGACAGGGTGCATGCTGGCTTTTGCACAAGCTGTTAATGAGCTGTACCAAAATGGTGGCTGTCACTTTGCATTGGATCAGGGCAATCTGTACAATGTAAGGAAATTAAAAGCTCCCAGTGGCAATGGATCCTGTTTCAGTCATTAGCTACTAGGGAGTGACAGAGACCATTCAGAGGACCAGCCCCCTGTGAGGTTCTTTGGTCCTCGGGGGATTTTCTGCTAATGCTGTTTTATGCCCCACTTCTTTGTGATGCAGAGTGAGCACAAATGAATTACTATTTAATTTATTTATTTAGGTGCAGCTAACATTGCAGGGGAAACAAAAAAATATTGAGGGGAGGAAAAGCCCACAAAACATGGATGCATTGATCTAACAATCAAGATGACCACGCAAGTTATTTGGTGGAGGCCTACAGAGTACCTATGTAGATGTGTGTGCAGTAGATACATTATAATATAATGAATACCAAATACGTATTTCCCAGTCTTTTACTATTTTCCTTTGAAGTAGGTCTACTGAGACGGAATTATAAAAGCAAAACCTCTATTAAGTCTTATTTCAGTATAAGACATAGGAGAAAAATACCTCTCCAGCTATCTATCTATATTTTAACAGAGTCTGAGAATATTTGCTTCAATCTTTGTGTTTCAAAAGAGAACGAATCAGGCAGAAGGACAGAAGGTTACAGATTAGTCCTGGTCATTGCTCAAAGAGTGTGGGTTATAAATAATAAAGGAGAAAAGGGTGAAGGACACTAAAATATAACTTGAGACCCACAATGGAATAATCAAAGCAATGAATCTAATTTCAGCTTAAAAATACCAAGCAACTTTGGATTGAATGTCTCTGCACTGTTCTCTTCTGAAATATAGGAACTGATACACTATACACATTTTTAACAAATTCCATCAGGAGAACAAACTAAAATTTCTTGCTTTTTAATGCACCATAGATAATGGGAATGTTTGTGTGCATGCATCTATACGTATGCATATATGTGTGCATATATACTTGCAGTCTATGAGCATTCTTTGAAAGTCTTATGCTAAGCAGAAAACAGTAAATTGTATTGCTATCTAATGTAAAATAGATGATAGTCAGCCTATACACACCTGGTTTGTGTGTATGTATGTATATATGCATATATTAAATATATACACATTACATCTGCATATATATGCAAATATTTGTGTATAGATATAAACATTGCATATATAGACACATCTACACATACATGGACAAATTGTTGTCATCGCTAGAGAACTGGTTTTAAAGTGCAAAAGTTGGGGATAATCCTGCACACATGCTTCATGACAGTGACAGATCTGACATACTTGCAAGATGAGGCATATTAGGTGAAATGTGGCAAGATGCTAAGAGGCAAATATCTTCAATACACAACCCTTATCCCTGGTGGTGAGAGCACCCTGCACTGCTGAAGAAGCAGATAATCCTCTGACAGGATCACCATTGTAAGGGTCTTTTCCAAGACTGGTTTTAGCCGGATAACTCAATGCCAAAATGAGGCAAAGAAGAAGTGAATCACTCAGTAAACACCTTTGAAATTATGAAAAGGTCTGAAAGACAATTTCCTCCAGCCTCTTAGTTCAGAAGTTTCTAGGCCTGTCCCCTGTATGTGTATCAGTAATGGAAAATCTCACTATTCCATGAGGAGCAGGATCAGGCCATCTATTTATCCAAAGTATAAGCTTTCCGAAAGACAACCACTGACTACAGGAGATGAAATGATGAAATTTACAGACAAGCCTGTGGCTAAGGCGATTTTCCTTCTTTGTACATCTCATGAAAATATGTTTAGTGTTTCGTGTGCTCAAGCAACATGAAGAGACAAAATCTCACTCAGATCACTAGGTCAAAAGAAAAATGAGATTGTAATCAAGCACATGGAAATAAGGACTTACTAACATTAAGTTTGTCTCAGTCTTGGGGATGCCATCTTATAACCCTGAAGTGATCAAAGCCGGAATTTTGATGTCCTAACACAAAAAAAAAGAACAACTAAAATAGACTAAGGTAGTGGAGGTGAAGTCACACAGCACAGCCATGGCTCCCAAAAAGGCCTGCAGTGAGACTGGGACTTCTTACACATGCAGGTCAAGTGAGAAGGCAACATGGATCCTCTGAGAAGCCAGTTACTACCACATGGATAAGATATCTTTTTCTAGTGGATTCTGAAATTATTAATTCCCCAGAGTAGTTTCTGAGCTGATAGAAGAAGTAGTTTTCTCCAGTAGTGTCCTGGAAGCAGGCAAAAGGCAGAGGGGAAGTGCAGAGTTTTGAACTATGTGGGCATGTTTAGGGTGCTATTCCATAGCACTGGCGGCTCCAGCAGCAAGAGAAGGTGAGTGCATCCCAGCAGTACACCATTTTTGTTTCCCTCTCTTCGACTGAAAGGCTGCTGGAGCCAGCTGCAGGACCATGCCTTCTTTTGCCACTGCCTATCCATTCTTGTGCCTTGGGACAGTGTGGCTCTGGGCAGAGAACAAGGCTGAGCCCAGTGGAGAGGAGTGGGCTGGTCAAAAGCAGTGACACTGTAGGGAACCAAGCCCCAGTGGAGTGGAGTGGTCAACTGTGGCAGCACCGGTGCAAGAAGCAGACATGGGAAACAAAGTGGCAGCATGTCACAACTCTGACACTAGCTTTGGGGAGTTTTCCCATTATTTTTTATGTTGTCTTGGGTTTGAGATTAGGAAGAGCACTGCAGGGAGTGCCTGCCATCTTGCTTTTGTCCAGGTGGTCACACAGAACTAAGCTGAGGTGGTGAACATATTTTTGTGTGTAAAGCACCTTCTGTTTTTACATACTCTTGTTATTAATATTGTTGCTGTTACTGTGTGTTGCTTTTGGCTCAGTAACTTGTTATCTCAACCCATATCACTCTCCAAACTCACTCTTTAGGCACAGCACATTTTTGCAAAAGTCTAGATCCAGACTCGTGAGTGAGCAGTGGCAATTGTCCTGTTCAGTTTTGGTACATCTGAGATGGGTCCCACAAGTAGGTACAAGCTGGACTCCTCCAGTAATTCAGCTGCCAGAGATTAACAAGGCTGAGTGTGAAAAAGGTGATTTCTTAATAATGATAGAAGAGCCAAATTTGGAGGCTTTGAGAGAACATCACCCTGAAAAATTTTGTTCCAGTATATGCAAGACAAAGCATAAATAAACTAACAATGCTGGGCAATAAATATTTCCCTACTGTTACTTCAGGAAATGGTTGAGTCATCACTGTTGTTGGCAAAACTTACCCTCAGAAATCATATAAAACAAAAAAATTTAGTCTGAAGTCTAAAAAATTTAGACCAGACCTTAATAAAATCATACATTTCTGCAAACACTTTGGAAAATATGAGGCAAGCCTAGCTATATGAGTTTCTTCCAGTTCTTATGACATAATAAATGTTTTAGGACATATCTTAGGTAAGTTTGCTACTCAGATCAAACAAAAAGGTACCTCTACACACTATACACTACACATTCTACACACTATACACTGTAACAAGAAGAGTTTTGTACCCATGCTGGAAATTCTAATGCATGCCATACTAGTTAACAGGAGGCTAATTTCATACATGCACCCACACTCACAATTGAAAACAAAATCTGAAAGAGAAAATTGTCAGACTTCTGACTTTGACAAATGTAAAATTGTACAAATGTCAGTAAATGTAACTGTAAATACAATAGAGAACAAAAAAGCTCAAAATAAAGGTCAGTGAAAGCTGAAAGTCTCCCTCCTAGACATAATACAGTATATAAAGTTATTACTAGGCCTTCCAGGCCTTGCACAGCTTTGCCCCTTCTACATCTCATCTCTAGTTGCTTATGATCTCTGCTTTGGTAGCTGAACTTACCTTTTAACTATCTAAGATGTTTATATAACCCCCATTACTATGGTACTGGAAAAAAAACTTTGCAATCTTTTAATGTCTTTATCACTGTGAGACAGGGCCAAGCTACTATCCCTACTTTATACAGAGGGAACCTGGGTGAAGCAAAGGTAAGACACATTTTTAGGTGCATAGAATCTAGCATTAAGTTAAAGTGCTTGGAAACTCTTAGGAGAAAGCCCATATAAATACATCAAACTGCCTCTAATTTAAGTCCCTCTTCTTTTATTTGATCCTCCTGAGCTGTTTTGAGAGTCCCTTGTTCTATGGCCATTTTCAAAAGTGACTACCATAGTCAGTGCCTGTAAGAGTGGAAATTAGGGCAAGCTAGTCTTTAAAATTCCATGGACCAGATTTTTAATGATGTTTAAATACCTAGCTCTCACACTTGAATAACTTATACCTAAGGCACTGCCAAAAAATCCACCTGAGATCTTGCCATGCCCAAAAGGGCACTGTTTTAATACCTACAAAGTTTGGGCTGTACCTAGTGGTGTCACAAGAAGTATGAAAAGTGAGGAGAAGGTGCAGTTTGAACCATCCATTCTTGAATCCTTCAGAAAGGCCTTCTTTGAGGCATCATCTTTTTTCTCTGTTATCTGGCACAAATTAATTCTCTTCACCAAAGCAACTCCCAAAATCTGGGAGCTCACATGTTGATTCCTCTGCCAGAACCACTCTATAGACTGATTTCTGGTTAGCTGATTGCTACTGTCTCTGGAACTTTACTTTGCATTCAAGTGAAATCATGATTTTTCCTATATTAAAAATTGGAGGATGTATGCGAATTACTAACTTATATCTTGTCTATGTAAAGAACTTGCTGTTTTACCTTAGATAATATGGCTTCCTCCCTAGTTGAGCCTGCTTGGTCCAAGTTCTGAAGCAGGAGTCTCTGTAATCAGCCTTTGCTGTAATCCCAGGGAAGTGCCAAAAATCTCCAAAAATAAGCTTGCTGGTTCTGTTGTAATTTCAGTATCATCATCAAGATTTGAAGATTATCTGAAAGTGAGCAAATTCAACATCCTCTAGTTGAGGCTATGCAGAATCATAGAGCTGAGTTAGATATCAGTGCATCGCTTTATTCTCTGTTTAGATTAAAGGTTTGCTTTATGTCTAGAAGAGGTTAAGGTCTCTCACTTTTTAATATTTTATATAAGCTCAGACCTGTTATTCACTGAGAAAAGCACTAATAGGAGGCCAAATGCTCTTAACAATGTGGTAGTTTTAGTAGTAAGTATTAAAAGTCAAGAAAAAAACCCTAAGCCCTTCCTCAGTGCTTACCACAGTATTTTTCAAATGTAAAAGCACAGAAATTTACATGTAGATTTTCCATTAGTTTAACATACGGAAGAAAGAATGCTTTTCTTTCTAAGGACAGAGCAAGGAAATGTGATAAGAAAAGTTGCCTTCATATTTACACTGCCAACTAAAATTCCTTTCTACTTTTGACTAAACATGATGTTTTTCAGTCCCTGTCCTGAGCTACTTTCTAAAATTGTAAGCTACTGCGCACAGTGAGTGTTGCAGATGTAAATCAAGCAAGAAAAGTGTGCAACATACATGAAAATGTATAATGATTGTACTTCATGGTGAAAAACTCAATGACTGTAAAATACAACTGACACTGAAAATAAGAAACACTAAATTAAGATCTCGCTTTATGCATGCATGGCTTGCAAATTTTAAGGTAAAACATTTTGCACACAATTAATAAATTAGTGAAATTGAGATTTAATGAGGAAGCAGCGATAAAAGGAATATAAAAAAAGTTGCTTTTAAGATGCTCCTAGAAGACTGTCTCAAAACAATAATCAAAGTTCCTTCTGGTCAGCCTGGTAAGGATATCTAGTTCCCCAAAAAGGATTTAGATGAAATATTGCCATTAAGCTATTCTGTCTCAAAGTCCACATCACCCCCAACATATGGGAATGTTATATCTGAAACACAGCTGATTAGGAAATGTAGCCTGCTGCTTGGTTTATTTTTATAAAAAAGAAGCATGAAACACTAATACAGTATGTTAGTATTGTGTGTAGAGAGGCTTTATTAAAATAATATCTCCCTAAAGATGCTTTAAGACTAACCCATACACTGACCCATGAAGGGTAAATGCTAAATTCCTACAGTCAGATATATTCATTGTAACTCTTAGAAAAAGACAGATGAGCTGTGACTCCTCTTTAAATTACTGTGAGATGGCTAAGTACTTACTATCACCTGGAAGGTGATCACCATCACGAGAAGCATCACCTCCTAGATGTTAAAGATGACTGAATTCTGACAAAGGTGGTTTGTTTACATAGCCATAAAACTGCTATAGTACTTCACTCTCTGTGTCTCCCTGTACATTTTTATAACACTGCTCTCATAAGAAGGCAAATTTCAGATGCTGCATAGGAAACTGGAAAGTTGACTTTTATTAAATAATCTAATTTTTAAAGAAGGCAACATAATCTAATAATTAATTTACAAACTCCTAATCTTAAATCAGAAAATGATTTATTAAAGCAGAACACTCTGCACACTTTTCAGCGTGAGGCTTTTTGAAGAACCACTGAAGGCTAAACAATGAGTTTCCTTAAGCTCAAGCAGTTCTGTAGCACATGGTATCATGACTTGGCCCCAGCTGCACATGGCTAAATAAACACCTGTAGGTATCACAGAAGATCACAGTGAGAATTTTGATCTCAGGATCCAGCCCAGGGACTTGAACTCCACAAACTGAGAGTCCTCACAACACTTGGAACTTCATCTGAACCGCAAGGGGCTCAGAGACTAATCCTTAGTGCATTGTAACTTTGCCATAGGGATTATCAGGGTATAGGGTACAGAACCCACCAGGACAAAAGAAACCACAGGATCCAGTTCTCCTGCATTTGTGCTCAAAGGGAAGCTGCCAGCCAAAAGCTACTATGTCTCAGAAGCACAAGATCCGGGCAAAATTGCATGTTAGCCTCTGGCTCCATCTGCCAGCTGTCTACAGAAAGGTTAGATGTTGGCACTGAATTTGGCTGGAACCAAGAATTACGTAGCGGCATGATCCACACTACCCGAAAAAAAAATACATCACCTTCTTACCACCATGGCCTCATAAGAAGCTCAGAATAGTGCAGAATAGTGTAGAGTAGAGTTACTTGATGAATATTTGCCAAGCTTGTGGGTTACAGTTCATGAGCTGTACTCCTCTGGCCCAACACTGCATTCAGTATTTGAGGCTCTGAACTGCACATGCTTCCTGTAGCAATGACAACACTAGGTACAAAGGATCTTCCTTAGACATGGGAGAAGTATCCCACACAAAACTTATCTAAGCAAATGTACTCTTGCTCCAGAAGCTATCATTTCCTAAGTCTATTATTTCAGTATGATTGGTACTGCGGAGTGCACTAGTCTCCCTCTCTTGTTGCCTTGAACACTGGGCATCTTGCAGGGGTTAACAGCTCCAAATCTTTAACTCCTGGGACCATTGCTTCAACAGGCTGCCCTGACATCATGGGCCACATTTTTCTAGTGAAAAATGCATCTTGAAAAACTGGAAAACAATGCTGGTTTGGATTGCAGAAGGGTGTAGGGAATGTTTGTGGTTTGTGTCTGTTTGTTTGTTTATTTATTTGTTTGCTGTGGTTTTGTTTGGTTGGGTTTTTAAAGTTTTGAGACAGATTTAAATCATACAACTACAGTACTTAAGCCTCAGTATTAAAAGTTGAAATTATTATTACTATTAGAAATATAGGCCATATCATGTTTCTACTGTGGTACACCAAAAAATTATCAACTACATTAATGATAGAAAGTTGCCTTTAATTGATGAGCACAGGAACACAAGAACCAGAATGAAAACCACAGTTGTTTGATAAATCTATGCTTGCTCCTGGTACATATTCCAAAAGCGCCAAGTTCATTAACAGCATAAAGAAGTCAGTAACTATAATCTAATGAGTCAGAACAGACAACTCCCAGACACATCATTTTTCAAAGTCCTGCCTGCTCTCTGCAATGCTTGTGATATCTCCCAGTCACCAAAATGGTTTAAATCTAGTTTAATTAGAGAGCACCCTCATGTAATACTGCAGAAATTGTTTGTAAAGTATGATAAAAATAATCAGAGTAATTAAATCCTATACTCAAGCAACAGGACTATGAACATACTGAAGCAACATGTGAAAACTTTTTTACTAGTTTTCTTGTTCTTCAGGGCCCATCTGTCTAACTATGTAAAGTAAAATGATACTCAATGATGTTCTGAAGCTTATTTTTTAAAAATAACTTCAAAATTTAGAAATAGGATGTACTACAAATGAGAAAAGGTTCACATTATTAATCTAAAATACTGGTGCAAGTCCAAAGTGATTCAGAATGAGTACAATATCAAATAAATTAAAATAAAATTCAAGAATAAAAAATTAACTGGTTTAAAATTGAAAATGTTTGACTTACATAACCTATTCCCTATATCAAAATCCCCTCAATTAAGGAAAAAGGAAGGGTAGTAGTCACTGGTGACTCAATTTTAAAAGGAACGGAGGACCTTGCATGTAGGGAGATGTGCTGCCTCCTGTGATCTGGGCCAGGATCATCACCAATGAAGTTCCCAGCCTGGTACTGACCACTGATTATTACCCACTACTGGTTTTCAAAGTGGATACTGATGAAATCCCACCAAGAAGGCTATGGATGACCAAGAAGGACCTCCAGACCTAGGGTCAACTGGTCAAGGGTTTTGGAACACAAGCTGTGTTCTGTTCTGTCCTGCCAGTTGCAGGAAATGTTGAAACACAAAAATCATGCAGATGAACACTTGGCTTTGAGACTGGTGTTACCAGCAGAATTTTGGGGGGGTTGATGGTGGATCAGTTTATATGACAGAGAGCCCACTGGCAACAAACAGGGTCCACCTGTCTCAAAGAGGGGAAAGAATCTTAGCTCGGGACTTAGCAGAGCTTTTTGAGGGAGCTCTACACTAGTGTTGAAGAGGGATATGGATATTGCCAGGGTGAACAAAGACAAAGTGTGGAGGACTATTGCAACCACCCAAATAGAAGGCTCAAAAATGGATGTCTCCAGCAAGAACAAACTGCAAATGTGACCACAAGACAGGACTATGGGGCAGTCCTTCTCATCTCCATTTGGATATTGACTCAATCATAAAATGCCTGCACATCGACACATGCAGTACGGGTAAAAAACAGGAGGAACTAGAAATCTGTGTGTGCTCACAGGGTTTTGATCTCATTGCAGTTAAAGACATGGTAGGATAGTTTGCATGAACTGGCATCACAGAATTATAGAATCTCCTGAGTTGGAAGGGACCCACAAGGGTCATCGCAGTCATGACTTAGTGTCGATACTGATGGCTACGACTGCTCAGAAGAGAGAGGGGAGAAAGGAGGGGTGGAGGTGTCCACCACAAGAGGTAGATTGAGTGTGAAGAGCTGTCTTTGAAGAGCAGCCACAAGCAAGTTGAAAGCCTGTGTGTAAGAATCAGAAATAGAGGAAACAAAGGGAACCTTGTGGTCAGTGTCTATTACAGCCCACCTGATCAAGGGATCCTATTGATGGAGCCTTCTTGCTCCAGTTACAGGTGCCATCACACTTGCAAGCTCTTTACCCTTCTGGAAGATTTCAACCACTCTGACATCTGCTGGAAAAGTAGCACGGCAAGCTACAGGCAATCCAGGAGACTCCTAGAATGCATGAAGCATAACTTCTTGACCCAGATAATAAAAAGCCCTTCAAGAAGAGATGTGTTACTGGATCTGTTGGTCACCAACACAAGTGAGATCATTGGGGATGTCAAAATTTGAAGAAGCCTGGCCTGCAATGATCATGCACTGGTAAAGTTCACAGTCTTGAGGAATATGGGTCAGGTAAGGACTAGGTTAGGGTCCTGAACTTTAGGAAAGCAGACTTGCAGCCTTTCAGGCGGATAGTGAGGTCCTGTGGAAGACTGTCCACAGAGACAAAGGGGTGGAACAGAGCTGGCAGGTCTTTAAGGAAGCCTTCCATAGAATGCAACAGCTAGCAATCCCCTCAGGCAAAGAAGGCAAGAGACTGCTGGTCAAACTAAACAGAAAGAAGCAAATGCATGAACAGTTGAGGCTAGGACAGGTGACCCAGGGTGAGCATAGAGACAAAGTATGGCTGTGTAGTGATGGGAGAAAAAAGGCCAAGGTGAAGATGGAACTGAACCTGGCAAGGGATGCAAAGAATAACAGGAAGGGCTTCCATTGGTATGTTAACCAGAAAAGGAAGTCAAAGAGGGTGTATACCCCCTGATAAACAGTGCCAGTGGAAAACTGGTAACAAAGGATAAGGAGAAAGTTGAGGTACTCCACAACTTCTTTGCCTTATTCTTTGACGACAGCCTCTTTTTCCACTCCTCTCAAGAGGATGGAGAGCAGAATGGAGACTGGGGGAGTGAAGTTCCTCTTAAAGCAAGGAACTAGGGAAGATGTGATTGCTCAGTCCAAGTATCTTTTTTTTTTCCCCTGATAATTGGGGATGATAATGAAACAAAAAATAGATGGGTATAAACTGGACATGAATGTTTCTAGTTGATAATTAGAAGAGTTCCTAACTACCACAGTACAAGGTTTGGAATGAGGTTTCCAGTAGGATTAGCAGGTAAGCCAATTCGTATATACATACATGACAGCACAGGAGTTTAAAAAAAATTGCCTCAAGATGAGATAGTTCTGAAGGGCTACATAGTGTAGGAAGACAGACCAGGAAAGTGCAGTGGTAGAGTTGCTCCCTATGTGAGGCAACACTTGGAATGTATTAGGCTCTTTCTTGGAGTGGTGGACAAGCAAGTCAAGAGCTTATGGGTTAGGCTAAAACATCAGACTAGTAAGGGTGACATTGTCGTGGGTGTTTGCTACAGGTAGCCTGAGCAGGAGGAGTAAGTGTATGATGCCTACAGGCAGCTTAAAGCAGTCTTGAAGTCACAGGCACTGTTTCCTGTGGGGGTCTTTAACTACCCTGACATCTGCTGAATAAACAACAGAGTGAAGTACAAACAGCCCAGAAGGTTCCTGGAAAGCACTGATGACAACTTCCTGACACAGGTAGTGAAAACCCCAGAAGGAATGATGTGCTTCCAGAACTCATACTAACAAAGAGGGAGATGTGAAGGTTGGTAGCAGCTTTGTATTTAGTGACTATGAGATGGTGGAGTTCAGGATCAAGGAAGGAGGCAAGGAGAAAGCAGGGCAGCAAATAAGATTATAACCGTGGACTTCAGGAGAACTAATTTTAGCCTCTGTAGGGATCTTCCTGGAAGAATCCAATGGGAACAGGTCCTGAGGGAAGAAATATACAAGAGTAGATTTATATTCAAGGATCACATCCTGCAGGCTCAAGAACAGTGCATCCCAATGAGCAAGACATTGGGCAAATTGGTGCAAGAGAGATCTTCATGTACAAATAAAAAACTCCTGCCAATGCTCAAGCAGAAGCAGAAAATACACGGGAGATGGAAAGAGGGTCAGGTCACTTGGGCTGAATATAGAGAGGTTGTCAGTGTAAGCAGAAATGATATAAGGAAGGTCCAAGCCCATCTGGAATTAACTCAGGTCAAGAATGTCAAGAACAAGAAGAAGGGTTTCTTCAAATACATCAGTAACAAAAGGAAAACAAAGGAAAATATGGGCCTGCTACTCGATGGAGGGGGCACCCCGTTAAAAAAAGGATGCAGAGAAGGCAGAGTAACTGGATGCTTTCATTGTATCAGTCTTCGCTGACATGACCAGCCCACGGGAATCTTTTACCCAGGGAATCAGGGTAAAGAAACGTTGGAAGGAAGACTTTCCCTCATTCAAGGAGGATTGGTTTAGAATGTGCATATGCAGCTTTAATATCTGCAGGTCCATGGGTCCTGATGAGATGCACCCACAAGTGCTGAGAGAGCTGGTGGACACCACAGCAGGGCCTCTAATGGTCGTCTTTGAAATGTTGCAGAGATCAGGAGAGGTGCCTGAGCACTGGAAGAGAGTAAATGTCACCTCAGTCTTCAAAAGAGGCATGGAGGACCTAGGGAAATACCAGCCAGTCAGCCTAACTCAATCTTTGGAAGGGTGGCAGAGGGGTTGGGTTGGGTAGGGTAGTTGTTCTGTTTTGTGTGTGTTTAGTTGTTGTGAGGTTTTTGGCTAGTCCTGCTGTTGAGTCTGTAGTTGGAGTCTACTGCTACCAGAGTCTGCTAGGAAAAGCCTGCAGCAGGAGTCTGCTGGCAGTGTTATCTACTGCAACGCCAAGGGTCAATATTTGGTCCAGTACTGTTTAACTTGTTCATCACTGACTTGGGGGAAGAGGCAGATGCCTCCTCGGCAAGTCCACTGATGACTCAAAGCTGGGACGAGTGGCAGATACCACAGAGGGCTGTATAGCCCTTCAGAAAGACCTCAGCAGGTTGGAGAGATGGGTAGAAAGAGCTGTCTGAAGTCCAACAAAGGCAATTTCAGGGTCCTGTTCCTGGGGAATAATAACTCCCTGCACCAGTACAGGCTGGAGGCCAAACTGCTGGCAAGCAGCTCTGGGGAGAAGGACCTATGGGTCCTGGTGGACAACAAGCTGTCCATGAGGCAGCAGTGAGCCCTTGTGGCCAAGGCAGCCAATGGTCTCCCTGGGTGCATTAGGAAAAGCAGTGCCAGCAGGTGGAGGGACGTGATCCTGCCCCTCTGCTCAGCCTGGGTGAGGCCATATCTGGAATGCTGTGTCCAGTTCTGGGCTCCTCAGCAAAGAGTGACATGGAGCTTCTGGAGTGGGTTCAGTGAATGGCAACGAAGATGATCAGGGGACTGGAGTATCTCTTACAAGGAAAGAGAGAACTGGGTCTGTTCAGCTGCAGAAGAGACAGCTGAGATGTGATCACATTAATGTGTATAAATACCTAAAGGGGACTGCCAAGAGGATGGAGCCAGGCTCTTCTCAATGATGCCAAGCAATAGGACAAGAGGCAACAGGCAGAGACTGAGGCAAGAAAGTTTCACCTGAATATAAGAAAGAACTTCTTTACTGTGAGGCAGACTGAGGACTCAAGAAGTTGTAGTCTCCTTCACTGGAGATAATCAAGAATCATCTGGACACGATCCTGTGCCACGTGCTCTAGGTTGACTCTGTGCAGGGAAGTTGGACCAGATAACCCTCTGTAATAACCTCAGCTAGTATGTTTACAGCTGCACTTTCAACCACAAGTCTGTTTGGTCTGTTATTCTCTTCTGAGTACTACCTTGATTTGACCTCCATGCTCTGTGACACTTTGTTTTTCTTTATTAAAATATGAAAATCTAAAGTACACTTACTGCTTTACCCTTACCATCTCATTTTGTTCTCTCTTCCATATGACCTGTGAGTGTGTATGTTATTACAACTGTTTCAACTCCTATTACCCTTAATGCAGCTGTGGGAATCCAGCAGTCAACACCTATGATATCAATACCTACAGCATTCTTAATCATAAGTACATGAGGAGACTAGAGTTCTTTACTATCTCCATCTTAATAAATAAAAGAAACTTTTCTGTCTCATCACAAAGTGAGAGGACCCATGTAAAGACATGCACAAGGAAAAGAGTGCACTCTTTAAAACCTAAGCATTTGAGTCAGAAGCTGTCTTTTGGGCATGTCCTCAGAGATCGAATTTAACTTCGCCCCTGGAAAATGTAATTATTTCCCTTATTCTTCTGTAAATATTGTATGATAGTTACAGTTTCATAAATTTCATTCATCAATTTATACGAGTGATCTTACTCCTTCACAATTGATTAAAATAGGAGGTGTTTCACAAGTAGTAAGAGATGCAGCTCCTAAAGATATATCACTGCTTTAGTTTACATTTCCCACAGTGTGGCTCACTAGGTCTATAATGTATTTTTCACTCTCTGGTGTTTGCTCAAACACTCTCAAACACAATATAAATTCCTCTGTTAAACCACACAATTATTTTTACTAATCCATTGAGAATGGCAAAGCTGAAGTGCTTGAACTGAGGCAGCCTGGTACAATAATCTAACAGTTCATTCAAGTAGGTGCAGGAAGTATTATGCAAATTTTGACTAACTTCTTTTTTTATGCATGAGCACCTCACATTAATATTCCTCAGGCATAAAATTCATTCCTTTGACAGTCACCACTAACTCGCTATAGTCAGTTATCGCTACGGTGTACATGCTACAAATGGAATATGTTTTCCTAACTACCTTAGTTTAAAGGACAGTAGCTGTACAAGACAACCTGGGTTTAATGCACAGAAGCAGTCAAAAGTAGCAGAGTGGTGTCCCACAGCCACCACTGCCAGAGATTTTTGGAGAGCTGGACCTGAATTTGAAAGCTGTATATTGAAAACTTCTAAGATAAGCTTGAATGACCTTCCACAAAACCTCCACAGAGAACTCATAAAGTATGAAGATCATCATTAAATTTTGTGAGAGAAAGTGTGATTCCTGTTTGCACCAACAGGTCTTAGCAACATTAATCTGGTGATCTGGGGCTTTCTCCTACATGCCCTGCCCATGGGACAGGGAGTCCTTAGCATTCAGCCCTTACTGAACTTACCTTTCAGTCACACCAGCCTCCATCCCTTGTCTCTTGCCCTGCCTCCTAGATGTGCTTGGATTTACACAGTAAATAGCCTGTGTCCAGAGCCAAACTCTTGTATGTATGTTGTAGGCTTGTCTCTAGTCCTTTGTCTTTGACACCATTTCCAGATATTCCCATTTGAGATCCCTGGGTAGGCATTGGATCAGGTTTCAGACCCCTGTATACCCGCTTTCTATCACTGGGGGTCATCTTCCACTTCTAGCTCATCTCCTATTAGGAAACAGCAAGCCTCACTGCTCCCTGATAGGAAGACAGACACAATAGTTCTGAGACAGATTTCTTGTCCTCACAAATTATTCTTTCTAGCCTGTCTGCAGCAGAAAACTCCAGCAGGAAGCCTAAAATTCATCTCAATACTGAACTAACAGCTGTACCCCACTGTTGTACTCCAACCAACCTTCCCAGCACCATCGACATCACATACCATTACTCCAAACATGAGATCATTAATCCACAGTAGAGGCTTTTCTCATCCAACAGATACCCAACAAACAGAACCTTTCACTGATCTGCACTGGACTGAACATCACCAGCAGAGTCACTCCACGGTCTGGGCTAACAAAAATTCTTATAAAGCTCACTGAATCCAACATCAACCTTCTAAATTGCCTATCTACACTTCAGAGATAGCAAACAAGCAGGACAATGGCATCGACTGCACTCCACTTCCCCAAGCAGCCCCTACTGCCCTAGACTCCAATACAGCTCCTAGAGACCAAGCTACTATCACAACATATGCTTTTTACATCTTAGTTATGCATTTAATACTTCTTGAAGCATACAAATTAAATCCAAACTCAGAAATACATTCTTTAAAAGGTGACTTGGAAGATGAATCAGAGAAAATTTTCTGTGCTGAGTAGCATGTAAGATGAAAGTATATTTGTGAAGTATACTTAATTTATTCATTATAAGACATTTTGAACAACATTTAATTTACTAAACCATAGCTTTTATTTTAGCAGTGAATGCAATGAACTGTATTAAACTCAACAGTAGCAAGAGCAAAGGTTTATTAGCTAGTTTACAAAAACTCAGAAAACAGGTCAATAGAGAGTAAAGATTATCAGCTGAAACGGTGACTTACAGCAATACATCATTATTAAAAATAAATGGGTTTATGGGTTTGATATTTCTGTGCTGCATTTGAGATAAAAATGTAATCCAAAAGTAGAAAAGTCTTTCCTGCCTTGCACCATGGGTAGATCTGTGTTAAACAGGCATAACACATTCCCATTCTGCCAAGACAGCATTTTACATGTACTGAGTTTGGGAGTAAATGACCTTAATTAGGTTAGGCAGAGATCAGGTCTTGTGTCGTAGGAATACAGGCTACATACACATGGTCTTTATTAAATTAATAAAATTAATATTTCTTCTGCAATAAGAGAAGCTAATTCTAACTTATATGAGTAAACGAGTGAACAGCAGAGAGGAATCATCCCACAGGTTTACACTGGAATCCTCTACATCCTGGTCCTCCCCAAGGAGAGAAGGATCATATCCCAAAGAACAAAATGTCTTTAAAAGTCGTAAATACTTCTTCAGATGTACAGTCATTGTGCTTTAGTAGACACACAGTCTCCAGATATGCAAACCCTTGTGTGTGTTTCATTCAGCTCTGTCGTCCCAGCATATCTGAAGTGGCTGCTTGGTGCCCAGATCAGGGCCTGAAAGGATTATCACAACTATTTTCCTGGAGTCACTATGTATTGCCACAGTCCTAGGCAAGCCTCCCTTAATTTGCCTTGACAGTTCATCACATCCTGACAGCAAAACTCCTCTCTATCAACTTGCAGGCATTTTGTCATCATCATACAGCCTGAACTAGAAGTTTGCATGATTGAAATGCAAGTGTTCTAGAATTTCATGTTACTTAGGTTTGATTTTATTGCTTAAGATTCTCTTTAAGATTTTTATGTAAGGCAGCATGGCACTGGTATGATGATTAAGCTGAGATATTTTGATGGGGTTTTTTGCTCTTTGCTTTGTCTAAAATGAATGAACTTTATTTCAATTAAAATTACATTATAGAAAAACAAAGCACAGTAAACAAGCATGGTTCATGCAAACCAGTGTGCTTCTTGTGGTCAAAATATGCAACACTGGCAGCAGCAGAGATGTATCTCAGAAGTCCTCTCTTTAGACAACTGCATTCCAGTAAAAAATTACAAAAAATACTAATAAATGACCATTGATTGTTTTAGAGTACTACATTTATAAGTTAGATATGTTCTATCAGAATCCACCATCATTTGTCACTTCTCATTAAACAAGCAGATTTGTCTCTTATCCAAACTTACATGACAATTTCTCTAAGAAAAGGCAGTTTTGACTGAAAAGATTGGAAAGTCATTAGAGAACCAATATCACAGCATGTGAATAAGACTACTGCACATGTTTCCAGTGTTGCAACAGACTTCCCCCTGTATTCTGTGTATTTTATGACATACCAAGTAGTTCAACCAATTGGACAATTGACAAATAGCCAGTCTTTGCTGTTTCTGCCTTTATACACAATTTATTTTGCAATTAAAGGAATAAAACAGACCAGTACTAAAACCTCCTCCTCCCTGCATTTGCCTTGAGAAATACCTACATTCAAAAAGCCACAAATTCCATTATCACATTATTTTATACCAGCACCTGAGCTTCACTGCAGGTGAGAGATAGCAAGTCTCTAGGCTATCATGTCTCACTCTGAATCATGTTGGAACCAAAAAGACTATTCAAAAACAGTTGGAGAAACAGTGTTAAAGAACTTTGTTTTGTCTAACCAGTTCCAGCCTCATAAGTCTTTAATTCCTATAGACTGAGTTTTTTTAAAGCTCTACCCAGTGTTCCTTGTTTTTATTGAATTTTTACTGACTTTAACATATTCTGAAACATTTAAGGGAGTAGGATGTTCTCTGAAGTCACTTCTGTATTGGATTACATACTTCAAATCTGTGGGCTCTATCATATTGAACATACTTAATATGGACTGGCCACCACCAAAAAAACACCTTTCCCGTCTTCAAGGAATTGTGATATGACTTCCTGCACAGAGGAGTGTAGCAGAAATGAAATATTATTAAGTAATTCCAGCATTCACTGAAATTATTCACAATTTGCATTTTGCCTGACTAATATCAGCACTTTTTCTTACATTCAGAGCTGTTAAGCTTCCTCAAAGAAACTGAATGGTTCAGTAGCTGTGTTTTTCAGGATTTTATGGCTTAAATTCTGGTGTCAGAGCCTGACTTTTAGAAAGCAAGGGATGCAATGGTAGAGGGATTTGCAAAAATAACTCCTGTTTCTTTTTAAGCTTACTGCTGTGTGTTGCCTCTGAGAGAAGAGCTGGTGAATTTTTGGGGGGGAGAGAGAGTGAGATGCACTTAAGAAATATAGTAATGATTTTTAAAAATGCAAAAATTTTATTTCATAGCTACAGGTTTCATTACTTATTTAGTAGCTCATCCAATAATCCTTCCAGCCCTGAACAACAGCTCCACTTCAGAACAAAACTCACAAAAGCATTCAGAAAACTGGTAAGTGCAACATTTTGTGCATGTGCTTGTCAGGGATTGTTATCTTGTGTTATCAAGTGTTTGTTTAACAGAATCTTATCAATGAATTAATGAGCTGTTTGTGAGGTAGGAAATTTTCTAAGAGGCAATGCCACAAAGACACAATTTAAAAGAAAAACTGTTGAATGGTAACACAAAAAGGTTGAATAGTATCTTCAGAAACACATTAATACATGCTTGTTCACTTCCACTTACCCATGAAAAAATGCACAGCCAACTCATGTAAGCGCTAATCCCGAAGCATACAGAATTACTCAGTGACATTGTGGAAGAGCCTAAACAGAACCTTGCTTTATGTAAGTGCATGCTCCTCCCAACCTCTTTGCATATTCGCACAAGCTTTGGGGAAGAGCTTTTATGTACATTGAAAACGTACAACTGATGTCAAATTTGCCACTCCGGCTTTTTCAGTTTGTCTTTGAAATTAACAAAACTTCTGTTTGTAATATTTGTGCTTTAGAAATAGTATACTCATGCACAACAACTGCAGTCCTGCTTTTTACAACTTTACATGTGAACTTTTTATCATGACACTTTCTATAAAGCACCAGGCAATTCTTGCCAGAACAGCTTAGATGGTGGTACAGAAAGCAGCCAGGTACACAGCACAGAGCAAATCAATATATTAACTTTTACAGAAGCTACTACCTATCCCCATTACTTACAGGAGGATAGGTAAAAAGATAAAACACATCCATAATGCCTTAAATATAGTGGCTCTTCTATCTTCATTTATGGGTATTCATTTTCATTTCCTGGATCCTACTGTGAATGCTTCCAGTGGACAGCACAATAGCTACAGTTTAAATATTTCTTAAACTGATTTTTTGCTCAGTGTGGGAACACTTGCTTTATTCCCTGGCACTGAGCACCTGCATTAGCTTCCCTGCACGTATCCCTACACCTTTCCACAGTTTGGGATCTAAGAGGAGATGAAAAACAATCTACAGACCTTTAATGGCACTTGTTATTAGTGTCTCTCTTCTTGCACACTCATGCTTGAGAAGGTGACTGCCAGGAGACCATCCCCAGGCACAGGGAAAAAAGTCTCCTAGAGCACGCAAGAAGAGACTGAGTAAGGAAGACAGACAAGCAAGCTAGGACAGATTCAAGAATAGATGAATTTCTATTTGCAGTCACTCTTTTCTCCCCTTCCCACGTACTACAGCATTTCAGGATCTGATCTTCAAGGAAAATACTGGAGAACAACTTCACTAAGATAGTGATACACCCATACAGTTGACATAAGCCCATATGCTTCTGTTGAAAAAGATGAAAATGAAACAGCCCCGAGCTGGTCCACGGACACGATAAAAACTTATCAAATAAATCCTGTCCTATTAGAAACCAAATTCTGTCCAGAATACAAGCCTTTTAGACTGACCACTTGCTCTCTCTGGTGGTACTGTGAATCTTGCATAACTATATTCATGCTGCCTTTTGGTCATATTTGCCCTTCAATCTTAGTCACTCATTCATGTTTTGAGAATGAATTTGCTTGTCTCCCTGCATATTCTCAGAGGATGCTGGT
Source organism: Brachypodius melanocephalos (assembly GCA_013398615.1). Lineage (NCBI taxonomy): Eukaryota > Metazoa > Chordata > Aves > Passeriformes > Pycnonotidae > Brachypodius > Brachypodius melanocephalos. Next base: position 2,535,330 of record VZSR01000170.1, read on the forward strand.
TTTTGACTGGACAGTGTGGAGCAGGCCAAAACTGGATGCACAGAGAATCACACTGATGTGGAAACAGCCACAAGTTCTCCTCCAGAATAATTCAGCAGAAAGAATACAAATTTCTGAATATAGATAGGCCTTATAAATAAAGCAGGAAAGCATTTTCAGTGAGAGCAAAAAAAGCTTTTTATTCTGGGCATAACAGTCAGTTTAAACACTCACAGCTGTTTAAATGCACCTTATAATTCCCCTAGAAATACTGTACACTACATTGATATATACACAAAGGCATTTACATGTGTAGAAGAGCAAATTCCTTTGAGGAGTCACTCTCCATCGCAGCATAAATACCATACCACTGAGGTGGAAGTTGTTAGTGTTTCTTACCAGTAGGTCAGTCAGCAATTCCATCTGTCTTTTTGACAATTTGTTCACAGCTTCCCAATTCCCTTGCGGTTTCTTGTCTGGCGAAAACCCCTTGGAATGCACTGTGATTGCAGGTTTCCTTTTTTTTTTCTCTTGTGTTGTGCAAAGGCAAGCTACAGAGCAGAGGGTTTTTTTCCAAAAGGCCAAATGCACATTCCTTCACAGTTCCTTCCTATCACAGCTGATAAATTCCTGATTCAAGATTCAGAGCAGCTCCAGCCAAGTCCCTCAGCTGTGCCTCCATTTTAAGAGGGGTTAAACTGCCTCACATCCCATTGGTTTCAATGGGAGGCAGAGAGGCCTGGCTCCTCCATGTTACATGGTCCATGTATGGTTTGTAAATTGGAGCCTGTTTCATGTACAAGATACACAGCCAGTGCTATCCAGTCTTTTTGGTTTTAGTGCTTAAATCGAAGAATTTCGAAATCAGGAAAACAGTTTTACTCCATCCTTCATTTCTGTACCCTGTCAGATCCTTCCATTCCTTGTTAGCAAAAAGAAGTGTGTAATGCCAAGACTAGAGGTGCCGATATCCAGGTATTAAAAGTATTCTCTTTATATTGATATGCAGAATTCAGCATCCTAAATCTTTATACAAATAAAAATTCCAAAAATGAAATGACCAGTAGTGGGTATGAGTGGGCTAAGGTTTTATCCCTAGAGCTCCTGAATATTCCACTCTCAAAGAGGAAAGGGTAGGTGAATTCATTTTAAGGTATATTAAAATAATGCCATTTAAAATACATGCCTGTTTAAAATATTTGCTAAATAATGGAGTGTGTGTGCTTTTAAGCAAATCTCCTTTTTTGCTTTTAAAAATATTTTTAATGCTTCAACTAAATAAACTGACAAAATAAAAATATTTTTAATGCTTCAACTAAATAAACTGACAAAACATCTCAGAACTAACATAAACGTGCAATTTTAATGCCTTCTAATCACACAAATCAGCACAAGATTTTTGTACTTGTGCATGACCTTCTTCAAATTATCCCTCCATTTTGGCTGAATGAGAATGAGCATGGGCTATTTGATAAAAAACACTAAGTGTGTGAAATGAGGGGCCCTCATCGTTTCTGCCAGACTCCTCTTGACAGAATGATGATAGAAGCATCACATCCCTGGGAGAGTAAATGCAAACTGACAGGAGATGAGCCTTTAGATGTTGAATATAATCTTGAATTGTGCTTGAAGTGTCTTATTATCTTGTCTTTTGATGTCTGAAGGGGTGGCTCATTGTTAGAAAAAGGAAAGCCCTTGCACATCTTTGCCATCTTTAAAAATTGTTTGGCCTTTAACAACTGCTTTTCCAACTAATGTCCATTTCTCCTGACAATAAATATGGCAGGTCGTCAGCAAGTGACAAACAATTTACTTTACATGCCAAGCTTTTATGTCTTTTGAGAGCTCATGTGGAAGAATATTTTAAAAAGCCAGGAAATTAGCACCATTGCAAATGTTAAAATGTCTGCATGTGTGTAGCTTGCTGCATGGTTATTCATTACTGCTACATTTCTGTTTTAAAGTCCTGTCTTTCCTGTAATCAGACTGCTGTTAAAGTTCTTTATTTATCATTGACTAAAAATAGTCAATGAAAAATAAAGAGCAAGAGGCAATTTTCTTCTGCTCTAAAAAAAGAAGTATTATAGATAAAGTACATGGGTAATGCATAAAATCATATTTATTAATCATAACAAATCAATATTAGTAGCAGTATGGCACAGTTTACCTGTATTGCAGATCCTCACAATCACATCACTGTTTTTCCACCTTCAAGCAGCTTGACTTTCTCTTTTTTTTTTTTTTTCCCAACTTAAAAGTTTAATGACAAATCAGATCAATATGATTCCATAGCAACTAAATCACAGGCACACTAGTTTTTCCTGTCACAGCACCAGTTTTGCGAAAGCAGTCAAGTTCTTTTTTCAGGCCTCCGTCACTCTGAGAATCCATAAGAATTCTCAAATGGATCATAAACTGTTACAGGGTTCAGGTTATTGTATCATTATAAAAACGTATTGATATAGTACAGATGACAAGACATGCAGCTCTTGTGCTAGTCTATTACAACCATCTGAATACCACAAGAAATATCAGATATAAACAAAATAAAACAGTCAGCAGTACACTGTATTTTAGGGAACCTATTTGGGTTTTTTTTTAAACTGTGTTAAGCTGGTTTGAAACACCGCTGTTATATGAACTCACAGAAAAGAGAATACAAAATCAGAAGAATGTTTTATTTAAAATAAATAACCAAAAACCTGACCAGAGCCTAGAGATTTTTTTTTTCTTTTTGCAAGGAAGGGGCTGATTTTTCTCGTTATGATGAATGTTTCACGCCTGAGTTTTCAGACAGAGTATAAAGCAAAACTCTCCTTCATCTCCCTTGCAATAGAGCCGCAGACAGCCCAACTGCTGCTGCTGGGGGAATGCACCCTGTATTCTAGCACACCAGCCTTTACACGAGTCAGGGTCTGTTGACACATGCAACCCTGAAATTTGTAAAGTGCTATTCAAAATACACCAGCATCATTTTACACAAATGAGACAATGGCAATGTGAGAAAGACCTAACCCCCAAACTCAATCCCTTTGAAGTCCATGGTCACAAGCTGGAGTCCTGCAAATCCAAAGTTGCTCTGACTAGCACATCTCATCTGAGTAAACCTTTGCATCATCTGGTCCTTCTTTTATTCATTGCTTCATAAAAGCAAAGAGGGGTGGGGACTGGGGAGAGTGGGAGCAAGCCCGATCTGCTGATTGAAAGATTTTTTTTTCTTGTCAGCAACTGTTATGAGAAGGTTCACTGTGCTATATCCACACAGTTAAAATGAGAAGACTCTGAAAACAATGCATCAAATCCTAGCAAGAGAGCCACATAAGAGTTCTCCTTCACACGCTTTATACCAGGAAGAAAAAAAAATATCAACTCTACTTATGCAGATGCTTTTCTTGCTGGATATTATCATTACGTTTACTGTGCTTATGACAGCAAAGCATATTCAATTAGTAGCAAAATTCTTTTTTATATATTTTCATTTCCTGTTTTCTTTTAGCTGTAAATTCCATTTTTCCTTCATAAATATTTGTGACTTGCAGTCCAAATATTTAAGCTTTCAGGCAAGGAAGTATGAGAAAGGAGGAGAAATATAAAACCTTTACCTTTACAATCAAAGTTAAGCCCAAATATATCTACCTAATTTCCTTCTCTTCCCTTTAATCTCTGCTGATTTTTCTAGTTGTTTTGTTTTAGTAATAATTACCATTTATGTTTCTAATTTTTTTAAAAATTATGATAATCCACTCTACTTAAATTTTCCCGTTAATGGAAGCTTTACTTACATTCCAACCCTGACCTCCCCATGACAGCAGAGGTGGAGTTGCAGAGCCTTAGCAATACTCATGGAATACACCTGCACAGCAAAACGGAAACCTGAAGTAACCCCAGGACTGGTTCCATAATTCATCATTTGTTAAATATGAATGCAGCATAATTTTAGACTGGTTGCTCCTTCCTGTCAGTACGTTTCCTTGGCTGATTTTAGCACCACAACATGAGAAACCGCTGTAGAGGAGTGACTGAGACAAGCAGAGGCCCCAAACTGGCTTGCAAATGCTGATGAATATCCTGTTGAAATCTGTGGTCTTCTGTGTATGTGATGGACAGTCACACAAGACCTGTCAGAATCTGGCCTCATGTTTATTCAAATCACTGAGGAAACATAACATCTCTACATCATATGAATAAATCCTAATTGTATGCAAAAGAAAATACAAAAACTAGCCCTTATCTGTTTGCTCAAGAGATTAGACAGAATTCAAATGACTTTTCTTCCTCTCCAGCTAATACTGTGCTATCTCAAGAAATAATTGCACATATTACACATAGTACAATATATTAACGCGTGTCTTAAGGTATGTTAACTGAAAAGCAGTTCTGGCTTCTTGATTAAACACAGGTTTTTGATTATCCTCTTCAAGGAACAAACTCCCCCAAACATTAAGCTTGAAACAGATCACAGAAGCCTAAAGACCTTGACAGATGGAAGCAAAATGCATTTTGCAACTGCCCATGACACAGCTGTATGTGTTTCCAGCTGTGTGCACATACCAAGGAGCAGAAGAAAGGGGAACAGCTCCAAGCCTGGCTGTAAGGAAGAACGGAAGACAGGAATGATGGCACTTTTGTTCTTACCGATGTTCTAATTTACAGGCCTTGGAGTATGCGGTGAGAATAACAGGCCAGGCTGTGTGTTCAATGTGCTCTGGAAAAGGACTTCTTCATAGTCTTCCAGAAGGCAACTGACTGCTAGTAATCCTTTATTCAACAACTTAAACCAAAGACTTTAAAATGTGGGACTATGTCAGACAGGAGACTGAGCAAGAAAATGAAAATTATTTAATAGAATCTCAAATGGTCACCAAACCATACGACCACCATCAGAACAAAACGTAAAAAGATGTTACTAAAAGCCGATATTATGAAAGTTAGTGCTACTGCCATTCTGTAAACTACATGCTAGTTTTGAAAGAAGGAATCTAATGATAGATTGCTGTAGAAAATGCTGTTCTTAATGCAAAATAGTCTTTATAACTTATTTGTGTAATATTCAAATCTTCAGTGTAACATGAATTTGTTTTAAGATTTGGAGGTTTTTTATACTGTATTAAAATAATGGATGTCATATTTCAGTCACACTGGCTGTTAATTTATATATATTAAAAAATATAAGATATATATAATGTTAATTTTTATATATTACAAATATATATATTATATATAATATATATACCTTTTGTAATCACTTTCAGGTAGTGTGATTACTCTGTTTACTGAAATGTAACATTTCTTTAAGACAACTTCAAACTGTTCAGAAATTAAAATGATGGTTTACCTTCTGAAAGAAAAAAGGACATCTGAGAAGAAAAACAGAACTCGCACTTTCTTAATAACTCTTCTTGTATATTCTAAAATAAAACCAGAAATTCCAATTTTTTTTAGGCATAGACAAGCAGTAGTTTAGTGTTAAAAAACATGCTTTAGAGTGCAGGGGTGGATATAGATATCCCTGAAATCTAGAGAACAAATCCAATTTTAGTCTCTCTGAAAACAGCAGATTCTACTTAGCCAGATAGGACAAGGTACTATTCTTCTCTAAATGATGTCTGCTTTCAAAGTAAAAGGGCTTCTGAGAGCTTCAAAGCAGTATCACAACGTAAAACAGGACATGTCACAATACAAATCTTTCTTTGTTTCGTACTGATATTGATTTTGATTTTTAGATGGTGAGAAGAGAGAAAACCAAGACTTTATGTATAAAAACATCAAGCCATTTACATGAAAAAATAATATTCCTGTTGAAACCTGCAAATTATGACACATTTAATTTTATGCTGGTATTGTCCCTGCTTAGCATTAATATTCTCATTTCATCATTTGAATGTAGCTGCTACCTCTTGAGTTTGCCAAAAATTCTTCTTTAATTTGCAAAATAATGTTATTTTGTTAGCACTAATGGTAGTACTAGTGGTAATCACTTAAAAAGTCAGAAAATAAACCATTTGTGGAAGAAACCTGGATATATTAAATATGCAATTAAATCAAAGTATAAGATCCCATAAACGTTCCCATCCTTTGACCATCTCTCCCTAACAAAAGGGACCACATTTGATGGATCCAACAGAAGAAACAGTTTCACAAGGAAAAAGAATTAAAACAAAGAAGAAACTACAAATGACAGAAGGAAAAAACCTAGGAAGACAACACAAGGAAAACCAAGTGCTACACAGGATATTAAAGAGAAAAATGATCCACAGGAGAATGGCAACTGTTACTATGAGCTTCCTACAGCTACCTCTGCCTTTGGATATTTTTAAAAAATTTATTAACCTGACAGCAGGAAACTTTATACATATTGCCCCTGACAGGGTACCAGTTTGGTATAAGCACTTGCCACCTCTTTGTTTAGCATAAGGAAATCAACAGAGGTGTTAAGTGGTGCCATGTGTACATTTGGGCAAATCTAACTTTGCCTCCATCTGCCTCACCTGCACATTCTTACAGAGAATTTGATTAATCGTGTGAAGTCCAATAGAAACATACCATTATCCTTCCTTTTCTTTTTACATTTGCTTCCTTTTCAAATGTGCAAGTGTCTGATCTATTATTAATCTCAAAACACAAAGTGGCAAGGATCTCAATCAAAGAATCTAACCATTTTCTCACAAATTACTGTTTACTATCTAGTAGCCAGCAAGTCCCCTTTGAAACAGCCAGCCATTTATGTTGCTTTTAAACAAATTTGTTGCTATTTTTATGGCTTCAAAGACAGAGAGAAGAAAGATTAATTAAAAATGAACTATTTTTCATTCAGTCATACCCATTACATACTAGGATATAATCCTTTTTTCCTTTCCTCTCTAATGTTAGTTGTTTTGTGTATAAATACAAAGAATCAGACTCCAAGCCTCATTTAAGAAACACATAGCATACTCTTAAAAAAAAACACGATTAACTTATACTCAAACCAACTTTTCTTTGCTTTTTTTTTAAAAAATGGTCTGTCTTTGTCACAATTCAGGGACAGCTACAAGAGTTTTCCTTATTTTCACACAAGCAGGAGGATTTGTTAGTGGGGCTGCAATACCTGTCCTTCATCAGCCCAATATTGCTTTCATCAATGGTTAAGGGACTAAAAGTCTGGTCTCCTCAGAGCTGGAATATATATGCTAGCACCAGTACCAACACAGCCTGAGCTACCTGCAATACCTAAGTACAGCAGGAAAACTGAGCTAAGGATGGATTTTCTATCTTGCCATTGCATCATGCTTTGTGTTTAAATAGTCTGTTTAGGTTTTAACGAGTATTTACTCCCCATTCACAAGTACATGCTCCACTGACAGAGTAAGAATTCTGCCAAGAAATCAGACAACAGCATTATTCAGAGTAATTCAAATCCTTGTTTGCAAATACTTATTTAAAAATGCTTATGTCAAATATATCCTTCAGAAATAACAATCAATCACATATCCAAATCTCTGGGTTCTTTAGGAACTTACTCATTATATAAGCAAGACATCACTACATTTTTGAAAATAGATTTACAAGCCTGTGTGATGACTCAGTCCTGTAAACATGCCACCCTTCAATGTTTCTCATTGACACAGTCTTTGTCATTAAATAGGGTTTGTCATTAAATCCACAGATTATTTGCTTTAAGGAAAGTATCACACATTCAAGCACTAGCAGGATCAGTCTTATGGCATGGATAACCGATAGTGTCTTAGAACAAAGTGTCCACAATGTGGAAATTACTGAATAAAATTATGTGAAGAGACAAGAATCTTTATATGCTGATCAAACATATTGTAGATGTTACGTCTGGAACATCTAAAAGAAGCCTCTGATTTCAATATAGAAACCATTTGGGCCATAAGCCTTCCTATAAAAACAGAAATATTCACTAGAGCTTTAAAATGCATCAAGAGCAACAAATACACACTGCTTTCTTCCACTGAAATTACCAAACCTCAGCAAAGTGTTCTTCACGGACAGAGATCATATAGGCCTTTAAAATTTGAGGATATAACCAAACCACTGAGAATCATCTTTAAATACACTGATGAAAGGCAAGCTCGTAGTCTGAAGGCCCCCACAGGCTAGATATACTGTTAAGGATGATAATGTGAGCTTCCTCACAGCAACCTGGCAATGACCTCTGCTCTAACCTGCAGAGACCACTGTCTCAAGAAGTAAAAGACAATTTAGTCCTTCATCCTTTGTAACTGAAATTATTCCAGTGCCATAAATTCCAATCAAGGCAACTCCAATTTAAAATACATATATAACATACATTTCTTTAAAGAGTAGTACAAGAGATCTACTAGCAAAACATAATCAGAAACAACTTCGGCTTTCTTTCTCTGCAGCATATACATGTATGGTTATATAGAAGGATGCACACAGTTCTAAAACATGGGTAACAATGTGGGAAAGGAAAATAAAATCCTAAAACCAATGCAGAGGTTTGAAAATAAAAACTTTCTTATTTAAACGTGTGCAGATTTATTTAACTCTCCTATCCCCACTCCATATTTCAAGCACACACAGCATTATGAAAAGATTGAGAGCCCACTAATGAACCAAAAAAAACCACAGTCATCAGAGCCAGCATAAGAAACTTAAGATTTAATTTCACTGGAACAAAACCTTGCCAGAAAAAAAAAAAAAAAAAAAAAAAAAAAAAAAAAAAAAAGTGAATTGTCATTTTTTTTCCTGTCCTGCAATAATTAAATAGGAAACACTTTTGCTCCAAAATTATAGGCTGGGTATTGCCCTCGCTATATACTTACAGCTTTATTCAATTTTTGATTCATAGAACTACAGACTGATTCTCAAAGAAAAACTTTTTAATCACACAGTAAAATTACCTTAATATGCAAGTGCATGCACTCCCAGCTTTTTTTCCATCATCTAATTATGTCACAAATTGCCTTCAATTAAGCATTAATTAAGGACTGCATCTAACTCCAGGAAAGTCAGCCTCAGTCCACAGGGGATTTTGATGCTTGGATCAGCCACTCCATTCTTGGGATTTTTACCATACTGTGAGTTTTATATGTGACATATCCTTGGTGTCTAGACCAACTTTTGAATCTCAACAGTTTATTACACAGCTAAACATGACAGGTGCTTTTTTTCTTCTAAGACTTTTTTTTTTCAGAGCAATACTTCATTATTTATACTAGAATTATTTGAGAATATAGTAAAAAAAAATGACAACTAGGATTAGTTAAGTTAGGATCAAGTCCCAATGTGTTTATTCAAGTGAAAGTACTACTTAACATTAACAAAAGCTTCCTTTAGTAAGACCAGTGGCATTTGGCCTGGGATAGTATTTTGAAAGATACTGCAAAGTAAGACAAGTTGATCTGGAAATGACACCGCCAGAAAAGTCAAGAGCCGTACTCAGTTTCTATGTTACTTAATTACATTCTATGAATAAAATAGGAGCTACTACTTCACAAATATATTTATAAGTAAATAACTCACCACAACATCTCTTACAAAGTAACTTCACCTGATACTGTACAGCAAATCTGGGATTACTCTAGCAAAAATACTATAGCTGTGCTAACCCACATTTCAAAACTGTGTTTTTGAGGTAATGTGTTCCAGGACAAATTCCTTTACCAACATTTTACACCTCATTTTTGACCACTTTTTCTACTCTTTTCTGGTTTCATATGACTTCAGTATCAAAAGTCTTTTGCATGCAGGTATGCAAATTTAAAAGCGTTCACTGGTATAAAAGCACAAGTAGAGGATTACAAACTCTGGACTATGGGACAGAATTTCCTTTCAAAAAGAAACAAATTTTTAAAATTAAAAAAAAAAGTCACCACCACCAGGAGAAAACAAGCCAGCAAAGAACAATAAGGTGCAACCCCTCTAATCACAGCTGCTCCTGTCATCACTCATAGGGAACAGCTGCACCACAGTGACAAAGTGCATCTTCCCAGACACCTGTACAACAGTTTCAGGTGAAAGCTATTTCAGATCATCAGGAACTTGTACTTAATGCTGGTATTTCTGAGACTTAAAATGCTGCAGCATTCATCTGTTTTGTCACTGATAGTAAAGCACCCATAAGAAAAACAAAAGTTTAGTGCATCTCTTAAAAAATAAGTACAATTAATTGTTCTCCTGCCCTTTCCTCACTGGCAGCACAGACTGAAGAGGTACCATTTTGACAAGTAACAAAAAAAAGGTACCCACTGTTTCTGTGGAATGCAGTGAAATGGCAAAACAAGGAAATTTGAGAATAAGTAGGTGAATTTTAGGAAAAGGTACAGGTGAGAAAAGCAGGCCTTTGCAGAAATAAACTCATCCATCAAAAGAAGCTAAACAGAATGTATCTAGTAAAAGAAAAGAAAGCTCTTCACATCTCATCATTCAATTCTGTTCATCTATATGAAAATAAGACTCATGAAATATTGCTAACATCGACAAGACACACAAGTGCTGGTCATTCATTCCAACTAAATCAGTACATGATTTTCACAAATGTTTAAAAAAAATGAAAAGCAGCAGTGTAGAAAAACTTTGTTCTCTAGGGACCTGTCTCCTCTTGACTTTCTAAAATGCTTCTCCTTCACCTGTTTAAGAGATTTGGGGGAAATTTTCACACAGCATGTATTAAATGTTATATTTTAAAAAGATATTTAATATCTCTGATTACATGAAAGAAGGCTGAAGGAGAAAGTTGTCATTCTCTATGCCAACACCTGTCACTACATTCACAATAATTTAACTTCAGATACTGCAAAGAAAAGCATTAAGTATGCATTCCTAAACATGCTATTCATAGCATTAAACAAAGAGAAAAAACTATAGGGTGGTGATGTTCCATACTTATGTATCAGAGCTTTAAACAGAGCTACACGTAATAATTGTAGTTATTACTGCAAATCTATCTTAAGAGATCCATCTGTGATATAACATCTAATCATCTTTATTTTACTTTTGCTCAATTTGGTCCTCAAAGGTATCAAAATTGCCCCACTATCCTTTTTTTAATATTATAAAAGTTACTCAAATAATTGACAAAGGCTGTTGCTAATAGATCTGTAGCATCTGTCAGAATTGTAACAAAACTGCAATAAACGATACATGAGTTCATATTGAGGCCGTTGGACTATTTCACCTACTTTTGTTTACTTGGGAACATCTTTTTAACAGTATAAGGATCAGACTAGCAAATATCTTACACTCACCAATAAAAAAAGCACAATATGTAATTTTTAGCTTTTTCACTAGTGCTTTTAGTGAGATAAATTATATTTTCAGCCCAGAAGGAGACAAGATATGGTTACACATCATTTCTATATCATACACGACAACTCTAATGAAAGTGTCTGTATATATTTCACCACCACTGTAGAACATCCAAATGACAAAGGCTCAAAAATATTCTGCCTTTTATTAGAAGACTTGCCTGATCTAAAAACAAACAGACAGTTCACTATTCTCAAATTAAAAGCTCATTTTTTGCTTTGTATATGTCTTGCTGTATTTAATAGGTGGACCCTAAACATTTGAGCAAATAAAACATATAAACACAGCTGAAGATATTTATATTGCTCTAGATAATTGGTAGCCCTTTGAATTTTAGACACTATAATTATTTCCTGGATGAAACGGGCTAATATAATTATTATATGCTTTTTGAACATTCAAACTGCTAATAGAAATTATGTTTTCCATGGAAACAAAGATTACTAAGAGGGGGCTTAAAAATGGATGTGATATTCAGTAACAGTCATTACACTGCAATCCAGGATTTAAATTTTAGGGGGGTTTAATTATTATTTTTCCCACATCTGTAGTGAAGTTATTTAGTAAAACATTCCGTGCTGTATCTTTCAGTAATGTGTAAAGAATATTATAATATAAAATTGCATGTGTTCTTTTGCTTTAAAAAAAATCTCGCAGCTCTTATTTTAGGTGGAATACTGAAATCTGAACACTGCTACGGATTTCCTTACAAATTATGGAATCAAAAGTTGAATCTTAGAAAATGGGCTCTCACTCTCTCTCCCTAAAAGCTTCATTCCCTTTAAACAAGATTTTTTTTCCCTTTGACTTCCACCAATGGAATAATAAAAAATAAGTAAATGCTCCATTTTTACTAAGGTTTGTCTCAGGTCATAAACAGAAATAATTAAAAGGAGCTTCTTCAGGGGTGCAGTCCCTCTAAACCTAAAATGTCACAATGTACCAGAGTGCTGCTACAGCTCAGACACCTATCAACATCTATCACTCAAGCACGCGCCTCAACAGCTCTGCTCCCTTTTCTGATTAGAGATCAGAGTTGCTTGAGTTGGCTTACAGGGTGTCATCCGTTTGAATGACAGATGTCTCTGTTGGACTGCCACTCTCACTGCTTTTGTTTTGATTGTGAAATGTTATACTTATTGGGCATAATTTAGACTATTCCAAAATGAATAAAAATTAAAAAGGTAATTCCTCTTTCCACAGGATTGAGGAGGAATATTTCATTACTAATTTAAATTCCAAAAACATGAGCTCCACGTGCAATACCCTCGCTAGGCTTTGTTTACTCAGTATGAAGTGTTTTCTGCAAGAATCTTTCACTTCTCTTCAGCCAGATTTATGTTTACCATTAAAAAATTAGAACTTTTCAGTTTAATGAAAAAGCTGGTAGCATGTGCAACACACCAGCACCTACCACAATAATGTTCGAGTACTCGAATAAAATGATACACACACACACACACACACATTATTTTATGTTAGAGTTCATGGTTCTAAAAAAATCATAAAACATCTTCAACTTGCACTAAAGGTGTCCACTGTTAACAAAAGTTATCAGGACTGATGCTATAATTCTGGTAACCAGTTGCAATAGGAGCAGAGGACCCTGTGCCTGCATGCTCCAAGCTACTCTTTCCTACTTACAAGAAAACTGAGCGGGAAGGAAAAAAAAAAAAAAAAAAAAAAAAAAAAAAAAAAAAAAAAAAAAAAAAGGAACGGGGGAGATTGCTCTTCCGGACAACATGGTAGCAGTGAAATGAAATACCTAGACAGACTTACCGAAGAGCTTGCTGGGAGTGTCCTCGCTGTCATTTGATTCCACAGGCGCAAGCAAGGGCTCATTCAGCTCGTTGTCTGAAGTAGCTGCCTTGTCCTCACCTCTCAACTCTGCATTCATTTCACTCCGCAGTGACAGCAAGGGCTTACTGACTTGTCCAGCTATCATTGGATCCTAGGACGGGGGGGAAAAAAGAGTGAGGGGGGAAAAAAAGTGGCAGCTTTGGTGTGCGTATACTCTCTCTTCCACTCCCTCTCTCTCTCTCTCTCTCTCTCACACACACACACATACACACACTCTCTCTCTCTTATCTCTGGCTGCTCCTGCTGTTATTGCTGGCTGCAGTCAAGTGAAGAGCTATTACAGATCCAATGAGTTTTCCATTACTCCCCACCCTATTAAAGCTCAACTAGCATGTGAGAGATTCAGGATGCTTTGGAGAAAAACTTCTATGAAAGCAACATAACCAACACAGCTTTAATTGTGGGATGTGCTTTTTTGTGCGTATGTTTTTACACCTCACCCTGTCCTTAGCATAGTAAGAGAAGAAATTCCTATATGCTCTGATACCACAGAAGAGGAGCCCCCTGTGAGTTCTCCATAGTGATTTAAAGAGGCATCCTCAGCTGTATAACATTAATAAAATCAAATACACAGTTTCTAGCATCCCAGCATTTCTATGAAAACACACAGCATCAAATAGCCATTCCATTACATACTTCAAACAGAAATACAATTTTCTTCTAACTGTTCCTGCCATTGGGATATTATGCTCCAAAAGTCCATAAAGACACAAACACACTGTTTTCTTTTAAAAATAAAAACGACAGAAACCATTTTCTAAAAGACAAAATTAGGGAAGATACTTACACATACAGTTTGCAATTATTCTTGTGTTTGCAACATTATATTCCCCAGAAAAGATTACACATATATATATATACACATCTAAATTTTTTCTTGATGATCAGAATCTGTTTTATCTTCTGCTCATTGAGGACATTTGGGGGTCAGGCATTATTTCCAAGCACACTCGGTTATTCCGTTTCCAAGATAATAAGCATAATATCATGACAGCGCAGAAAGCAGAGTTAAAAAAAAAAAAACTTAAGAAAAAGAACAAGTGACCTTGTTGCTCTCTCTAGCAGCTATTTATTGCAAAGTTCATGCCTAAATGGTTCTTATGCAGAGAACAGGTGACCAGCGAGCAAGTAGGTTGGCTAGCATGTTCCCTCTGTCCCATCCTCACATTGGTCGATGTTTGCCTGTGGGTTTTTTAATGTATTCATGTCTGAAAAGTGAATTTGATATGACACATGATAATCTATGAAAATGTTAATCAATACAAATAGTTTAAGCTGTCATCAAATGCACTTCTTTAGTCAATACTCATATTGCCGAAAACAATGTCACTGTCACCAGGGCTTAATTTGCACAGCACTTAAATATTGGACTCTGTGCATCAATGCACTCCTCTTCAAATACTGTAGGTAAACACATTTTCTCCCTATTTAAGGCTGAAGCACTCAGCACGCATTTAGTTGAGCCGAATTCTCCCTTTTGAATACCTTGATAGGTCCACTGGAGGGCAAAATTAATACTTAATTGAATCTCACAGTCATCAAAATAATCAATACTTTTTTATTATTTATTCTTTACAGTCTGTTGACTGTTTCAAACCTCTGAGGGAATGGTGGAAAGGATTCATGGCTTTGAAACACTGTCATTTAACAAGGTAATTTTCAGTGGGGCATTAGGGGTTGTGAAACATATAATAAAACAAAAATGGTGGCTTATAATAGGAAGAAAGAAAAGAATTATATTTCTGCCATCTAACAAAACAGGATAAATAAAAAAAGCAAGTGCAAGCAGGAGAGTGAGAAAGGAGGGGGAGAGGGAAAGGGAAAGAAAGACTGGCTTTTGAAGGGTTTTATCATATCAAGAGCAGAGCTGAGCTTTCATAATGCTGACATTTCTCATTCTGACAATCCTAAACAAGTGGAAAGGATGAGATCGCAGATATCATCTTTCATCACATTCCCCAGCTTAAGAACCAACATGACAGCTTCTCTTCCCTTTACACTGTTAATTACTAAATAAAATACTGCTCTCTGTCTGCATTAGATTATTGCAGATAGCAACCACAAACATTACTCCATTGTTTTGCTTTGCCTTTTTTTAAACCAATGATACCTACTTTGAACTCTTCAAAAAATAAATTAGGCTTGTGTCTACATATTGTAAATATATGAAACATAATCAATTTAATCAATTTGGTCAATCCATTTTATTGTCACGCTAAATTGCTGGCAATTTATTAACATTTCATTTAAGGTATTTATTGGGCAGCAACAATCTGAACATTTCTTAGATGTTTCTGGAGAGGAAACAAAAAACAACAGATTTCTTTTGCAGACACTGTAAAAAACTCTGAGTTGTTTTGCTTCATACTCATAGTGCACCATGGACAGTCATTTACTGAGGCAAAAAATTTGTTTGCTTTCATATACTAAATAATGTATTTTAACAGGTTTTGCAGCTAAAGGTCATTGTGAGTACAAACAGCATTGTTTCAGTCTGTGGTGCTTCTCTCAGTTTCAGCTATTCAAAACTAACATCAAGATTTGTTACTAACATCCATAACAAATGTGAATCAGGACAAAATTTGACCCTTTTCATCAAAGTAGTTTGAGGACAGAACTAATCATGTCCACAGAGAAAAACTCCTGAGCTGAGAACTAACAGCAATTTAATGGATTTAATGGAATCTGTAGGATTCTAGATTAAGTCAAAGTTGCCAGATTCTGAAGTTGAATATATGAAGAATGGGAGTAAGAGTAATGTGGGAAATATGCGAGCACTGGGAGAAACCTCAGCCCTTCAATGACAGTGAATTCACAGCAACTTCAATAGAGTCAGGATTTTATTTGTTATGTATATCAATAATTTGGCCTCATCTGGAGTACTTTGTTCATTTATGGTTAGCCCATCTAAGAAAGATACATCAGAAAAAGGTGCAGTAAGAATGAAAAACTGATTGAAAGGACTGGGAGTGCTTACAGAAAAGTGTGACTAAGAATCCGCATGATCAAAGGATACAAGAAAATAAACAGCAGAGAGAAAATGCAGATCAGAAAATATTTACCCTAACTCATCTGAGGAGAAAAGGTGTCTCCACTGAAATGGGAAAAAGTCATAAATCTAATAACAATAAATTATATTTTTCCTAACAGTAGGTGGTGGAAAACCTATGGAACTCATTGCTGCAAGGTATTACTGAGACCTGCACTGCAGTAAACATCAACATAGTCACTCACATGGCTGGGCATACTCTTAGCAGTGAATTCAAAACAGTTTTGCAAGCACATAGGCAAGGACTATAAAAAGTGAAATTACATAAACTGCTCAAGCAACCCAAGAACCTGTAGTTAACCTTCAGGGTAGCTCTCTCTATCAGGTGGTAAATGAATGACAACTCTCTCTATAAGCAGACAGATTAGACACTGTCTAAATTTTAGTCTACATAAAGACTAAATCACTTAAACGATGACTTAAGCAAAGGTATGTTTCCTTGAAAAACATATTAAAAATTGGACATTTTTGAACTTCAGATTGTCTCCAGGCATTAAATTGCTTTCTGTGCTTAAAAATATTTCTGTTTGCAGTGAATTATGCATGATTAAAAACTACTGTTTTTGCAAATCACATAATAAATCTTAATTCTAGTGCACAACAAGTGGCCTAGTCTGCAAAATCCCTTGGTGATCAAATGTTTTTTTCCTATATTCCTAATGGCCACCCTAAAAAATTCTGCAGTAGTTGCTATGACAGCTGCAGGCCTGGCAGCTTTCTCCTCCTCTTCTGCCCACCTAAAAGTCCCTCCCAGAGAAGACCCACAGCACTGGAGTGGATGCACTGAGGCAAGGAATTGCGTATGCATCTTTAGTAGCTAATACTGTCAGGATCTGTTCTTCTGCATTGGATGTCTGGGGGCTTGACACTCAGCATTTGCTTTTTGGAAGGTGCTATAGGTCAGGTTACACTTTGCACAGTAACACAGGCTCTTCTGTTCACTGACAGCCACACAAAAGTTTCAGCTTTTCATATGCAAAACTGAGAAGTCTAAGAATGCATAAAACCAGCAAGATGGAACTTTGTCAAAAGGGTTTATATGCTTTAAGTAAGAGGCAAGGGCACATGATGCTTCAGAATTTCAGGGTTCAAGTTATGACAGAACTAAGGAATCACAATCCCCTTATTCAAAACATTACTGTATACACCACACATGTGCTGACAAATTATACACATATCTCTTGCAGATACTCATATAACTTGTCATCTATTTCTTGTCCAACTAGCACTAGTACTTCCAGACTTGCCTGTTTTCTATGAGATTTCCCTGACAGCTTTGTGCTGCAAGTGGTCCTCCCTGCTGTGTGTCTCCCTTAAGGGATGTCTTATACCTCCTGTAATGCAGTTACAGTATCTGCTGCACCACTCCAGCTCTACCACTCCCCGATGGTTTAAACCGGCTGTTGGGCTTAATTTAATAGTAAAAATCCTATGGATTTGCAAATGCAAATTACAGTTCTGGTAACACACCCTCTTCTAAAAGCAAAAACCTTTACTTTTTTCTTATCTGAAAGACTGTATGAAGTGCAGGAGAGCATTTATGACTCTGCTAAAAGCTTTGCCTTTGCACTTTAAGGGTAAAGGTGCAGTTTCTAAGCAAAACTATTTAGTAATTAAAGACAGCTTTTAAAAGAAATTGTATAGGGTTTGTGTCAAACATGCCCTAGGCAGAAGTCTAAAAATGAATTACTTTCTTCTTTAATGTAGGATGTGGGTGATAACAGAGCTTTATAAAGGCTTCATGCACTGATTTGGCCACTGGTCTAAAGTTTGTATTTAGTGCACCATAAACATTGTTGCTCTGCATGTAATTACTTTCTAAATTCTAGTTCAGAGAAAAAGTAAGACCCTCTGTTTTGCTTTATATTTTGCCCTTAGTTTGAAGTTAATTCACACAGACTTCCCCCCCGCCCCGCAACCTTAGAAGTATTAGAAATCAACTTTCTGCTTTTCTTCAAAACATGAAATAAATTCTGCCCAAACACCCACCCCCAATCATGATATTGCACAGACTTCTGTTTGGGAAATACATAATGAATTTGTTTGAGAGCAACACAAAAAATCTACTAATAAACATAAAATTTACACTTTTTAATTACTTATTATGCAAATGAATGCACTAAAAATTTATTCAAACTGTAGATTTTAAAATTTTTTAATCAAAGATAGAGCATGATCACAAATCTGGATAAAGCTGTTCTAAGATGTACCTTCGCTTAGTTTTTGTGTGAGGAATGCATTAAAAAGACTCTACTGGAAAAAGATTTGATTTTTTTCTTGGTAAATACCAGTGAAATTTAGGATTACCTTCTCCCTCGGTCTTCTTATGAAAAGGTTTTCTTCCTTCATCTTATTGCTTCTAGAGGTATGCATTGTTTTTTCCAAAAATAAAGATCTCTTACAGACAACCTTCTTTGATTCTTTCTTCTTTTAACATTGTTTTATCTGCTGTCCCTAATGTGCTGATATTTCCATCCCAGTCTATCCACAGACTGGTTTATGCAAACTACTTTGAATCAACCTTTTGTCACCTGCTAGCCTCTGACCATTTCTACCTGCTGGCTCTTATTTCCCTGGAAAAGTTACAGGGAAAAATCTCATTTTCTTCACAGCCACTTGTACCACCACCTTTGGATGGATGTTTATAAGCAAAACAAACAAGTTGATAGGTGATCATTGATTTCTCATCACTACTTTGATCTTGAACTTCTGTTTATGTGTCTACATATTTATGTCTCTTACCTATGTTACTCATATTCAACTTACTAAAATCTTCTGTATTACCTCTCCTTTCTCTTACAGCAAAAAGCTGATATATCATGAGCTCATCTCACTCAATATGAATACCATCACCCAAAACAGTCTCTGCTTTTCTTCAGCTAGAATTGTATTTATTCTCCTCATTAAATTCTCTGTAGCAGAAAAAGAAAGTTCTTCTTTTCTCCCTTTTCTCAATACTAGTGTGTCTTTGGACATTTTGTTTTTTTCCAGTGATACTTATTTTCACATACAGTGTCCAGGCTGGAGTTAAAAAAGAGTTTTCTAGTTAAAAATAATGTGGCTAATTAACAAATCAGTGTTTAGTTATACATATTTTATTAATAACACTGAACTATAACAATTTAAGTTGGAAAGTCAGAAAAACTCTCACTGCCCATGGTGCTATCTTTCACAGAAATTTCTTTCTTTCACGCTGCCCCAGGTGCTTTTTTTCTCAAGTTAAGCAGTAATGTTAGGGCTGTCTCCTTCATTTATTTACTTAAAATTGAGTTCCAAGGAAATTGAAATGGTTACTGCTAGTTAGAATAACATAGATCTGACTGAAAAAAAGTAAAGTTTACAGAAACTTATTGAGCTTTTAATTGTTGCTTCAGGAATCTTAAAATAGAATTAATTTTATTTCTTTTTTAAACCAAAAATTTAGTGGTAATGTCCCTTGAATTGCTGTGCTTTGAGATTGAGGTACTACAACATGTTTTCAAATCACACCAAAAAATCCCCCACTAAACATTTTCCCCCTATTTCCTTATTTTCCCTAATGATACTATTGCACGTATTTCTTACACCTATTAAGATCAAGCTGAAAGATTCACAGAGAATTTCAATTTGCTAATCAGGCTAGCTAGAGGCTACAGGGAATAGACACACAGGAGCTGCCCCATAGTAAATGGCTAGGTCATAACTATTTTACAGGTTTATTGCTTTAAGTGTACCCCAGCAGTCACACTGCAATCTTCAAAAAGGAAGGAAAGGCAAAGAATGCTGGTTTTACCATAGAAAAAGTAAGGAACAATAATCTATTGTAGGAGACATCTGCACCTGTGGTCCAGAAAAGCCATTTCTTAATCCTGCTGGTAAAGAAATATGTGCACTAATGAATCCATACTTTGTGTTTTCCCTGACACACATGACACTTAGGGATCACTAATGCCAGAGTACACACAGCACAGAAGCTTTACTCTAAATGTTGCTTTAAAGTCTTAAAAGTTGACCTTAATGCTTCTGATACAATTATTAGTCTGATTTAAGGCTCATGCTGCTCTTGTTACAAGAACTCTTGTTAAGAGTCTTGTACCAGATTCAGGGCAAAGCTATTCAGAACTTTCCTCTATTAATTAGATAACAAGAGTTTTAATTTTGGCCTTGGCCTGATTATAATGATTCCACATTCAAATGACATACTGTCTTACTGGAAAGAAGCTTGTCTATCTTTGGACATGTAGGAAAAGGCTGTATGCATGCACAGGTCAAAAGACAAGAGAAGCTACTATTCTGGGAAGCTACCATACTCCTCAAAACACATTCTAGACAATAGCACACAGCCACTAGTAGAAATAACAAATCCTGAGAGTGGTGAGAGAAATTAGCTTTCTAGTTAAAGATTCTTGGAGTTACACAAAACCTGACCCATTTTTGTGAAGGCAGACAATCAGGCCCTAGAGATCAGGATAGGGCAAAGGAAAAACAGGCAGTTTTGACTGGGAACAAGATGGTGGAATAAGCCTTCAATAGACTTTCCCACTCATTTCATAGAATGATGTAGGTTGAAAAAGACCTTTAGGATCATTAAGCCAAGAGATTTCCTACTCTTCTTTCATCTGGTTTCCTGAAGGAAGGAGATGCTGTAGGGGAGCAATTAAATCTGAAACTAGAAGATGGTCCTATCTGGATTACGACTTTGACTCTTTCTTCATATGAGTAATGGATGATTCCCAATGCTCTGTCAATTCTGTTCTGAAGGAGCCATGTCAAACATCAGAAAACATCCAGAAAATTTCAAGCCTGAAAGAATAACTAAAATTTTTATCCTGTGGGGTCAACTTATCAGAAGACTTGGAAAAATCCAGTATGAAGAGGAAAATCATTGTCTTCCATTGGGGAAAAAAATAAAAAGAAGTTCTATAAAGGTATTCATTCATTACTCTTATGGAAAAAATACCATTCTGCCCTAATGCAATACAACTGATCCTTGCTATTAAAAAACCCCAACCTTCTTGTTCACTCCCAAAATTATTTCATGTGGTGATGTTTTAGTCTCCACACTGACCACCTGAGATGACATGAACCTGTTTACCAAATCACAGGTGCTCTTTCAGAAGCCTGCCAGTTTCATAACTTGTCTTTTTTCTTATTTAATATTTGCTCAATTTCTATTTTGAATAGCCCTTAAACACATGGCCTCTCTTTCCAGATGATTTTGCTACATGTATTAAAAGATCCTTCTAAAACCTACATATGCTCCTATCAGCATAATCCTCCTGCTCTCCATGAGAAGAAGAGGCCATAAAGAACCTCTTTGAAATTAAGAAACATAATAAAATACTCTATGGCATACATGAGTTAGCCTTTCCACAGTGTAAGATTTCTTACTAAGATTTCTACCACAAAGCAGTCAAATGATAATAATTTGGCCTAACCAGAAATTTAAATATGATATTATATGCAGTTTGTCTATATTTTCATTTGTCAGGCTTTGTCAACCATGCACACACTAGAAATTACTTTGGGTGAAAAAATATCAAAGCCAAAATTCAGCTAAAATTGCTTTCTTTTAAAAATCAGCCCGTCCAGAATCACACCAAAACCAAACTTACAATAGCTTTTGAATGTTGATCGGGTATGAAAAAGAAACTTGACCAGGCTGCATAGAAGGGACTCAGAGTGATTGAAAGAAGCTCTCCTTTTAGTTGAACAAAAACTTAATTTTACATAACATGTCAGGATTTTCATGATGTAAAACAAAGAAACCATTAACTTGAATTTTTGACCATCGGAGCATGGGTTAAATAGTAACCCAGCTCAGTGGTTAATTCAATTGCTTGCATTTGGTCTAGGAAGACCCAAATTAAGATCCATCTGTCCTCAGCATGGACTTGACTACATGAGGAAAGTCCCTTCCTATTTTAATATGGATCTCTTCCCTAGCTCTCACCTGAAATTCTATCAAAGACCCACAAGGTAACATCTTCAAAAGCAACTTTGTTGAAATAGGTACAAATCCCTTATAGTGCAATGAAGCAACATTTTCTAGTGAAAACTCTTTTTTCCTGAAAAATTTTAAAGTAATATTACTTTAGCTCCAGTTTCATTCAGGTGTTTAATTGAATGCCACTTTTTAAACAGTTATAATTTATAATACAATACATGGTAATAACCTAGACCAGTTTGGAAGTTCAGTGTCTTTTTTTTTTTTTTTTTTTTTTGCAAATCTTTCAAAATCCTTTACAAGTATGGTTAAAACACTTAAACAAATCATATCAGGCAAATCATGATTTTACCAGAATATCACAATCAAAAATTGATGAAAAGTCTTCAATCCAAAGTTGTTCTTTTTTATCTTGAAGCAAGTAATAAAGTCTGCTTTAACTTCTTGCTAAAAAAGGCTGAAGTCTTCCCAAATCTGAATCCAAACTTAGGATATCTCAACCTTAATTTTATATATTATGGGGTTAATAAATTAGTCTGCTCTTCATAGTCTGCTCTTCATAATACAGCATACTTGAATTTCAGTGACAAATAGGGGAAATTTTTTCTTTTCTGGCATTTCTACTCATATCATACTTTTTAGGGTTGGACCTTCAAATTTCCTTTTATCTAGTCTAACCATGGAATAGAAAAGCAATAATGCCCATTTTTGCTGAAGAAACTGAGAGCCTCTCTTGATCTGAGGCTCACAGACTAAAATGATATTTTCTTTTTCCAGATACTAGAAGATGCACTGAAGCTTCCAGGTTAAGAGGAAGAATCCCAAATAGTTTTCCTATCAATCTTCTATGTTGAGATAATCTGACAACAAAACCTGCTGCTACAGCTGCTAAACATACTTAATAATGCCACAAATACTGCAGATCAATAATGCAATGCTTTTTATATTTCCCAAGCCTTTCTCATTGATGAATGAGTGCAATTGTTTTTTAATCATTACAAAAGATCTTCAGGGTTACTTGTCTTCATGCCAGGTCTTCATCAACACCAGGGTACCACATCTTTCTTTTCATATTGCTCATCACAACATACTAATTTCTAATTAAATGTACTCAATTCAACATGCCTTCAACTATCAAACAGCTTCATATTTCTAATGCAATTTGCATAAGGACTTAAAGAACTTGAAGCCCAAAGGGTGCTTTGCCTTTTAGTCAATAGCTTTAATCTGCTGGAAGTTGCAGGTATAAACTCCCAAAGTTTTGTTCATTATGCTAGGGTAGGATGTGTCACACACCACACACAGCAACAGTATTACGTGTTGGACATATAGGAGGATCTCTTCAATACAAAGAACTTTTTCTGTTTAATGATTTACAACAGGAAAACAGCAGAACATTTGTCAATCATTTTAGCAGCAATTACAGTAACTGGATTACCAATAAACAATGAATGAAACATTTCTCAGATCTGCTGACATTTTCCTACATGAACACTTGTGCTCTTTACTAGATACTGTTTGGCTGGGGGATTTTTGGAGTGGTTGTTGTTCTTTTAAAGAAAAAATTTGCCATAAAATGATTTGCCATTGGCTCCCTATTATTTCTCGAGGAAAATCCTTCAAAACAAACAAAATTTTAAGGAGAGAAAAATCAGATCAGAGAGTAAACCAAAACAGGCAAATATAGCCACACATAGCTGCTAACACGTGGTTTTTGCAAACTGGCTGACATCACTGGGCTGCTCAGTTTCACCCAAAAAGAGTAACTATCACTGCTCTGCTCAGAGAGCAGTCACGAGTGCTGTTGATTTCCTTCTGTTGTAACAGGAGAAGAATATTTCCAAAGATCCTATTGTTCTTTATGACATATATATCTAATGTATGCACATATATCCACATAAATATTACATATATAAAAATTATTTTAGCAGGCCTGACCCCTTCCCCAGTTAAGCCTTTTGAGTTGCTGCCATCTGCTTCAACACAGAAAAACACATACTCAATTCTCCTCATGAGAAATCATTGAGATCTAAATAAAGGCACTTATTTTCTTGATGTTGAATTCGATAACAAGATATCAATAGGTATCCCTAGATGTAGTTTAGTTATTTCAAAAAAAAATAGGTCGACATAAACCCATAATACTATTTGTTTCAAATTACCTTTTAATCTGCTTTTTAACCTATTACAAACGTCATTTTTTTAAAAAAACAACTAATAGATATAATTTTTGAAAATAAAAGTTTCCTTCAAATTATTGTTATTATTTAAAAATGGGGCATCATTTGCTCTTTTTCTTTTTCTTTCTCTTGCTTGAATGCACAACCCATGAACAAATATGCAGATCATTACTATAACTGCTTTGGTAACATTAGCATCCCAAAAATGAGTATTAAAAAGCCATTAGTAAGTTCAGAGTGATTTAAAATACAAAAATAGAGCAATAAAATACAGAATATGAGTTTTGATCACAATCTCACAATTTTTATTCACAATAAGTTATTTTCATGTGTCAGTCCAAATGGAAATTGATACTGTGTGTTTGCTATATATGTTTGAAGAAAGCATCCTTGCTTTGTGCTTAAAGGAAAAGTTCATTCTTATGCCCATATTTATCATTCATTTTCTGAACCTAGAGACTACACGTGTTTTTAGTTTGCCTATGCAAAACCAAAGAGCCACTTGGGTTTCCTGCAGCAAGCTTGAGCATACTAGCACAGCTGCAAGATTATGCAGTGTTCAAACCACCTTTGACCTTTCTGTTAGTCCCCTTATAACAAAACAGTTTTTCCTTTGTGGGAGAGGAAGTTTGCCACTGGATGCTTATAATAGGAGGGCTGGCATCTTGGAGGCTCAGTTTTACCACTGAAGCTGTATGCATTTCCAGCCACCTAATACCTATAGATTGCTTAACCAATTTGCAAAGGATAGAGCAGGGCAAGGTGTCTATTTTGACTTTTAGGCCTTCCTGTGAAAATTTGCATAAGTAATCTACCCTATCCCCACAGAGTCTTTACTGAGCTCTTTCTTGCTCTATGCTTTTCTAAGGTTTAATAATATCTAAGTTAGAGTTTCATAAAAACTAACTTTCCTTAAACTACACTCACCAACTTTTAATTATGTTTACTGCCAGGACAATTTCCACTATATTTAAGTGAACCATTAATAATTTCATTCATTTATTCTTTTTGTTAACCTACTCCTTTAATGATTCACCAGCTTTCAGATATCCTACAGATATCTCAATACCTACAGATAGCCATTTTCTCATGTGTTGAGCAAATAATCTAGAAATGCATACTTAAACAATTTATTCCTTACATCAAGAAAAATCCATCTCTCATTTTTTTTTACTTGATGGCACTTCTGATACATTTCACAGAGCTGCTGTAGGTCTTGATTGTACCTGTCAAACTCAGCACTGAGACAACTTCAAAGGGTCTTCTAGGAGTAAAAGATGCTTTCTCTTTCCTCTCTTGGTACTCAAACTATTACACTGTATGCTCTCTATTCTCCCAGCCCAAGGAGCTCAAGAAGAATTAGGAAAGCAGATCTTCATTGCAGAGAAGGAAGGCAAGAAAATAAAATACTGTAAGACAGGAGCTCATGTCTGCTGTTTCCTGTTATGTTAACTTTTTCTTTCCTTTTTACTACTGAACTTTCCTCAGGAATATTCCCTTTCCAAGCAGTTATCAGTATGACTATTCTTAAAGTCCCAGTAGGTGTTTCTTATTTTTTAAACCTATTGAAGTGTTTCTTCAACACATTTATTCTCTATTGCAGATCTGCACTATTTTGGTCAGCTAATATGTCTAGCAGCCAAGCACCCAAACAACTGCTCAGTCACTTCTCTTTCCCACAGGATGAAGAGAAAATAAACAGAGGCAGACATGGCTTGGGGACCAACATAAAGACAGTTTGATTAAGGAAGCATAAGATGCATATGCAAGCAAACCAAAATAAGGATGTTTTAGGATTAAATTTTTAGGATTCTTATTGACGAGCCAATTTCAGGGCAGTGAAGCCTCACTCTGCATAACAGCTACCTGAGAAGATAAACATCATAGACACAAATAACCCCAATTCCTCCTTCTTTCTCCCTGCTTTTAATGCTGAACACTACATCATTTGTATGGAGTATCCCTTTGGTCAGCTGGGGTCAGACATCCCAACAGTATAATAGAATTGAACAACTTGAGTTTGAAGGGACACTAAGGTCATCTAGACCAGGTTGCTCTGAGCTGCAGCTAACCTGGTCCTAAACATTTCCAGACACGGGACATCCACAACTTCTCTGTGCAACCTGTTCTGATACCTCACCACTCCAGTGGTAAAGGATTTTTTCCTACCATCTGACCTAAGTCTATTCTCTTTCCGCTTGAAGCCATTTCCCTCTTGTCCTACCACTACAAACTCTTGTAAATAGTCTTTCTCCAGGGAGGTTTTACAGAGATTGTCCTTTCCCAGCTTCTTGTCTGTCTCTAACACCGACATTGTGCAAGCACTGTGCTGTGATAGCCCAAACACTGGGGTCTCATCAGTATTGTTTTAGTCAAAAATCCAAAACACAACATCATATGTGCTGCTATGAAGCAATTTTCCTCCAGCCAGCCAGCCCCCAGTACTATGATTCAGATCTACAACTTAGGAAAATGAGTGGAGGACCCACACATCTGTGACATTGCTTGAGCTCCCTTTTCACACAGACAGCTCTGGTCAACTCACAGGCCTGACAGTCCAGTTTATGTGCTTTTTCTGCATTCAAACACAGGATCCTTTTTATCCAACCTAAAATATTACTCTGAAGACTGCTGAAGAGAAATCTTGGCAAAATAAAAGCATAGGCAAAGAAACTTAGGCAAGCACCAAATAAATACAAGTGGCTATATGTGGTGTAAGAAAAATTAAACCATCTCCTTTTTTTGCCCATTTCTTTTCTGATTTTAGACCAAACTCTTACTCATAGATTAAAAGCAGCTTTTGTATTTACTTTTACCCACATTTACTGTTTATTTATTGGGTTAAGTATTTCTCAGCACTATGGTATCTGAATGCTTAATCACATATTCTGATCTCTGTGTTTTTATGCAAGCTGGAGTCCTCAGAATTTTGTGTGGATATTAAAACGTTCTCTTTTGCCATAAAATCAAGCTGGTGGGTGATTACTTCAATGTGACACCTTATATAAGCTTACCATCATGTCTTCATTTTAAACATTGTAAGTCAATGAAATTATATTGGAGACATTGACAACACATACAATTTTGCCTGTTTGATATCCCATTACTGCAATAGCAGCAGCAATGGTTTTGGAAAAAGCCTTTTTTCCCCAATAAACATGTGCTACCAATTTTGCACTCACAAGTAGAGCATCTTCATAGGGAGCACAATAACGCCACTTAAGTGACTATCACAAAGTATTTGCTTGTTTCCAAGAGAATGTAAAGTAGTACACCCACAGGCCTACATAGAGAATTACTAGTAAAAGATAACCAGCAACTCCTACATGGAATCAAAACATTTCTGCGCAAAATTGATTCACTTGTGCAGTCAAAATAGCAAAAGCATTAAATGTTCTCAGACTTGATACTTAGCTAGGATATGAGAACAGTTTTGTAGCACCAAGATTTGTGCACAGATATTCCCTATGTAACTCACCAAAGTACAACAGAAAAGAGGAACTAGTCTCCATGTAAGGAACACTACTTGTACAATTCTACTAGCAGTTTCCAAACTTCCCCCTGCTCACCTTTCAGCTTCAAATCCTAATACATACAAAAAAATTTCTGTTGGGCTCAAAACTGCCTCTTCATGTGGGAAGCCTAGAAATTCATAAGCTTTGAACTCCAAAGGGAATACTTTAAGGGGCAAGGGGAAAGGGGAGAGCAGGAGGGGGAAGAAAGGAGAATAATCCCAGTTTTAGAGGACTGTGAGTACTAAGCATTGATTACCAATCTCATTCTATTTCAAGTCCAAGTGTCGTATGGAATAGAAGTTAATACAGGAAGGAAAAAACTAAAACCACAATAATAAAAAACAAACCAGATACACTCCTTTTCAGTTTTCTACAGCCACACATTCAGTATGAAGAAACATTAAATTCTGTTCCATGTATCAGTTAAAGAAAAGCTACTGAGTGGCTATGCTATAAACTACTTAGATTAATCAGCAACTGACCAGGGATCAGGGTGCATTAACATGAATTGCTTGCTTAAGCAGCAATTCCCTGGACTTCATCACACCGAAATCTGCCTTATTTAGTAGTTTAAAGCATTTATAATTTTAGAAGTCTCATACGGCCAGATGTACAAAGCTTCACTCAGAGAACAGTTCCCAACTCTACATCATTTCCCAACCTATCTGATTCCAGCAGTGCAACTAAGTAATAGGAGGAGGACAGACAATCTAACCATACAAACAGTTGAACAAATTGTTCAACTGAACTTGTCTGAAAAAAGAGTTCTAGCTGCTGACTTCCACTATTTTTATTACGTTTTTACAAACATCAGAAAAGAAATAGAAAGCAAATTAATGTGCACTTATGAAGAGAAATTGTTAAATTAGAATGCATTAGGTTCCACCTCTCTCTCACAACTAATATCACAAGGTAAAATTCTGGAAAGACACATTTCCTTTAATATCAAAGGGATCTAGAAGACCACAAAGAAGGGTTACCACATGGAGAAGTGACAACATGACAACACAAGTGAACACTTAAGCTGGGCTTCCAACCCCAACGTTTAGAGGTCACTCCACATGACTCATGTCACTCCATCTATACAGTTTTTTCTCCTGCATGAACCAGTGTCTGTACACATCCCTAGTGGTCTTTAAAGAAAAGCTGACAACATACTGAAATGCACTAACAGAAGCCCAACCAGATACGTTAAATTTGTTGTGACAGAGTAACTGAACTGCTGTGATGAAAACAAAGCCATATTTATACTGTGGTTAAATTAGTAGTAATTTATCTATATCTGAAGGGTATAAACTGGTTCTTCAAGCATGTAACTTTGGAGTAATCATACATACTGAAATGAAGATAAGTAGAAAAACATTTCTGTTTGTCACATCTAAAGGTCTACTGGGCAGAGAAATGTGTAACAAAGGAATGCACAGTTGTGCACAGTTGTGGTGTCTTCTAATCTATATCACCAAAAACCTTTCACCCAAAATTTCTCTGAGACAGACAAATGCTTTTTGCACTATAATCCAGTGAAAAATTGTAAAACACTGCACTGACAATGAATGTAAAAGTTAAAGAACATATGGGTTTGTGTTTATTTTCCGAAAGTACTTCAAAAATTTGCTGGGTTTCTCTCTAAATGTCTCTACAGACTCAACCTAAGATCTCACTATAAAGGGGGTTCTCTTCTGCCTTGTATATGAAATTAATATCATTAATAAGTTATGACCTCAGTAACGCCTATTCTAAACCTTTTGCCTTCACCAGGGTTCATCAAGTGTAATTCAGAACTTCATTTAAGGCAATGAGATTGAAAATGCAGACTAGAAAGTGGAACGCTTTGTAACATTGTTGATGATAATGCACAGTTGAGTCCCTTTTAGTTGGTGTCATAGAAAAAACAGTAAAATCTGGCTTTCTGTAGTATGCACACTCTGCACAGGTTTACACTAATATGATACTTCTAACAAAGAACAATAATGTGCATAGGTATTACCTAGAAAACAATTTCAACTTGGAGCACAAAAATCATAATTTCCCAGCAAAGTCACATTTTTATCTCTGTACTGCTCCAAATCCTATTGCTTTGGTTTCCACCATTTATTTGCAAGAAAAAAAATGACCAAACCAGATACATTCTAAATACCAAAGACAAAAACTTACACTAAACGTGGGGAAAATTTGTCAGACAATTCCTGTTTGCAACTCACAAGGGCAGAGGTAAAAATTATGTACTTTGAATTTTTTTCACTTATGACTAATATGCCTCCAGTTTCCTTGTAGCTCAAAAAAACTTATTACCAACACTGAATATCTTTATATAATGTGAAAATATTTAACATGCGAGAGCTTATGTCTACCAAAAGAAATAAACTGTAAGCAAATAACATTATAACTGAGTATAGCTAGTCTGAGAGGAGTTCCTACTTTACATTCTCAACAACTTTTGGAGAGCATTCAGATCAGGTACTGTAATAAAACCCAATTAAAAAGAAGAAGCTTCTCAAAATGCTGAACAATTATAACTGATCACTCACTTGGAGGAAAGGACAGAAAACCTTGAAAGCAATATACTCCAGCCTAGAGACTTCACTTAATGTCAGATTTTGAAAGCTTGAGGTAAAGACAAACCATACCAACAGTGTGAGTGAAGACTAAACAAATTTGCCAGATATGTACTTCCCAAGAGAAAACTGGAGGAGTTCACCTGTTCACAGTGACCCTACTGCCATCCAGAGGTAGACTGCAGCTTAAAACTCAGTGAAGTTGTCTTGAATTGGCATGAAGCAAAGACCTCCCTTTAGTCAACATTGCAGACTCCAGTTCTCAGGGAGCCATACAAGTTGAATTCTGCAAGGGCTTGAGGTTTATCCACTGTTTCAAGCATGCATTTGTGGCAGAATAGCTTCCAAGCATGGAGTTTTTTTTAGTTTAGATTGTCAGAAAATAGAATTAACTCTGTACCAGCAGTTTTATTCTCCAGGACAGTTAAAAGCATGCACACAAAGCTTTGTGGGGGAGAACTATTGTTGGTCTAGAAAAACTCCAAACCAACTAATAGCATGGGAACATGGCTTTTATTAGTGTTCAAGACAGTCTGAGATTTTTTTTGGACAGTAACCTGAGACACATGGACTTATTTAGTCTAACCAAGAAATCTAGTTAATGGAGAATGCCAGGAAATAAGATTGGCATTCATACCTTTCCTTCTTCAGGCTTCTGTGGTGAACGTTTCAGCTTATAAAGGGAAGATAAAAGATAGAGTACAACATCCCTTTCTTTTTATCTCATTCATCAAGTAGAAGGAACTTAGAGATAAAATGTGAGAGATCATTTAGACCATAGGATGAGGTAGAAATTAGACAGCACGAGAAAGTGAGCTGATGTCCAGTTCTTGACTGTGGTCCAAAAACCTGACTGGTACAATATATTTGGCATTTGCATCTGGCACCAGTAAGTAAGGGGTGGATATATAGCTTATTTATCCAGATGGATACAAGTGCATTGTTACCTCTTGACCTAAACTGAGAATAAAGAGGCATTGCAATAAATATCTCGTGTTGAAATATGCAGTAAGGTATCTTAAACTTTTACACTAAAAATCAAGAAATGCTAAGTATTTAATATATTCCTACCTTCTTAATATAGCATGGAACTCTTAAAACGGAAACCTTTAGTTTAAAAGGTAATAGTGGATGAATATTTGTCTGATAAAACAAACAACACAAGTCACGGAAGACTTGTGACTTACTCTCAGTGTAAGTGGTGTATCAAGTTGCTCAGATGGAAAGAGCAAAGGGCATTGAATAATTATTTGGAAATCAAACATGATAATACATGTATAAAATTACATCCTTTCCTCCAAAAGAAATCTTTTGCCTGCTTGTTATCTATAGCCAATGCCACTGAAGACTCTAGAGAGATGGAGAAAGAATTTACTCTGGATGAAGACTATCAATCAAACTCTTCTCTGGAACTAGATATGCCTTTAGAACAGATCAATAAATGCTACACATTGATCTACATGAGTAGAATCATGAAGACAGCATCAAAGTGATACACGTATACATATTAATTACTGCACATGTGTATTTATTTAAACAGTAATTCTAAATAAAACTTTGAGTTTTGTTTTTATTGATGCATGCCCATACATAAGCTGACATTGACCAAGACCCTATTACTGCTCTATCAACCTGAAATTCTGCAAGAGAAAGAAAGAGGAGTGAAATATTAATGGAAAGTGGGATTTTCCTTGAAATAGCCTCAATAAATATGTCGGTCAGGAGAAAAATAGGTCAAAAATAGAAAGCTTATATCTCCAATATCAAAGAAAAGAATGTTTGTGTCAAATCTATTGGAGAAATTGCCATGAATGGTTCATCTGTGTGAAAATATGATCCTTGTAATGCTGCTAAGATCAGCGAGACCTAGGATGATATGTTGAATAAGCAGGTTGCAGAAGTTAAAAATGTCCATGGGAAGCTTTCATTTACATGTCTGTTTTTCAGTATTTTAAAATACGTAAAAGTGAAACGTGTAAAAAATTGGGGTTTAGGACCATTCATTAGTTAGTATAAAAAGGAAGGTATATTAAATGTGAATATTAAGGTGAAGTCCTTATAAATTACATTCAATATTTTTCCAGTGTACAAAATTTTTCATTTTAATTAACCTGTTTCCTCAGTTTTGGATTATTTGTATTTCTTTTCCTTGTGGTCCATATGCCCCTCCTGTTCTATGTGCAGTTCATCTTCCAACCTTTTCTAAATCACTCAGAAAGATAAAATAAATGAAATATACAGTACATTTAAACCAGAGAATTGAAAAACCATCTTTTTATTAGCCTCATATGTAAGGCCTTATCAGGGAAGCATGCCCTAATTCACCACGTAATTCTGCAAAAATCTTTGCATAGACACCCAGTTGCCTCTGCTCTGTCTTTTGCAAGCAGGAATTTTACTTTAACCCTCAAAAGCATTTTCATGAGTGAACACTTGAGAACTTAATGCTGTTGGGGGTGGCTGTAAAAATGAGCTGATGTCTCTGAGGAGGTCAAAAGAGGCTGCATAGGCTCAACCCAAAGAAAGTACTTTAAATATCAGCAGTCATTGAGTCTACTGCAAAACACATAATTTAACTCTCAGTGACTCATCAGTGAGAATCATGCCTGTTTTTTGGACCTGCTGTCCAAAAAACACACACCTCAATACTGGCTAAATAAAGGTAGTCGTTCTACAAATTAACAACTGAATTTGTATGGCCCATGGTTTATCACCTTCCTGTATTTGCAGCCAAAGCAAAGAAAGAAATACAGTACTCAGGTATGTTCAGAAAAAAATATTACAGATGTTTACAAAAGAATATAGATGGTATTTTCTTTCTACCCTTTTCCATATGACCTTCCAATTTATCACAGGTTGTGCTATTGTTTGAGTTTTATATAAGCTACCTGCAATTCCTTAACTTTTCCATTAACTGCTAGAGACCTGTTTTCCAGTGCAATGTGCTTACCGCACTGGACCTTTATTGTCAATATTTTCATTTAAAAAATTCAACTAATTCATTAACTTCTATGTTTTATCAAAAAGACTTAACTAGAATGCAACACTAAGGACCATTAAGAGAAGAAGCTGAGGCAGAGGGTGTTTTGCTTTTAATTTTAATGAGAATAATAGAATCTGAATTGTCCTCACTCAAGGCATACACAAGAATACAAAAAAAATCATTTCAGGTAAACATAAATTCTGCTTGAATTGTAAATGATCGTTCTAGCAGAAATCAGATTAAGGTAGAAGCTTAAGTTCTCTTCTGTACCCCTGCTCTTCTTTGCAGCATTTTTTAGAATCTAGCAAGCAAATTTAGACCTAAACTGCAGAAAACCCGTGATTTCTAATGATCTTCTCACAAAACTGCAATCACTCTGTATTTAAGATATTTATGTGAAAAAGCTGTCAAGGCCTTGATTTGTTTCTTTGGCTTGGGATTGTTTGGGGATTGTGTTGATGGAATAAATTTCATGTATTAACCATCATTAAAAGGATATTTTTAATAATAGATTGAAAAATGCAGTGGGTTGGGTTTGCTGCTTCCCCCTTTCCTCCCTCATAGCCACTGGTGGACATTTACTTATGCAGTGATGTGTGATAAACAGTCTTCAGTATCTGAACAACTTGAATTTGTGGAATAGACTCTCAGAAAACACAGGATACTTTGTTTCTCTGAAACCTACTGAAAGAGAACGGGAGTTCTCTTTCAAAGTGGAGTGGGGGAGAAGAGTAATTAGCTATTTTAGTTTTTAAAACCACACAATCAGATCATTTAAATCCCAGATTCAAGTGGCTTTCTCATTTACAAAGTGCACTCTGATAGCTGACTTGCTTTGAAATTGAAAACAGTGTCAGGGCACGGATCTGTTAGGGCAGTGTAAATCTGGAACAACTCCATCAACTGCAAAGTAGCTAGAATCAGATACATTGGTGATTAGAAACTGGCCTATAATTTGCTTTAATTCTTTAACTATTTCAAGACAGATATAAACCTCCTCCATATCAGTCAATTATTTGCTGTCACCAATGTCACAGCTATGTCAGACTCACTGATCACATTCTTTCTGATTGCTTCCCTCTTCCTAGAGAGATAACTGCTTATAATAAAGGCAAAACAATGTATGATCTTTCACCTGCCTGGAAACTTTAAGGAGAAAATCATCAAAGCAATCCTGTACCAAGTATTCATTTGCTAGTTAGAAGAATGAAGCTTCTCAACCAAAGGCAGATAAGAACTTGTTTTAATCTGTGGAAATATTAACAATTTCTAAAGAAATTAAGGAATTGGCTATAATGAGTATAGAGGCCTAGGAAATTAACAGTAGAAAGTATATTTTATAGAACAGATAAATCCCACATGATTTTGAACCAAATTATTTAGTAGTTCTCTAATCATCTTTTAAGGATTATCTAAATGCCAGGCAATTACAACTCTACAGAAACAGAATAAAAAGCTCAGTGTAATTAACATTCAAATAGCTGCTAATTTGTCCATTTATTCTCAACTTCATAATAGAGTTTGTCAGACTAAACTGTTTAGATATGCAGTCCTTGTGCCAGCAGTTATTAAAACAAACAACACATTTATAGTACATCTTTCTCTCAATCTGCTCAAGCTGAGCAAAAGCACATTTGAAGCTCCAAGACTCACACAGAGTGTCCACTTTAAATAGAAAAATCTCATTGATTGCATGAAACTCGGGTCTCATTTTTGTCCATCGATCCCCTTGGTGACCTTCTACAGCATCAAAGCCCAGAGCGAACCCAATCTGACCCCGACTTTATGTGCATTATTATATTGAGAGACAGGAGCTACTTACATTCCATGCCATTGTCTCCGTAGATATGTAATAAAGTATTCTAGAACTGCTCCTGCAGAGAACACTTCATACACTCGGCATTTCCTTTTCCCTGTCTCTGTCTCTCTCTCTCCCCTGCAATCTTAAAATTCTTCTCTTTGCTGTGCTGAATGTTTTTGGGGGATTTTTTTCCCCCTCCAGTGGACAGCTCAGATGAGCAACTTCAGACTTTGACTAATACTCACATAACTCTCAGTAAACAACATCCTTCACACAGATCTATAACTAATAATAATGCCCTTTATTAAGCTCTCCTGTGAAACAATATGTCTAATAAAAGCTGCTCTCCATGGTGTTTTAATTATAATAAATCACCTTCATTATGATGCATACTTCAATATAACATGCCTAATGCTTAGCTACCTGGGATACTATAATAATGAGGACAGAGAGTAGACATCTTGAAGAAAGTTATTTACACACACTGAAAAATTCTACAGCACCGTACTCCTTTGCAACATGAATTTCAACAACTTTTTTCTTACCTTACTGTTCATAACATCAGAGCCCAGAAGAATCAACCCCCCTGAAAAATGCTGTTTACACAAATAATAGGACCTTGAATACATCCACTAGCATGAAAAAATAAATCTTTGCAGTGCAATCATTTCTCTGTAAATGTATAAAAGTATTTTACCACCCTGTGCAACAAATCAGTGATGAGACTATAGGCTATTGTGTGCTGGTACCAAGGGATTTCATGTCAAAGTCAACTTCCTTGGCAATCCCTAGAGAACTGCGCTGTGCACATTCTCGTGAAAGGTGTGAAAATCTGATTTTCTAAAATGGATCAGTAATTCTCTATGAAGGGGAAAAGGATCAATAAATCTTTGCTAAGTAGATTGTAAAGGAAAAATTATTCTTTCAGTGACAGTACATTAGGATCCTCCAAACAATCTCAATAAACTAAAGACATAGCATTTCTCCAGCAGCTACTTTTGACTTCTGATGTATTTTTGTAATCTCTGATCGTTCTGCAATGCACATACATTTATATTTGCTAAGCAATGTTCCATGTTGATGTTGATTTATGAGTGTATGCCATTATGCTCGGCTGTGAGTAGAAGAAGAAAACTATTAGCTGCTTGTAACCTGATAGATGTGATACAAGGAAATGTCATTACAACCGTGCACACATATTTGTTTGTTACTATATCTCTCTGTACCTACACAAATATTCTGTACTCTGTATGTATATATCTACACATACACATTAATGTGTACCACATTGTGTATCTCGATATGATTTTTTTGTACATGTGCAAATTTATACATGCAACATATATAGGTACATTTTCAGGCACTGAGAGTTAATTATAACATATATAGCAACTGAAACTCTACTAGGTGCTTCACAGACCTGAAAGGTGTTCATCCAGTTACTGCAGTAGCATTTACACTATCTGGCATTTACTATTTACACATTTACACCATGTGGCATTTACAGTGTCAAATCATATAGTTGCACCTAAATGTGTGATTTTTACATAGAAGCAAAAGTAGCATTCACCTGAACACAGCACAATAATACAGTTTACAGCAAGCAGTCAAAATATATTGCCAAGTCAGAAGTGGGCTATGCACACAAGCAGAGGAATTTATTTGTCCTTTTTACACAGTCTCTTTTTCCTGCTGCAGAGAGTAAGGGGATCCTGCCAGAAGTGTCTGTAGTTTTGTTTCTGCAGCAGTGGTAATATCACAGTGTGGGCACTTAAATGTCCATTCCAATTCTAAATGCCAGTGCCAGTATGAAACTTAACATGCTGGGCTGCATTTCTATTCCTGGCACTCCCAGCACACAAGTATTCTGGGTGGTAATCTTTGAGGGGATGCATGCTGAGGAGAGGAAAAGAGAGCTTTGTCCCTCTCCCTAATGCCGTGAAGCCTGAAAGTAGGGGAGGCAGCCTCTGCTGCCAGAGAAACCTACAGTCTGGACACCAGGCTCACTTGCAAGTAGGTTTTGGTACAAACACAGAATATCAAGCCTAAAAAAACAGAATAATATGAGAAACTAAATATGACAGGAAGGCACAGGCAGGAAAAATTTCGAGTTCATCCCTCTAAAACTGCCTCATGTTCAACAGAGCACCCCCAAAAGACAGGGCATTTCAAGTCTATTTGTAGTTCTAAGTAGTTTTGTAGTTCTGTAATTTTAAGATGCAGAACTAACAAAGCTAGGGTCATCCTGAAAACCAATGCACCTGAAAAAGTTTCTCTGACTTTTTTCAGATGGTGGAATGAGGGCAAGAGCAATCAATTTTATAGCCAGAAGATCCAATGCTTTGTATATTTCCATAGTTCAAGGAACCTGCTTGCAGAATTTCCTAAATCCTTTAAGCTTGTCTTTTGGGTTTTTGTGGGGGTTGTTTTGCTTTTATAAACGGGGCAACATAAACAAGAGTGCTTGAGAACAGGTCCTAGGTCCTGAGGTTTTCACTGAGGGGAAGCTCATCAGAGCGTACTTAAACAGGCTCAACAATGACACTGTTTCATGAGAGAACATGAAACATGGGAGAACATTTAAAAGCTGTGCCCTTTTCCCCCATTATCTCTACTATCCTTGAGTCCACCAGAACACATGAGACTGGTGTAAGCAGACATTTACAACAAATGCGGTACAATCAATTCCCTACAAAGCCACCTCATGTAATTACTATGAGGGATGAAAGGATACAATTAAGTAGTCTTGGACTGGCAAATCTCGTTTTTACCCTAGGACACCACAGTAAAGTATTGACAGGAGTTTGCTGCAGCTTCTCCTCAAACCTGTGTATTTCAGGTCATTTTGGAGGAGCATCTCAAAGAACTTGTCAAGTTCAGATGATGAATTCATCATCACAACACCTCCTCGCTGCACATAAAGAAAAGAAATAAGGCCCATACATCTGCATATACATGTGCACACACACTGGGGTATCACAGTGAGGCAACATCAACATTTTAAAGCTGGGTGCCTTATCTACACTAGTCTGAACATTTGACCTAGGCAAAAACTATCCAGGAAATCAGATTAGTCCTTCTCTCATATTGGAAACTCACAGAAACCCTAGAAAGTCAGAAAGACATAGCTACTCAGTGGCAGCCCATGGCCAGTATCCATCTAAAGGAAACTCTGACCCATATAGATACAATAATATACACAGAAAATACTATACATGCTCTCTTCTATCACAGAATCCCCCAACAATTTTGGGTATCTCAGAGAAATATGCAGTTGTCTTCTTTTACCATAGATTTTGGAAAAGGTTGCCTTAATGGAAACAGAATCATGGGATATTCAATATCCCTGCAGCCTCATGAGTAAGAAACAAAAAATGCCAAGGGCCTAAGAAACATGCAAAGAAACATGCTTTTGCCCCATCCATAAAACAAGAATGTATCTTATTAAGGTCAGCGCTCACGATCTGCCACACTTAGTTTTACATGATACTGAATAAATTCCACTCTCTCTTACACCATTATGTATCTTGTATACACTTCTGAGGATAGCCCCTCCTGAAGTCATAGTCCACACTTGTGTGCAGCAATCAGCTAAACCAGAGTAGCACAAATCATCCGGTTTACTATGTAAGCATTTGTTCAGACCCTTCTCTAGTCTGCACACCCTGCACCTCTAGGTGTTTGGCTTCCTCTGTTATTTACATGAATTTATTTTCTTTCTTTTGTTTTGTTCAGCAACATGATTTTCCTCGACTTTGGGTAGTAACATTTGCTTAGGAAAAATAAAACCAAAAACCAATCAACCAAGCTGAAAAAACCAAACAAACAAGCAAACAAACCAACCCACTTTTTATTTGCTAATGTTTTCTAGTATCTAGATTAGGAGAACATTGAATTTAGCATTAACTACTATATCTGAAATTTGATAATAAGTTTCTCACAAAGGAAACTACATGTACAGCTCACTGTCTGCCTACCCAAGCTGGGTTTTGTTGTTGCTGGACAAGAGCTATTGGGGTCAGGAAAGGGATTAATACATTTTTGGTAGGTTGGTTGGTCTGGTTTGCTTTTTTTCTCATCTATTTTATTTTTCTCATATTCAGACATGAATAAAAATCCCTATGTCTGCTCCTGGAATGGATGCTGCCCACAATTTGTCTGCGTGTTTGCATGATTACAACCAAGACAAATCATGGGTGTCTATACTCTGAAATGCCAAAACCAAAGAACATATTCATCTTCAAAGACCAACGTTTGTAATTTGCACAAAGGACCAAATCCTGCATCCACCAAAATAAAAAATTCTCAGCATTTTCAAAGAGGAGAGACTGTGGAATGCCATCAGCCACTCAATACGATACCCAGGGTCT
>VZSR01000170.1:2574924-2585883 GCA_013398615.1 Brachypodius melanocephalos
GGCTCAAGCTTCAGCTCCACTCCTCAAAGACACACAGCAACAGGAGACCCCATCCAGGAAATCCAGATGGGCTTTCATCAAGGAGAGGCCCATGGAAACATTACATCTGAGGGTCAGGCTTTTTTTATATGGTCAAATTCCCAGAACAAATTACACCAGTGATGCAACACAATAAAATTAATCTTACTCTATGCGCTTTAAAATGTGCTTTGCAGAATACGGAAAAGTTTCTTCCAACTACATTTTAAAGCAGTATTTGTTGACTTGTCATCCCAAATTATGTTAGAGATTCATTAATTGAATTATACTTTCTGAACTCTTATATGAATGTTATATGCACACATATCTGCAAAATGTGCAGCATGTGCAAAATTCCAGAATATAATTCTATAATATACTCTTAAAAAATTTCAGAAAGGAGCTCTTCTATGTCACAAACTAAAATTTGCATTTCTATTCAAAAGTGCATTACTCTCATACAACTAGACAGTGTGAATTTTCAAATTAAATTATGGAGCAACCCTGTAGAAAAGGCTGAAACTTACTTCTCTTCTTGCTACCATAAAATTTCAACCAATTTCACAAAGAAACACAGCTCATCACAGAGTAAAGCTTTTTCTGAGAAGATTTTAAAAATATAATAAAAAACGTTTTGAAAATGAACCTATTCTAACCTGGTTTTTCTGCCCTGTAGAAAAACAGTTATCCAAAGGAACCTTGACAGGATGGAGAGATGGGCTGATTCATGAAGTTCAACAAGGAGAAGTGCAAAGTCTTGCTCCTAGGAAGTAACAATCCTGTGTATGACTGTTTGCTGATGGACAGCCATCAGGAAGGTAAATAGGCAGAAAAGGACATAGAATTCTGATAGACTCCAAGTTGAATGTGAGCAATGTGTACTTGCAGCAAAGAAGGCAGAGCTAGGCTCTTTGCAGTAGGGCCCAGTGACTGGGCAAGGACCATGCACTGAAATACAGGAGGTTCTGTCTGAACATCAGGAAATATTTTTTCAATGACTAAGCACTGGCACAGATTGCCCAAAAAAGCTGTGCAACTCTTTCCTTGGAGATATTCAATAGCCATCTGGTCTAGGTGGTCCTAGGCAGCCAGGTATGGGTGGTCCTCCTTGAGTAGGAGGTATGGACTAGCTGACTTCCAGAGGCCCCTTCCAGCCTCAGCCCCTCTGATTTTGTGAATTCTTAATATTTTTCTTCCCCATTGGCAAGAGAAGGAAAGAACAGTAAGAAGAACCACCTTTACCTGCATAAAGACTAGTAAAGAAAATTTACCTTGTTTTGTTGGGCTTCAAATTTTCCTGTGCCTTATTTAATAGAAGAGGAAACAAAAAGTGCTGCATGAGGGGAACAAAAAAGGGCAACAGATGAGGCAAATAAGCCTCACACAGGGAGGCTTGTGTTTAGGAGAGCACAGAAGGAAGAAAGGAAATGAGAGGACCTGTCTTGGAGACAACTGATTTCAGCTGTAAGCATAGTGAAGCAGAGTAAGAATGGAGAAATGTTATTTCCATGTTCTTTCATTATGCATTTTGCAAATGGACATCTTGAAATCTGCAGGACAGTCTGCTTTGGATGACCTATTAAGCATTCCATTCTTTCATTCATAATAAAGAAAAAATTAAAATTACCAAAGGGTTTCCACTGCAGTCTTACTGTCACCATGAAACACTGCAGTAATTTCTGTAAATGTGAAGAACAATTTTAAGGTGGAGTCTGGGAAGGAGACTTAGGTTTCCATCATTTTCTGGCAATTCTGCACTGTTAAATGCTGCTCTCACTTGTTCATATCATCTGTCTTCTGTGGTTACCCTCAGGATTGGTTAAGTTATTGGTTAACCATTAACAGTAAACCAGTAAACATACCAAGAAAATGTCATAATACTGAAACCCATCTATGCTTTCAGAACCATATACCTCTTCTAAGTGCATGCACCACACCCTTCTCTCTGTTGCTTACACACATGATCTGGTTTAGAAATACCAGAAATATCAAAATTTAAGAAATAGCACAGGAGGAAGGTCCTCTGGCAAAACACCTTTAAAAATCTCTTGGAACTGAAGATAACAGTGCATTTTTGCAAAGCAGGCCACAGCACTGTAAAGCACAAAAGCTATTGATATTAATTTCAGTAGATTTTTGTATAAACAAGCTCAGATCTTGTGTGGGCTGCATGTGAACATCTAGGTCATGATCCAGGTCACTGACATAAGTAGAAGCAATTTTAATGTACTCTGTATGTAGATTTGGAGCATCCTTAGATTTTTTTCACAAGAAGTAGCATTCTTATTTTATTAAAAATACCATCAGACCTTCCACAATACTTCACAATAAGCAAATTTGCTAGTCGCATTTGTGAAAGGTTATTATGATGGTAAATGAATACCATATCCATAAGCATTTTATACTGGAAGTCACCATCTTTGTCTCGTTCAGTCAACTATCCAAACTATCTTCAAAACACAGAAAGGCTTTGGTCCCTTCTTTCCCCATTTCCCTTAATTTCTTCCCTAGTCTTCTAGAATTATAACCAAAATCTTCAGGTGTTTGTAATGATGTCACCAACTCTACTCTCCCTGCCCAAAAGCCACCGAAAACCTTTTTGGGCACAAGCAGTCATTCCCAGGTAAAGATGAACAATTTCAAGAGTCATGATTGAGGAAGAGCAAAAGGTTGGTGAGAGAGTCTTTATGGGAAGACAAAGAAATCACCTTTGCAGCTGAATCTCTAAGCAGAAAGCTTTAACCTACCAAGGCCATCTGTGACAATTTGGTTGCCTTAGTCAGATGCAGTCCTAGTTCAAACAAAATAAGCATGGTGTGCATTTGAAACAGGAATGAGACTGGTGGTGAAATCTTTTTGAATTAAAATAATTTAACTTTCCTTAGCTACCTTGCATACCACCACTGCATTAGAGCAAGCTACTCAAGAACAGAGAATGAAAGATAAGGCCTTTTTACAAACACCAAAAGGAATGTATAGGTCACTGGAAATGGCTTCTCTGTTACAACTTTTCTTTCCTCCTCTTCCTTCAGAGGGTAACAGCATGGCAAAATCAGGAAACAAGATGGTTTGTGAACCATACTGAAAGAGATCAAGTAGATTTTATTGACCAAGCAAAACAGGCAGATCACATTAAAAGGGAACTGCATGTTTTTAAATATTTTTAGAAAGAGAAAGTTATGTAAAGCTGGTGCTAACGGCCCTTCAGTTCATGCAAGTGTCTTTAAAAGGCAGGGAATGTGTAAGAAGAATGGCCTTTGCAGAGCAAAGCAGCATCACAACACACCTCCAGATTACTTCATGCACATCATTGACAAGTCTTTTAAATATTAAGGGCTATGTTCTACTCTAGTTCTACATATGGGACTCCCATTAATGTCAGTGGGTGTTTCACACAAAGTACAAGAACAGAAACAGCCCTTGGCATCTTTTAGTGTTAAAGAAAAAAGATTTCAATAAGTTTACTTAATCCATCAAACTGGCAGTCTCCAGCATTAGCTCCTGTGATAGCGCTGTCAATGCTTGGTCAAGCCTAAAAAACCTTCAAGCTTAAGCAAGTCTTGACACAGCAGAGAAGTTGAAGCTCAAGATGACCAACTGTAGGAAGTAAATAAACTTTTAAAAGCAAAGAGAATAAAGGATTAAAGGATAAAGAAAATTATTTTCCCCCTTTATATCAACTTTTTCCAAAGAAATATATGTTCCAGAAAAAGAAACCTGCAGTTTGGCAGGCTGGATGGCAAAAGAAAAGCAGAGACAAGTTGGGGGTTGGGAGAAGTGGGAAGTAGAGTGTAGCTGCTAATCCTGCTAAGGCAGTTTTGCAGTATTGACTCTAGTGTATTGGGGGCATACAAACTTTTTGACCATGCACTAACTAGTTTGCTTGATAGCCTGCAGTCACTGGAGTTAAAGGTCTCAGTATATATCTGAAGTCCACGGGAAGAGCGGATTTTTGCCCAAGAGAGTATTTTGCTGTCAGACACCCAATTCAGAGCTTATCAACTGGTGTCTGCATGAGTAGCAAGTATAAAACAACTCTACTAATGCCTTCCTTTCCATTTCTCTAGTACCCCCACATTCACTATTGGAGCAGCCTCTTAACCACGGGTCCCTGACACTTTTTTTTTTTTAATTTTTTTTTCTAGAGATCACAGAAGCCCCATGCACTTGTTAGCCTAAGGTTTTGAAAGACCAGTAGCTGCCATTTTGG
This sequence comes from Brachypodius melanocephalos, assembly GCA_013398615.1. Lineage (NCBI taxonomy): Eukaryota > Metazoa > Chordata > Aves > Passeriformes > Pycnonotidae > Brachypodius > Brachypodius melanocephalos. The sequence continues at coordinate 2,579,153 of VZSR01000170.1, forward strand.
GTGCAATATCCTTGACTGGGGTATTAACCCTCATGATAGTTGCAAACAACCAATTTAAATCTGAAAGCTAGTAGAACAAAATCTAAAATATAAGGTCCTCTTCTCATTTAGTATCCATCTGGTTTAATTATCACTCAGGGCTACACTGTGGAATTTCTATAATGGAGAAATAGACACAGGTACATGATCTGGCTGACAACGTAGCTAGACAACCCTGATGAAATAATTTAAGATTTATAGGATACATGTCATTAGTATTTTGACCTTGGTACATAAACGTTTTGAAGCAATTTAAATTGTATTACCATCACACAAAGTAGAATATTTGAAGAAAAAAAAAGAGGGTAGATGTACAGGTAATTGCTGGACAGTGATATACAAGGTTTTTTTCTCCTCTGGAAAAAATGATATACTATTTTTATATTAGTAAAAGCATCTGAACACAAACAGCATTTGAAGACAAAGTTAAAAATATTACAGAAAGATGAGCCCTACAGCTAACTGTATCTAACAGGTCTGTTCTCTGTTTCGCTCTTTCTTCTGATGCAGTATACAGCTGACTTACTTGGAACCTATCAGTCCAGCACATGAGCAGTAACAAAGCATAGCAATTCTCATGTTCCACTCCCTCTTTGTTCAATTGCTCTTTGGGATGAGCTCCCTCTTATTCACCACTGTCTGTCTTCCCTGTGTAGTTAGATCAATCTCTTCTTGGACTGTTACTGAGGAAAAGCAATTGTCTAGAAACAGAAGCCTACAATGTAGCTCTGGATAGGACAGTTTCCCAATGGTCGTTACAATCAATGGAGTCTCTTTCATTGACCTCTGTAAGAGTCAGATCAAAACAAGACCTTTTCTTTAAGGTCCTTGTGAACAAATTTCACCTGAAAATGACAGAATGCTTCCTGCCAGGAAATCTACAGAGAATTCAGGCAGAACTCTGTTTTCAGTTTCACAACAAACTTAGATTAAGTGAATTGCCTTCTGTAGTTTTCTGGTGTCAATTCCAATTATGGCTAATGCTGTGTAAAACCCAAGGCTTAAAAAGCTACATCAAGAAAAGTAGGGTGAAGGTTAGAATGCATATAGGAGGGACCACGGTTTTGGGTTGAATTTCTTTTGGAGTAGTGATTCTGAATGCTATTTTTGTTTACAATTGAGGGAGGGTGAAAATGTTACACTGAAAGTGTTTTGAAGAAGTGTTTGTAAGAGGTGGAGGAACAGTAGAATATATAAAATAATTTTAAAATCACCCTTAACTGCTTCATCACTAATCCACCAAAGAGTGCACCCAAGCACAAGTTAAATCTTGTTCTCTGAATTCCTTGGAGGAATTGAGCATTTCATCACAATGGCGTCTGCTTGAATAGACTTTATATTTACAAACTGACATTCTAATGAATTTCTAACCAGTTCCAACGTTACAGGAACTACTGCAACTTAAAAATACAAATCCATGCCAGTAGAAGGCAAGTCATTTAGACCACTGAGGGCTCATTATTAAAACTACCTTCCTCTCTGCTTTCACACATATTGTCCAATGGAACAAGTCTCAAAAGGAGAGTCTGCTATTGGAAAGAAACCTTTCATCATTGCTCAGCAGCCACGGTAGTTCACAGCAGAAGAGTCTGATTTAACTACATTTCTGTCAGGTATAAGCTTCCCAAACTAAAATGAAGTTTGTCCTTCTCTAGATTCTACCCATTCCTCTGGGGAAAACAAAATCAATTATCTAATTAAACCATCATCTTGCATACATAAATTAAGAGTATATACTTTTTAGAAACAGGATTCCTAGTAGTACATTTAAATCATAACTTGCACTTTTGCAATACCTCGTGGAGAATTTTAAAAATGAATGAATGAAAGAATGCCACTAAGACTACAGAATTTCTCACACACACCTCTGCACTGGCTTATCTAGTTTTAATGTCTAGGACTTAAACAGTTGCAAACTGCAGCTGTTTAAATGACAACTATTGTTTCCCTGCATGATATTTGGTGAAATAAATGCTGAAGTATGAAATCCATTAGTGCCATACTGCATTTGCAGAGGCTCAGTTCAGGGAGGATGGAAATTCCTCTCCACAGATAAATACAGCTTTCAGAGGTTTTTATTATTATTACTATTATTATTATTTTCTTCCAACAAAATATCTTTTTTTTTTTTTTTTGGAACATCTCTATCCGCTGGTATTCTGAAACTCAATGAAATACCTCAAGGCAAGTACTTGCTCACTATTTCCTGTTGAAGCAGCACAAAATGTTCTTCTTGTTATTTGAAGAAAGCAGCAAAGATGGCAAAAGCACAGAGGTGGCTTCACTTCCTTAGGGGAAGAGAAATTCCAACATATATTTAATATATATTTATATCCTGTACAATTAAAAAGGTATTCCAAAGAGATCAACAGGCACTGATACGTACTTGTTATTGGAAAGGGCACATAAAACAAGAGGAGTATGCTTGAAAAGTGCAGTGGAGCAGAATCAGAGGTGGGGTCCTACTAATAGGCTCCCATGCAAAACCACTGAACAGCCAGCTCCAAACTAGGACCACAGTCTTGTGGGTTTTGCTCAGTTTTGCTTCCTATAGACTCTAGTGGCTGCAGAGCATGTACAAACCAAACCAAACAGTAAAACAGTCCATAGAAAATTCTGGTTTTATGTGTTTTATTCCAATAAGTTTGGAAAACAATTGTGCCATCATCTGCCATAGAAAAATGTTGTCCTGGGTTCATGCCACTCCTGAAAATGGAATGAATTTGGATGAGAATAGTTTCCTATTGCAATGTTTCATTTGCTGCAATCTCAAACCAAGAGAGAATCAGGCCAATTATATTGAAGGCAAACTCATTACAAAGAACCATCATGTGCTTTGAAGAAGAAAAAAAAATATTCTTCATGTATTTATGAATGAACTATTATGCCTTAGAAGGAAAGTTCAAGTACAGGGGGAAAAGAAGAGGTTTAAATAAAGTTATGCTCTTATTTGCACTCTATAAAACTGTGATTACCTCTCTTTCCTTTCCTGAAATAAACTGGTACTCCTCTGAAGTCAATTTGCAAGAGCCTCAATTCATAAAAACCCAACCAACCTCCCCCTCCCATAAAATCATTCAAATAAAGGCCCAGTTTCCCTACTGCTCTGTGCTAGGGTGGAAGAAAACCTGTTGTCTGCTACATTAGTGAGAAATAACAACTTCAGAGAGTCAGACACATGCTGAAATGTTTCAGTTGAAATCAAACTCCGAGAAATTTTTTAAATGTTTTCAACACATCAGCATGAAGCATCGACCTAGTTGGAATCACTTAGATCTAAAGCGAATGCACTGATTGTTTTCACAGCATGCTTTTCTTCTTCAAACTGCAACAGGCAGACTGGCAACTGCTGTTCAGAAAGGTTTTCAGCCCCCTGCCTTGGACTAGTGTAGCCTATGACACGATCAATAGCAGGGTTAGAAGGCAGAGGGAGCTAAGGAAAGATTATGAAGATGAGGTGAGTGACAAAATTGCCTTACAGGATTTGTTCTTTCACTCACCTTGAGTCTTTTCTGCACAAACAAAGATGGACAAATATTCCAATTCTTTCTCTGAAACGGGATAGAAATGATGGAAAGACTGTGTGGCATGAGCATAGACAACATTCTGCACTTTGGAACATTCTGCTCAACAGATAGGACAAGAAAGAAGATCTTGCCAGCAGATATCTTTTGCTTTGTCTGAGTGCAATGGGAAGTACCACTAAAGAAAACTTTTCTCTCGTTAATGAGTATAATTAGCATGCATGGTGAGAAAAAGTCCATGGTGAAACAAAATCCAAGCATTCTCCTTTAATCATTTCATCTCAGCCCTGACTTTGCTATCTGCAGGCATCCCTGCTCAAGGTCTTCTGACAGCAACCATCATCTTTTGAACATTCCCTGCTCCCTTTGAACTGGTGCATAATGGAAGAGCACTTCTGACACCAGTCCTGAGTAACATGCCACTGCACAGGACACTATTGCTGACAGGTTACAAAGACCTTTATGTGTTTCAGTTGTTCAGGTATCATATTATTGAATAATTTTTTTATATTAACCCTAACAATCTTAATACAGTGCAGCTCTTGTTAGAGACTTTATGACAGAAAATGGGATTTAAAGTCCCCTACTGTAGTTACCATGCTGTTCTACTACTCTATCCCACCACCAGTTTATGAAGATACTTAGCTTGAACTTACTGTAGTCATGTGAGAAAAGATAGAAAGCAACAGCTCAAAGGGAATAAGATAAAGCCTAGTTTACACCACTGTCTGTTCTTTCCAGTTATGCACAGAAGAATCCCAGAAGAAAAGCATATTTGGAAATCAATAGCATGCAGCAGACAAAATATTGTTGGGATTCAGTCAATCCACACTTATATTTTAATATGATAAAAAAGATAGGAAACAGACATTAATTTTATACAGTTCTTTAAGTGCTCCTACAGCACAAGTAAACTATTAACTGTAGATTACACAGGCTCAAGGGCAGTGCAACACTCCAACAAGGATAGGGATCCCTAGACCCATGGCATAGACTGATGTAAACAGCACTATACAGCAATAATGGAACAAACCCCTGCAGACCTTTTGTTTACAAATAGCTATAGCATCATTATTTGTGCTGTGCCTACAAGTATGACTTTCTATAATTTTTCATATCCAAACAGAAAATATTCCCAATTCAGATGCAGATGAAAACACAAGTTACCAGCCAATAAAGGATGAGTCCTCCAGTAACCATCATCACAAACATGATATTAGCAGGAGCTAAAAATTTTGGACACTTTGCCCTTCTAGAGAGCAGCCTAGTGGAAGCAAACAGAAGAATAAATTGAAGAAGACTTTTATTTTTTGCTTAAAACCTTTTAATAAAGTGACAATGGGAGAGATGACATGGAGAGCAGTAAGGGACTGCATAAAGGAACACACCAGTATGGGAAGCCCCAGGGTAATCACAGCAAACAACCTGGTGGCCACAGAGATGGCTAGGCCAAGCACTGATGGTAAACATTTGGCACTACACAGGCAAACACAGGGCATCCTACAGCAGCCACATAACTACAGCATGGACTGGCAGATCTCCCCATCTTGTAGCACTGACTCTTATCCCTTCTTTTCTTCTGTAATAACCCAGCAAACAGCATTTCATGTGTCCCAACAGTACCTCTTAGATCCACTTCCCAATAGCTTTGTGTAATAAAATACACTCAAGTGTCACCCTTCCCAGACCTTAATATTATCTGCTCCCACACTGTGGAGCCTCAACTGCCCCAGCCTATGTGCTATGCAGATAGCCAGTTAACAAAATTAATTACAGGAAAACACTCAGAAAGTTTGCAGGGTTTTTTTCTAAATATGAAACTTTAAGCAACATTTGGCCACAAGAGGCCATCTGTACCTCAAGATCCCAAAAGGAGACAAAAAATGTATGTATTCAGACCCATGTTGACAGCTTTTTTTTTTTTTTGGCAAGGGAACTCCCTTCAGATGTGTCTGTCACTTGACAGTATCTTTCCTAATCAGACAATATGTTTGCTATTAGTGTCACATTGGCATCCAACCTCAGGTCAAGAAGGAAGTTCCTTACATGAACTGAGTTACTTGGGTTTTAGACAGAAGGGTCTGTCTGGTTTTTTGTGGTCATCTCTGCAGCAAGCATCTTTTAAACATATAATGCAACATGTGGGCAACAGACTTGAACTGAACCTCTTGGTTAGATAGATTTTTGTTAGGCTTTGAAGGACTTTGGGAACCAATATATAGTGTCAATACTGTAAGAATCACTGAGAACTGGTAATCACTATCAGTTGACAACTAAACAGGTGTGCATTTACTTCAACTTTATCCTGCCAAGTACAGACTTGAACACATCTCTCACAAAAAGGCACAGAATTTAACTTGGTCTCATGTGAAGGATGACTACAAAGTCTACATAGACTGGGTATTCCACTTAACCCTGCAAAGTAACATAAGGAGCTATTTAATCAGAAAGAAGACTCTGCTGCACACCAACTAGTTTCAGCTTAAAAAACTAAACCCACCAATTTTCAGTTAAATACAGCTACTTCACAGTAGATACAAATTGGACCCCAACTTTTGCTTGTAGCTAGACCATTAGAAATAACATAACAAAATAGCAGATCTCTAACAGCTGCATTTTTGTTGATTGTTGAAAACCTCCATCATGTAGTGAGAAGACAGACACTAGAGATGTACCCCAAAAAGTAACACCAGTGTGAGTAGCACTGGTGTGAGTGAATGAAGGGAGGAAGATGGCCAAGAATCCTTCTCCACACAACAGAAACGTCACCTCCTCCTATGGAACCTGGGTATACTTTTAACATGAGATCACTTATACAGGCACAACTTTCATATGTATCTCATGGCAATTGATAATGGAACTACTGCTCAGAGCCCCAGCTGGGTACACGTTGGTTTTCCTATGAGCTTCCATCTCCAACTCCTCCAGCATAGCACTGATGCTACATTGGCTCCCTTTGAAACTCACAGCTTCTCTGACTGTTTCATTTGTAACACTGGACAGTCAGTGGAGGGCAAAGTGAGTAGCTGTAAGTGATCAGAGCTACGTGCAAACATATTGGCACATCCAGGCCCTCTTCATGCTGGTAAATGTGTCTTATGTGTCTTGGACAATATCTGGGAAAGTAAAGAACAACAAATGAAGAATTTAAACTTTTTACTGTGAAGT
>VZSR01000170.1:2591183-2646848 GCA_013398615.1 Brachypodius melanocephalos
GGTTGTCAGTGAGGAAAAGTCCATGGTAAACTAAAAGAGACTCTTCACCCTGAAGAACTGATAAAAGATTATTTTTAGAAAGGTGAAACTGACTGAAATTACAGGGTTTTGTCTCTTTATGTTGTTTGTGGGAAAGTGAACGCTTGTGAGGGGAGAAAAAAGTGTTTTGAAGGTATCTTTTTTTTTCTTTTCTTTTTCTCCTTTTAGTGTGTGTTAATAAACCTCTCTTTATACCCCTTAAGTGTGAGCCTGCTTTGCTTTTCTCCTAATCATATCTCACAGCAAGAAAAAGAATAAATTATTCTGGTAAACACTAAAACCGATACACTAAATTTGGTGAACAGAATTCGGCGAACACGAAACCACTAAATGATTTGTTGTTTCTGCCTGTTTAATGAACTAAAACCTTTACAGGAAGTTAGAAATTTTTGCTTAATCTCTGTCGTCAAGATCATTCAGAGGAGATTTGGAATTGTTCTGTCTCCAGCACAGACGTTCTGTACTTGTAACTACCATAAACTCTCTAAGCAATATCACTTAATGAAAATAGCCCTGTTGACTTCAGTAAAGCCAAGATTTTCATCCTTTTTCCACAGACATTTGTAAACAAGTGTAACAGATTTGGAGCTTGACAATATAGTATAGCTGTATAATTGCCCTGTGTTTTATTTGAACAAGTGTCTATTATGGGATTCCTTACACAGCAAGATAGGGTTTTCTACTTCTGCTTCTCTGCAGTGCCTTCATATTTGTTATGTAAACATTATTTCTACCACGCTAAAATAGGAGAGCTTTAGTACATGGGAGGATTCAGGTAAACAAAAACAGTCCCTCATTAGCAAGGAACTTTTCTCAACTATAGAGGCACAACCCTGCTAAATAGTGATTACTTCTTTACCCAGGGACATGTTCAAAGCACATTGAATCTTGCCACAAACTTCAATAGATTTTTGGATTAGTCCTTAATTACTATTTACAGTTGGTCTGACTGTCTCATGATAAAGATTTGTTTAGCAATATTGATTATGGCATGTTTAGCAACAAAATCAGAACCATGTCCATGCATACAGCCCAAGGTTCTGTAAGTGCCAAGGGACTATGGCATTCTACATTCTTGGTCTTGTCTCCCTTGGTACTGACTGAATTATCCTTTAGCATAATCCTGGAAAAGCTGGCAGCCCATGGCTTGGACAGGAGCACTCTGCTAGGTTATGAACTGGCTGGATGGCCAGGCCCAGAGAGTGGTGGTGAATGGTGCTGCATCTAGCTGGGGACAATCACCAGTGGTGTCCCCCAGGGATCTGTGTATGGGCCCAGTCCCATTTAAGATCTTTATTGATAATCTGGATAAGGGGCTGAAGTCTACCATTAGCAAGTCTGCTGATGACACCAAGTTAGGTGCAAGTGTCAATCTGTTGGAGGGTAGGAGAGCTCTGCAGAGGGACCTGGACAGGCTGGATCGACGGGCTGAATCCAGCAATATGATATTTAACAAGACTAAGTGCCAGGTCCTGCATTTTGGTCACAACCACCCCTGCAACACTACAGGCTGGGGACAGAGTGGCTGGACAGCACCCAGGCAGAAAGGGACCCGAGGGTACTGACTGGCAGCAGCCTGAACACAAGCCAGCAGTGAGCCCAGGTGGCCAAGAAGGCCAATAGTATCCTGGCCTGTATCAGGAACAACATAGCCAGCAGGGGTAGGGAAGTGATTCTTCCCCTGTACTCAGCACTGGTGAGGCCACACCTTGAGTGCTGTGTCCAGTTCTGGGCCCCTCAGTTTAGGAAGGATGTTGAGATGCTGGAACATGTCCAGAGAAAGGCAACAAGGCTGGTGAAGGGTCTGCAACACAAGTCCTATGAGGAGCATCTGAGGGAGCTGGAGTTGTTTCATCTGGAGAAAAGGAGGCTCAGGGGAGACCTTACCTCTCACTACAACTACCTGAAAGGAAGTTGTAGCTAGGTGGGGGTTAGTGTCTTATTCCCAGGCAACCAGTGGCAGGACAAGAAGACACAGTCTTAAACTTGGCAGGGAAGGTTTAGGCTGGACATTAGGAAGAATTTTTTTCACAGGAGTGATTGGGCATTGGAATGGGCTGCCCAGGAGGTGGAGATGTCACCATCTCTGGAGGTGTTTAAGAAAAGACTGAATGTGGCCCTTAGTGCCATGTTATAGTTGACAAGGTGGTGTTAGGCCATAGGTTGGACTTGATGATCTCAAAGATCTTTTCCAACCTAGTTGATTTTGCTGGAAAACAGTAAATACATAATGAATGGATGCCCTGAACTCCATCTCCTGATACTGTTACCTCTGCAAAGGGGTAATACTGGAAAAACACCTGAAAGAGGACAGTCTTCTAGACTGGAAACAGCACATAGTAGAAACACAAAAATACAGAAAAAAATAGGTGTTTAAGAAGCTATTTTTGCAAGCACACATTAACATCTGTGATCTACTGTCTAAATGAGAAACACACTGAAAAAGCAGCCTGCATACTTGCTACATAGAGCTACATTTTTTCACCTTTTGGGCTATCAGAGGACAATGGAAGTCTCTGAGCACTGCTGATATCCTGCCCAAGCTCCACACTGGAACTGATGCAATCTTTTAAACTCCACTGGCAATATATTCTTTACTTCCATATACACACTGCCACATAAAATTGCTAGGCTCAACTGCATATTTTTCTATTTCATCTTACAGGTATCTGAAGGGCTCAGAAGCAGAAGAATGTTGCATTTGTAAAACACTTCAGAATATATAAGTACACTGAAGAGAGGTTCATAAAATCAGTTGAGTTGTAAGGGACCCATCAGGATCATCAATTCCAACTCCTGGCCCTGTACAGAACATTCCCAAGAGTCACACCGTGTGCCTGAAAATGTTTTCCAAATGCTTCTTGAGATGTGTCAGACTTGGTGCTGTGACCACTTTACTGGGGAGCCTGTTCCAGTGCCCAACCACCCTTTAGGTGAAGAACCCTTTCCTAATAAATAACCTAAACCCCCTCTGCTCAGCTTCATGCAATTTCCTGATAAATAACCTAAATTCCCTCTTGCTCAGCTTCATGTATTTTCCTCAAGTCCTCTCACTGTTCATGAGAGTGAAGAGATCAGTTGCTGCCCTCCACTTCCCCTTGTGAGGACATTGAAGAGTGCAATGAGGTCTCCCCTCATTCCCTTCTTCTTCAGGCTGAACAGACCAAGTGACCTCAGCCACTCCTCACATGGCTTCCTCTCAAGGCCCTTCACCATTCTCATGCCCTCTGGGTTGATGCTGGCTGGACACCAGACACCCACCAAAGCCACTCTCTCACTCTCCTCTGCAGCTGGACAGAGTAGAGAAAATATAATGAAGGGTTCATGAGTTGAGACAAGGACTGGGAGAGATCCCTCACTAAATATCATCATGGGCAAAACAGCCTAGAATTAAAGATATAAGTTTAATTTATTACTAAGAAGAACAGAGCAGGATAATTGGAAATAAATTAAAACCTTAAAAACACCTTCCTCCCACCCCTCCCTCCTTCCCAGCTCTACCTCCTTCCCCAGTGGCACAGAGAGACAGGAAATGGGGGTTATGGTCAGTTTCACTGTTTTTCTGCTGCTCAGGAAGAGAAGCCCTCCCCCTGCTCCAGCATGGGGTTCCTCCCATGGGAAATAGTTCTCCATTAATTTCTCTGACATACATCCATCTCATGAGCAGCAGCTCCCTGCAAACTGCTGCAACGTGAGCCCATCCCACAGGCAACAATCCTCCCCAAACTGCTGCAGCATGGGTCACTCTTCCATGGGGTGCAATTCTTCAAGGACAGGCTACTCCAGAGTGGGCTTCTCTCTCCATGGGCCTCTCATGGGGTCACAGCTTCCTCTCAAGCATCCACCTGGTCTGGCATGGGTACCTCCATGGGCTGCAGGTGGATCTCTGCATTCCCTTGTTTCTCCATGGGCTGCAGAGGTACAGATGCTTTACCACGGTTATTGCCACAGCCTGCAGCAGAATTCTAGCTCCAGTGCCTAGAGCTCCTCCTCCTCCTCCTCCTCCTCCTCCTCCTCCTCCTCCTCCTCCTCTACTGAACTTGTTGTCAGCAGAGTTGTCCTCCTCACATATTCTCACTCCAGTCTTCTGTAGCTGCCATTACTTCTGCACAGTAACTCTTTTTTTTCCCCCCTTTCCTCTTAAATCTGTTATCACAGAGGTATTCTGTGTTCCCATCATCTCTAATTAGCCCAGCCTTAACCAGTGGCATGTTCACCTTTGGAGCTCCCAGGGACTAGCTCTACCAGACGTAGAAGACGCTTCTAGCAGCTCCTCACAGAAGCCACTCTTGTAGACCCCCACAACAACAGCTTGGCCCTGTAAACCCAAAACACCCTCCTCTGGATGCTCTCTAACAGCTTCATGTCTTTTTCACATTGTGGTAATCTAACTGCACACACAACTCAAGGTGAAGCAGCACTGGTGGAGATTCTTTAAGAAAGGCACACTGACATAATACTATACGAGCATAAGCCTCTTTGATACAGAAGTCTTCTACCATTGGAGAGCATTGTAGTAAGTCCAACACACATTCTGTTGAGAAGAAAGCTTGTTAGCAATACTGTAATGCAATACTTAATTAGCCACAGCAAAGGATAGACTCTCCAATTATTCCAGTCTTTGCCTGTGATTTAAAAGGAATCTCATAGTATGAAGTTGTAGTATGAAAATTGAGGTTTGAGAATGGATCTGACTTTCTCATCTTTGCAGCTTAAATGTCAAAACCGTCATCAGGCTGTTGGGAAAAAGAACCCAATATGAAAAGATTGCATCCATTCCCATATATGCACTGGCAGAATAATTTCTTTGTTCCTCCTTTTAGAAACAGATTTTAAGGCTCTCCATTAATGTTCTACTTTTTCACCTGTTATCTGTCTTTCCTCTTTGAAGAAAAGATTTCCACTTATCAAAAACCAATTGTTTTCTTGCTGGGGCATTGTTGTGGTTGTGGTTCAGCCTTTAAACCATAATCCATGAGAAAGACACCACCAAAACTAGAGAAAAATTAATCACACACTTTTTCCAAGCTTGAACTACACAGAACACAGAATTACAGAATTGTTAAGTTTGGAAGGAATCTCTGTAGATCATCTAGTCCAGCCAAGCTTACACAGGAATGCATCCAGGTAGGAGAGAGACTCCACCATCTCCCTGGGCAGCCTCTTCCAGTGATCTGCCACCCTCAATATAAAGAAGTTCTTCATGTTGAGGTGGAACTTTTTGTGGTTTAGTTTATGGCCATCACTCCTTGTCCTGCCACTGAGCACCGTGGAAGAGTATGGCACCAACCTCTTGGCAACTTCCTTTGAGATATTTCTATGCATCAGGCCCAGCTTCCACAGTCTCTCCTAATAAGAGAGATGCTCCAGACCTCTAATTATCTTTGTGGCCCTCTCCTTGTCTTTCTTGTACTGAGGAGCCCAGAACTGCATACAACACTCCAGATGTGGCCTCACTAGGGGGAGTAGAGGGGAAAGGTCACCTCCCTCGACATGCTAGCCACACTCTTCCCACACTCTTACATGCTGGAGAAGAGGCCATCTCTTTTTCATGGATCTTTGATCTGTATTTCATAACTCTGATTTAGGAAGCAACTCAGAAAGAAATCACAATCTTTTAACAATGGTCACCCAAATATTTTCTGACATGGGACTGCAGCATAAAGTGGCTGAGTTATACGTCTACACACCTGAGATACTGATGTGAGTTTGCCCACAAATCCCATTCTTATCAGATTATTTGTGAGGGAAAAAAGTATTATTTTAGTAAAACTGAATAAAATAATAATTATTCTTTTTTTTTTCTCTAGCCTGAAGGGAAGAGATGAGATCATGAAATGGGAGGATAAAATATATACTTTATCCTTCTATGCTTTATCCTTCTGTGCTCATGCTGGAGACACTTGCAGATAAAGTGAACGTCCAGCATGGCATTAACCAAGCCAAAATTGATTGAAAGCAGAAAGATACTGACCAAGAAACAAACTGTATTTTGAAAAAGCAACTTTAAAAAAAATCATTAAATCACATTGAGGGAGGGATTGATACCGTGGCCAGCAACATCTCTGCTAACAGAACATACCTGGATGCAAGTCACTTCTAGAGACAGCTTCATGGACTTGTTCTTGGTTTTGTAAACTTCATCTGAAACACTGTGGGCCCAAATTTGCCACCAGACAATTCCTTTATTGCAAATCTACCTTCAGTTAGAGAATAAAAATGGAATTAAGGGGATTAACATTAATTTTGCAACAGCTTTGTAAGGTACTGAGCCAGAACAGGAAGGTGATGGAATTGAGCCCTAGTTTTACACTTTCCTCAGTCCTTGCTGCACCACTACCACAAGCACGGTTTGCTGATGCCTTGTAAGACGGGCCCCTGAACTTGTATCTGAGCAGATGCTGAATGGATAAAGGTGAAGAGAAAGGATATAACATGGATCTAGTTTTATTAACCTCAGTTTTCTTGTAGAGAACTGTTTCACACAGCTCTCTGCCACATGTAATCCTGGCTACTACTCCTAATCTTTTGATGTTTCTGAGTCCTTATTACAATTAGTTCAATATATAAAACCATTAAAAAACTTATTAGAAAGATAACTCAGTTTTCAACCTTACCAAAGCACCTCTTCTCTAACTGCCATGCCCTCCTTCCACACTGCATCTCTGCTTTCTTCTATCCCCACCTTTTCCACACCCCCATGTTGGCAGGTACTGTTTCCCCTTTGCACATCACCCTGGTGTGTACTAGATACATATTCCCAGTTCTCCTTCAGCATGGTACCATTCTCTTACTATATCATATATGAGATTATATTCACAACTGTAAATAATGCTAAAGAGAAACAAAGTAAGTTTCAGAAAATTAACCCCTCCTATCAGAGATAAAATTGGTGTAGTATAGGAATTAAAGTGACTTCAAGTTGCTGATAGTAGTAATTATATCTGTTCAAATGATAATCCAATGTTGTTTCTCCATAGGAACCTGAAGTGTTTACTTTACAGTAAAGGGACTGTATTGATACGTAAAGTGAAAAAAAAGCACTTGGCTTTGCAATGCTTCCATTTTTGACATTGTAAATAACTAGTTGAGGCAGCGAAGAATCAAGAGCCAAGTGTCCCCTATTATGGGGGCTTAATGTGTCTGCTTTGTGCAAAGACCAGTGACTATATATATCAAAAAATCTAGATGTCAGTCACTGTTCTAGAAAAACTACTGCGTAAGTTGATATATTTTGTCTGTTGGAAATAGTAATGGCAAGATCTCTGGGAAATTTTTCATTCAAAATGAAAATTCAGCTTTGTTAGAACCTTTAATCCTGCCAGTCATATGAAAGTGGAATAAAAGCCTACCATTCGTACGAAAGTGGAATAAAATGTTTCAGTCTGACATTTTATAAGCAAGACAGTTTGAGTACTTTAGTCAAAGTTACTTTTGCTTTAAAAATTATAATTTTTTAATCTTTTAAAATCATGCAAATACAACAACGCCCACTTTAAAAGTCTTTTTCAGAATTTGACAAATGGCCCAGAATAAATATATACATATGTATATACAAACATGTTTATACACATACATACATAAATTTCCTGCAATTTCTAGGGACCAAAAAAATATATATATCAACTATAATATTGAGAAGGAAATCGCAATGAAAGAACCTAATCTGTGAAGTAGTTACATAAACAATATAGTTGTTTATGTAATTAGAGGGTCATTATTATGTATATTTACAAGCAAAACAAATTATTTGAATTATATTGCTTAACAGTACAAATACTGTTCTCCACATTTTGTATGTGTAGATTTATATGTTTTAAGGAACTGAGAAATTTTGCCAGTGAGATTTGCCAGCAGAAATTTCTGAGCAGTGAGGGAACCTGCCCCATGGGTTTTCTATTTCTGTCTTTATGCCTAACCAGGTCCAATCCCCTTTCCACTGTTACTTTCAGCTAGGTTTGCCCACACACAGAGCAAGTCCTCTTCCGTACTGTCCCTTATAGTTCCAAACTTCTCTTGGATCCACTGTTCCTTCTCCATGCCTAGTCACTCTCTAGCCCTGGTCAACTACTTGTGCATTTATTGTTTCACTCCATATCTTTTATCTTTCCCAGCTCTTGTCCTGTCTTCATTTGAATCACGTATTTTCTTTTCTCCATACCTCATGAATATGGTCACAGAGTGCATAGAAAAGTAAAGGGTCCCTGGTGTCAGCTCTGCAATTTACCAAGACAGGCATAGTGGGAATCTAGTATTTCAAGGAGGACAGAACTAACCTGATACTCCTAAAAATGGCAAGAAAATATGGGCTTTACTTGGTACAATGGATAGGGCAAACATACTATGGAATTGGTGTTCACAGAGTTTGGAATTGAATGGAGTTTCTCAGGAAGCACTTACATAAATACCTGTTGGATGTGACTCAGATAAGCTGATCCTGTCCATGTGCAGGTGATTTTCTAAGATTCCTTTCCGAGGTTCCTTTTTCTGTGATTTTTTAGGGGAAGTAGCTGTTTCAGAGCTCCGAAAAAAACCATGTGCCAACTACATTTCTCAAAGGCTTGGAATATAATCAAGCATGGGTGGCTTATCACAGGATGCCTGAAAAGACATGTCAAGCCCAATGCTCCTACTCCTCACTGTATTCAGAGTTTTGCTCTTAAGCATGACGTATTTTTCAAATGGGCAAAAATACCCCATGTTTCTCTATCTTCCTTGGGAACCACTGAAGTATTTTAGCAGAAATTGCCTTCAAAAGTATCCGGGAACAGTTAGCCAACCAGGTAGAAATACTAAGAGCAGCAGCTAAGGTCTTAAAATAGGAAATACTGGGCTACTTCAATTATAGAAAGTTCTACAAGTTCTGCCAATATTTTTCCCTTAGGCTCTCACAAAATGGGGAAGCAAAGAGAGAAATATCTCACAACTTCACAGAATCCCTTAAGCCTCCTATGTTCCCATTTAAAAGAGATTATGAAATAAAATACAGTAAGAAGCTCCTCAAAATTTCAGAGGAAATTCTTGTGTCCATGCTGAAATTGCTATTTTAATATTTTTCCCATGTCTGACTAATTTTAAGTTATTTATTATTAGCATAACTGTAATTCTTTGCTCTGCTTTTTTCTCTTTGCTGTTTTTATTCACTCTTTGACTTGGAGTTGAAGAATGCAACTTGCAATAAAAAGTATAGAAAGAGGGAACTTAATTGATGTTAGTTCCTATGGATTTAATTTGTTTTCACTAATCCAGGTATACTAACTGAATAATGCTCTGGAAAGATAGATCTTTGTCAAATGTCACAGTGAGCAACATTACAGCCCACAGGGTAAAAAGAAAAAAGAAAAAAAGAAAAGAGAGAACTAGATTAATCCTTTTGTTTTAAACATACTCATTTTGAAACCAAATTGATTGAGAAAGCAGCTCTGTCTACTATGGTTTCAGTAGTGCTCCTTCTCTCCCTTTCATGTTTTCATCACTGCCAGCAAAGATATAGATGGAGGCCAATAAAACAGGATTTGGACCTTTCACCTTGTCTGTTAATGAATATCTGTAACTAAATAAGGCTTTCTCCTTCCTCTTTTCCTCCAGTCTGATTTCTGCCTATCCCATTTTCATTTCCATCTGAAAAAAAATGGGAATCTATTCCATTTATTTAGACTCTATCCCTATTTACATCCAGGTGGGTTTCTGCCATTCATGGAAATAGAAAAGAATTTTAAACTATGCAGAAATAAATTACTCTTACAACCCACTTCACAGCTGGTTTGTACTTCCAGATGGTATAAAGAGTAGCATTAGGCTACCAGTATAAAGTAGCATTAGGCTACAATCTGCAGTGGTTGAACTTTTTAAAAAAGATAAATAACCAAACGCAAGCATTGTAAAAATGAAAAAATAACCAGCATTTTTTAGTGAAATTTTTCTTTTCAGATGCCAATTTCAGTCTTGTTTTTCCAAAATTAAGGGAAAATACATAAATTTTTTACAGTTTGCCTTGCCGGACTGATTGGGAAAAAAAAAATAAAATTATCAGTTTGGAGACAGTATAATTAAGCACACTGGATTTAATTTTAGTGTTTTTCTCTTTTCCTTTCTGTGTCTTCTTTCTGGTTATCTTAGAAATCACTAATTATTCAAACACTGTAGAGTACACTGTTAAATTTACCCAGTGTAAGGGCTTCTGAATTTGATAGAACAAGCTTAAAGGCTGCTGGTGATCCTGTTTGTCCAAATGTAACTGTTTAGCTCCATTAATTTACTTCTGATAAATCATGGTAAATATCAGATAGAAAAGAGAACCCATCCTGAACATGCTCATGTTAAACATCTGTCTGAGGTTTAGTATGCTTTTATTTATATTCTTAGTGAAATATGAAGCTACTTTGCAGCTGTTTCTAAATTAAAAGTGTAACTGAAATTCACCTATATACCTTAATGTTTGTTGTATCAGAAATGAAAGATATCATGGTACCATAGAGGTAAAAAAAATTCTCAATACACTGGCTAGATTAAAAGCACAGATCTTTGTGCAGTTTTTAATTCAATAAAATGCTGTGGTACTTCATGGTCAGAAGGAAATTCGCCCTCAGAAGCATCTGTTTTTTCCGTGTCCTTCATGAGAGTCAAAGGGTACTTTACAATCCAATCCAATGCTGGATATAACCTTTTAAATAAATAAACCATGGTTTAAGGATTTAGAAAGCACTAGATCAAAGAATGTAATCTTTAAGATCTAATAACTACAGTGATGGGTCTAGCATAAGGACACGAGCAGAGTAGAACAATGGTTTGCTGAATATCCACAGTGCCTCTTGGGTTAAAATTCATTACAGAGTCACTCTAAATCTCTAGTTAGGGGGCAACCCTAAATTTCTCTTCTTGCTAAAATCTAGCACAAACTTGAAAAATAAACAGAAAACAATATATTTCATGGGAAGAAACTCCAATCTTCAGCTTCTTTTGTTGTGTTGTTGTTTGGCTATTCAAAATCCAGATCTTACTGTCCAAACACCTGCCAATTTCAGTTTCAGCCTCCAAGTTTTTGGCCACACACCTCAATACACACACACACACAGAGACAGAGAGAGAGAGAGAGAGATTTCTACTCTCCAGGATTAACTGAGTGGAAATGGAGAACTGACTTTTTTTTTTCCAGCAGTACATGTCTCTCTCCTCTTGCAACCTGGAGAGATCCAAGCCTTTAGCATTACATTGTCTAATGCACAATGTGCTGCTCATGTGAGTTTTTGCAATAAGTTGTGAGGATACCTGTGGATCTGCTTAAATGGTTCCATGATCACCCTTTAAATAAGCAACAGCACCAAAATAAACAAATAGCTGTGTTCAGAGCTGTTGCAAACCCTTCACATGCTGTTTTAGAGCACTCCAAGTTTGTCATCTGTCAGGCTTTGAAATTGTAAGTGTTCCTCACCCACTTGCACACAAAGTTTTCTTGCCCACTTTGGTGACAAGCTGGAGCAGGTGGTAAATACTGCACATAGAGTTGTGGGAAAATCTTGTTATCTTTCCTTTTTTCCCACCATGGGCATTACAACACACAAACTATCACTTCTGCCTACTGCTCAAATCAGCATCTTGTCAAATCTGGCTGCAAGATTAAGCTTCCCCAATTCTGAATTCAATATTGCAACCCTAAGGACATAAGAATCAAAATGGAACATTTTCGGTTTTGGAGTTGGTTTTTTCCCCTCTTAATGCACAAAATTGTTTCTGCTCCAAGATCATAGTTTGCCCTGACTATAATGATAAATCATCATGATTGACACTAAGCAAAATGAGTTTGATATTTTCTGCTTTATCCTTCCACATTAGAAGCCACTTTTACATTTGCCACAACTTTCAACTGTTCTTCCAAAAGATTAGAATTATACAAATCAGATATTCTTTCTGCTTAGTACAATCCATTTGAAAAACATGAAACACTTTTTGTACACAGAAAGCAATGGGCACAGCAAAAAGAAGGTAAGGTTTAATGGCCAGCAATCTTGCAATAAGTGTTGATTTCCTATAGCAGCATAATTCTTCTTTATTCCAGATTATTTTATTTCATTGGAACAGTGTCCTGCCTAACAAAACCAGGGGGAAAGTCCAGGACTCCAGATGCCTTCAGCACTTGGCAGCATCTGGTTCTAGTAGAAAAGGTTATAGATCCAATGACAGTGTCTCAGAAATACCTGACTTAACCATTATCAGAATTATTTGCATCATTAGCCCCTCCTCCTTTTTTTTTTTTTTTTTTTTTAAGGTGGATTCAGTAGCAATCAGGCACATTTTTCCATTGTTATAATTTAAAAATCCCAAAACAATGAAAGCCTTTAATGTGATATACTATGAAAAATGAAAGCTGTTGGTAGTTTGCCACTGATGGGAGACAATGTGATTTTAATTCATAAGCTTGTAAAAAGGATATTAAACATTCTAGTGATTGATATTGTAGTTTCAGTCTTAGTCTGTGCTGCAAATCTATATTTAGCTATTTCTTTCCCCCCCCCCAGAAAAGGATGTCTTTCATCCTTTCAGGAATGGGCTAAAGCTGTCTGCTTCTTACACCAGTAAAACTTCATTGCACTTGAAACATAAGAAAAGCTCAAGTAAAAACTGCGTTAGAGTTCCATAACTTGGATTTGTATGTGAAAAAGCAGTTAGACATGTAAACAGTTTAGTGAAAAGTGCAACATTCTGATACAGAAGTATCACTTACAATATGTCTAACAGTAGTTGTGTAATATTATTAACATGACTTTCACTATTTTGCTTGTAAAAAAACTCGTGCCCTGTTATTTTCTGTTTCTTGAAACTTGTTTCCATAGCAGGGAGTAGCTAAAAAACACTTTTGTCTTTTACTATTGTCCCTGTAATATTTCCTTTTTGGAAGTGCCATTCCATAGCTGGATTGTGTCTTCCAAATGCACACGAATCCAAGATCCCTGAAAATGCTAGCAACTTAAAAAATAAAAGTTACTTCATGGAATCAGTGATTGAAATAGCACAAAGTTCCATTTTAACATTTTTATTTTTATTTCGCTTGATGTCCTACTTCCATTTACAGTGCCCTTCTCCATTTGTGTATTCAGAACCCCATCCTTGAATGAGTCACCTTTGGGAATAGGTCATATTTAGCAAGTAGTTTAAATGACACTGACTGGAAATATCACAGGGTCAAAAATTACTATCTCTGTGATTTTGTAACACTACTTGTCAATTACTGGATTTCTTTTACAGTTAGGTGGCACAGGAAAGCCCGCCAAGACAAGACCTATGTGTTTTGACAAGAACAACTATCAGAGTTCTGCCCTGTAAATTCTCATTCACATGTGCAAAGGACATGGGTCAACTGTACATCTACAGTAAGAGAGCAAGATGCATTTATGAGGCCCTCATCTCTGAAAATAATTTCTTCAACTTTAAGTCATTAAACAGTATTACTTGCTATTACCCGTGAGTAAAAGTTAGTAGGAGATAGTTTTGCTATATATAGTATGTCGTATACAAATATAGATAGAAAAAACAGGTTTATCAGTAACTACAAAATCTATTCTAAACAGCTTAAGAAAATTTAATTTATATGATTCGCCATGTTTTGTTTGATTCACCAAGGACTGTTTGAAATAAAGATTTTTGCATCCCCTCTTTCTCCCCCTAACCTTTTTTTAAATGAAGCTTTCTCTCACTACCTCTTTTAAGAATGGCTAGAAATGTAGAACAGTCCCTTGATCTTCAAAAAATTTCTTCTGATCTAACAGTTAGATAAAGCACTACTGTAGAATAGCACTACCAGTCAACAGAGAATCAGCAGTAAACATCAACTAATATTTCTCTTTTGAAGAGAAAGTACTACACATCACAGAGGTTTCAAAGCCAACATTGAAACAAAACCCCTGAAGTGATTGTCCATTTACCTGTAGCCCTGATATCCTCAAAAAGTAAGTGTTCAAGACCCTTGAGTTACTATCTTTATTACTAATAGCCAGTTCTAATTGTAAAACGGTTTGAATAACAATTATTTAGTTAGCATTTAAGCCAGAGTTTGTCATATTTATTAGCAGTAGCAGTAACACAATAGGCTTGTTGGACCAGATCCTGCCAATTTTTATATATATGAGGAGTCCCATTGCATTCAGTATCATTCTGTGCACTTGAAGATCTAGCAGCTGCAGACTTTTTATGGACTTCTTATGACCAACTTTTAGATACATGCTTAAGTCTGGTTAAGTTTAGTGAGAGATAAATATACACATATTCAAAATTTCCTGATCTTAGGTTTTTCCATTTTTATAATTTCAGAATAAAAATCTACATTACTAATGTTGCTGAATGATGTACATCACAAGAAAAAGGATTATTTTTCCATGTCTTCATCTAATGTTGAAAGTGCTGTATACAATTTCTCTTTGATTGTCCATTTATTTTCTTCCATTTGAGTTGCAGTTTAGATCAGAGAAGAAAAATAAAAGTCTTGTTACAGCTACAGGTCACTGTAAGATAAGAGGCTCAGCAGTCACTTCTATGCACTGTACACACAAAAATGGGCCAGACTGATATTTAGTTTATCAGTCTAGAATCTAGGAAATGTAAGAGAGGTACTTGATTGTAAATGCATTGCCAAAAGATAATAATCTACATCACTAGAGGAGTGTCACTTGTCCAGCAATTTAAAGGTCATCTGACATACTTCATTTTCTCTTACAATTAGAATATATACACAGAGTACAAACCACAGCTTTTTTTAAAAATTTGACCTCTTAATTGGCTGGCCTGACCCACAGATGAAACTGCACAGTAGTACAGAACAGAAAAGAATAAAAAATTCAGTAAGAAAAAAATACTAAAGATGTTTTTAGAAAGCTGATTTCAATTAAAACCCAGTTTTGGTGTGAAAAGAAGAAAATATTTTTAAGTATGAATCAAAATGATAAAAATTCATCTTTTCTGCTCTAAAAACAGAAGAGAAAAATGCGCACTTTTTTTGCTGGAATCCAGGCCTAGGACCAAAGAATTTACATATATTAAATTAACAAGATCCAAACTCCTCTGCAACGAATATTTATGCTGTAAAATATTACAGCCACATTCCTGCCTCTCCTTACAATAATAATTCTTAGGGACAAAGTATTCTGGATTGTATACAACAGTGGGTTTCTGCAAAGATGGAATGCTTCATTACCAGAGTACCAGCATGTTCATAAATATTAAAAAGTATGGTTTTGAAGATTTTCAAACTTATCTCTTACTGTTTACATTGTCTCTCTACTACTGAAAAAGACAGTCAGTGTGTACCTGTCCATAAGTCCCTCCCTCACAGTCTTGAATGGCAGAAAATCACTGCTGGTGACTGTAAAGGACTACAATGTTTGTTCTGGATATACGGTGAGCAGTCAAGGGGACAAGTAGTCTGGCTTCACTTATGCAAATAGTCATTCTTACAGTGATTCTTACTTGACAGAACAGCATTTGTCCCAAACTGCAGACAAAAGGGCACAATTCCTTGCTGTCTTATAAAAGTGGGTCCTAAATTTACATGTAATATGGTTATTTTCTGTTTGTATATGTCATAGGCAATTCTTTACATTAGATTAGAGCTGGACGCAGATAGTCCAAGAGAAAAAGAACTCCTGCTACAAGAAAAATCATGTAGAGATTGCTCAAGACAAAATAACATTATAGATCTGATCTTCCTTTGGTAAAAATTTAACTCCTGGATACATGTTAATCTGCATTTTAAAAACAACACTGACAACAGATTAAACTTCTGAAAAGTGACCAAAATTTACAAAAGGAATGGCTTCTCTGAAACATGTTCTATTGTGGTTAATCATGAGCAAGAACACAAAAAAAATTTTAAAAATTGCAACAAACTGAAACAGAACCCCAAGACCCACACTGGCTGCACCAATGTATCAGATTCATAAACTGGGCTTCAGAGAACCCTCTGTGAGAAAAGAGCATGTTTACCCTTGCATAAATAGCTGTTACTACATGGTGAAATCATATGGAGGATACCATTGAAATACAGAAATAAACACACTAAACTTGTAGAAAGAGAACTCAAACATAGCAATAATAACTGCAAACACATGCTTATTTGAAGAAGAATGTTACCTAATTTGTTTCCTCTCAATATCTAGAGATCTAATATAAGCTGCTCCCCTCCCCTTTCCCACTTTACTGTATTTGTTAGAACCAGTGAACACAGAAATGTGCAGCCAGCCTGGGCCCTCGGGCTGGTGGATCAAGATGGCACGCTGGCCTGGGCTCCCCTGGCGACAGCAGAGCCAGAAGGGTGATTGGACACAGTGACCTGTCTGCATGAGATGAGACGAAAACAGGAGGGCTGTAATGCTGATGAACTAACCTGTCACTCACAAGCTCAGGTCTGAAGGGAAAAAAAAAAAAAAAAAAAAAAAAAAAAATGGAGAGGAAAAAGAATAACAAAAAGGTATAGTAGAGGTTTTAGAAAGCATATAAGGCAGACAAATTACAATATCACTGGAATAATTAGATGACACATTTAATTACCTGGTCCTTCAGATAAGCTCAAGATATATAGGGAATATGGCATAAAAGTCCAGCTAATAGTTTCTATAAGAGCAAAACACAATTGAAGAAATCATGGATATTGCGGTTTGGCATGCAAGGAAGGATGCTACAGACTGTTGCTGGCAGGGATCAGGGTTTCATGCCAAACACTCCAGTTATGAATCAAAATCACAATGAGCAATGAGCTTCTAGATCCTGACACACAAGGCAAGGAGGTTGTTCTTCAGAGTATTTGGCTGTTTTATTGCTTGCTTAGGGGAGGAAAAATCCAGAGGGAAGGTTCGCAAGCAGTTCTGCACCCTGGACCTGGTACACACAGGTACTGGGTAATGGTCAGGATCGTAGCGCTCTGCCCACACTATAACCATCACCAGTGGGCATCACTGTGGATTGGTGGTTAGAGACAGATGAAATCCAGATTTTTTTTAAAAAAGGTCAAAAATGCATTTAATGATGAACAAGTACTTGGTGTTGAAAATGCCTTTAAATCAGCATGCCCCTGCTATTCCATTTGTGTCATACACAGACTAATGCTTGAACTATGAAAAGCTGCTAGTGTGTCTGATCTCCATTGCATCAGCTATACATGTACAGTTTGGATTTTTAATTAGGCAAGTTCACATTCCATTAGCAGTAAACAAGACTGAATTTAGAGCTACATCTGCAAGATTATGCAAAAAAAATTCATTCTCATGGCTGGAAAAAAAACCACAATGCTAAAGGCAAATTAAAAACATTTATCCAATTTGGGGGTTTGGAGGTTTGAAAGTTAACAAAGACTTTTAAGAACTTTTTCTAACAGTGTCAGGAAATAAATGGCTCTTCTAAAAATATGCAACTACTAAATATGCAAACCTTAAATATTTATCAATACAAAATAGAGACTTACAGTGTAGAAATATTTTCTGCCCTAGGGCTTGCCTTTTGATAATTATTTTCTCTTAAAATTCATACAGAAAGGCTATGTCCATTTTCAGCAAAGTATGGTAATTATACTGATTGCCCTGAGATTCCCACGTTTTAACTAACTCTTTCATTATACAAGCAGAAAATGCATAATTTTTTATCAGAAAAAATACTTTTAAACTTTTTAATCTATCTTAACAGATAGCTAATAACAACCAAACACTAGACAATTAATCAAAACAAAAACATCCCTGAAAATTTTGTGGATTTATGAACACATTTTGATGTGCACACTTACATATATGAAAAGTAAATATGCACACATGCTGATCTGAAAAAAATGTTTGCAGCACCTAATACAGTAAGTTTCAGAAAAATAACAACTATAAAATCTGACACAGAAAACCCACAGAAGTTAGTGACCTAAAATACCTAAATTTATTTTTCTTTTATGCACATGCTCTTGCTATTAATTTTAAGAAATTAAATACACTAACACAACATAAACATTTTTCCAGACATTCACTGAACTTTTAAAATTCATGAAATATGGACTGTTACACACAGAAAAAAAAATCTTTTATCATTTCCAGCCTCAAAACCACTTTCTGAGAGTTGGCAAGCCTTAAACATATAATAGCTAACTTACACTTTCTCACATGCGAAAACAAAAGTTACATTAAAGAGATATTACAAGCTTTTAGATTTATACAGATTTCAGGATATATTTTCTGTCAAGTGTACTTGCTCAAAATCTTGCCATTGTATCTGCCTTAGAATCATTAAATATATTTCTGTAAGACTGAGCAAGTGAAACAAAAAGGTAATTAACACAGCCTAAAATACATCTTTTTGCACAGTGTAGTACTGGCAAGCATGCCCCACTTTTTAGGTATAAGCCAGCCTAATAGAAAGCTGTTAATGTTTGGAGGATTTTTAATAAAAAATGTATTTTCTATTTTTAAAATATTTAAAGCAATAAAAGTCTGTGGTAAACATGGTATTACATATTTGACATTTTCCGCCCAGAAATGCATTACTATGTACGATGGTATTAATAAACCATGTGCTTTGAGGGACTTCAGTGCTTTGGCATAATTTAGTTGAAAACAGTGTGTAGAATGCGTATTTTTCTACCATCATATCAACATATAGAAAACAAATACTATGTTATCAGCTCAGCAGCATGTGTTCACTATACTGGAAACATATGCAAAAATCCACAAACTTTTAAGAGTTCAAAAAATACCCTTTACCAGAGACGGATTTACAAGTCAGTGGTTAATGAGAAAGTGTTGAGCGTTTAAAATTTTGCTAGAAAAAGAAAAACAGGCACCCTCATCTGACTCCAACTGCTTTCAGAGGAAAACAGCCCTCCCTGTTCATCAGAACAAAATAATTTCTTTCCCCACTTCAGGTTATTATTTGAAGCAAATGAAAAGACAATTATTCTTCTCTCTTCTGGCTAAAGATCAAAACAGCATGGTTAAATCACACATATAAAAACTACAGACTTATCAGAAATCACAAAACAGAAAGAGAAGGACTCACTGACCCATTTGGAAGACAAAGACGACAAAACAGAAAAGGTCTAAAAATCAGCTTGTGAGGCCTTTGAGAGATATTCTTCTGGCATTTCATCACAGCAGCCCCAGACCAGTTCACTTCCCTGGATACAGGGAGGGAGAACTAAATAGAGCTGTTTATTAAAGCTGTTGTGCTGGATTGCATTAGGAAGCACGGACAGACCACCTGGACCTTTCAGATTGTGGCAGTGTTTAATTTGCAGGCTGTCCCTCTGCAGCAGCAAAGACTACTACATTTACCAGGCTCAATCACACATTATCTGGATTAGGAGTATAAGAAAAAAAAAAAAAAATAAAAATAAAAACCACAGCATCAAGTACAGGAATACAGTCAATATAAAAATAATGAACAGCATTACAAATAGAAAGCAACTCCCCAGCAAACATAACACTTTCACTACTCGGTTCTTCTACTTCAGCATATTTAAACAAAATAAAACAGCATATTAATAAATACATTGATTTGGTAAAGCTCAGACTGAATTATAAATGGGGTTTATTAGATGAAAAGGATGGTATTTCAGGTTTTTCTAGTGATTCCCTGGCCAGATTATTGTGTTTCTTTTGCCTTTCTCACTTTCAGTACTACATTCGCTGGTAGCTGAAGATACAGATAGAAAGATGGTACTGTAAATATGAATTATGTGAATCATATGGTTAGACCCTTGTGGAAAAAAAAAATAAATAAAAGGGGAGTTGAGAAATGGCTGACTCCATACCTGACCAATTACAGCTTGCATGGTCCCTGTGTCCTGCTGAGCTGAAAGATCGCAATCCATCATATGTAGTCTTTGAAAAGGAGAATGGGGGTTTCTGGCATGCATCTGTCAATCAACTTCTGCACTCACAACCATCACCAAAAGCAAGGGAAAAAAGTCAAGCTGCTCCACCAAATAGGATGAAATAGTCATGTGACCTTCAGCACACTCACACACATACATACTTCCATAGAACGTATGAATTTTCTGCAGATATGAAATGACATTGACAAATACCCAATACCAAGTAAATAAAGTGAGACAAACAGCTACTCACCAAAGAGAAAACACTTGCTGTAATCTTCAGCCTAAAGATTTAATATACCTAAAAGGTGTATTAAACTGAGTGTTTTCTTTAGAGCCTAAACTTTTCAGATAAGAAATACATTATACATGCAGACAGTGGTCAGAACTTTAACCCTTTGTGTCCTCTTGCAGCCTTTATTTTTGTTCCTCCCCTTTATACTTCTACTTTATGGATTTTTGAGTTCTCAGGGTTTTTTTCTTTAAGTTTCTTTTGTGTCAAAGTGAAGTGGCTTGTGTTGCCATTTGCAGAGATTATGAGAACTCGATAGAAAAAAAATTGCTAACAGGAAAAAAAGGAGCAGGGGCTGAGAAACCTGTGTCTGTACTCACAAGTCAAAACATCTCACTGCTTTACTCCACTAGAAGTCAAATGTTTTCTTTACTGGAAATATATATTTAGGTATTAGTTTATGCAAGCTGTGATGAACACTCAAAATATTAAATATTCAGACTATGTAAATCCTACTTACAAAATCCTTTCCATTTTGAAGGTTAGCAGAGTTTTGGTTCATTCACTGCTCCACTGAACTGACATAAAATGTTGTTACTTAGGAAGGCAAACATTACCATTTTTTTCAAATTGAAGCAGTTTGTTTCATGTATCTCCCCCTCTGAGTTAAGATTTGCAAGAATTTCCAAGACTATTTTTTATTCTTGTCAAAATATATCAGCCACTTGTCTCCAAAAATGGAGTGTCCTGAACGACACACTGCAGCATTGATTGCTGATCCGTTATTGGCCAGTGATTGCTGAAGGGTGACATTAATGTAACCTCATAACACTTTAACCCTTTGAAGATCAATACAGTCCTCTGGCAATGTAGTGGAATAACAGCCCATGTACTTTTTGCTGTATTACAGCTTCATATAAATACTAGTGCATCTTTCTGTCCTCCTCAAATTGCATTTCAGTTACTAGTGCAAACAACGCACTTTACAAGGGATGTCAGAAACAAAAATGCAGAAAAAAAAAAGCAGTCTAGTCTCTGTGCTTAACCTAACACACCCTTTTCATTTCAGTAAGTTTCTGGCAATATTTAGACATTATTATTTCATTTTTAAAGGCTTTGAAAATAGTGACCGTAGCTTTTATGGTCAAAGAAATGTGAGAATATCAACAACATTCTAATTGTAGGCACTTGCCAGTCTAATATTTCCCACTATATAATTTCAAGATTCAACATCCAGAAGTGTTTGGAATGTGATGGAGTGCATGTAGATATGTATATTTTATTTGTGTATATGTATGTATGTATGTGCATATGCATGCAAGTATAGAAAAAATGAAATTATATTGAGGGAATGAAATAGGCAGGGAATATTCAGCTTACTTTGCATTCTTTGACTTTTTATAATGCAATTATTTTTTTAAATGTTAAGAAAAAACTTAAGAAAAGGAATTTTGAATTTTTGAAATTTTAAAAATTAGAAATAAGAACAATTCACATGTAGATGCGTGGGGACCCAGAATTTCTCCTAAGACAACAAAATATTTTAGCAAAACAAATTTTTCATATCAAGCATTTTTAGAAAGATATACAATATTAACAATGAAACAATGCCTCTGGAGGCAATGGAAAGGAGGAAAGAGTAGTTGAAATGTTGTTTCCAACATCTGCTATGCATTTCATCTATAAACATAATTAAAATGCACCATTTGGGCTGAAATCTTATCTGCTTCTTACTCATGAAAGAAAATAAACTGAACTAATACCTTGGGCTGGCTTCTGGTCAGCTGAGAATTTGCTGCAGTGTCTTCCTCCAGGACAATTCTATGTAAAAACCAGGCAGTATTGTGAAGGCCATAATCAACATCTGTGTCACTACAAGCAATTCAAAATGCAAGTGGTAAGTGGGTGAGTGAGTAGACGAGATTGCCTCACCTGCCTCCAGGAAAACAGATGCTAAAATCAAATACTGCACATGAATTTGAAAGGAAAGTTAGGGATGTCTAATTTATTGTTCTTCAGGAAGAGCCTCTCTGCAGCGGGTATGCAAAACCTTTCAAATTCCTTTAGCTCATTTAAGTAACTAAACCTGGCAATTAGCACCGTGGGGTTTTTACTAGCAAAGATACTGACATAAACATTTGTTGATGAACGCAAACAAACACAGCGTTGTATGCACACAAGTCTGCTGCCCCCTTACACACCAACAACCCAACCAGTGGCTTGCACAACACACTGGCAGAGCAGGAAGAGCT
Source organism: Brachypodius melanocephalos (assembly GCA_013398615.1). NCBI lineage: Eukaryota > Metazoa > Chordata > Aves > Passeriformes > Pycnonotidae > Brachypodius > Brachypodius melanocephalos. The sequence continues at coordinate 2,613,538 of VZSR01000170.1, forward strand.
CCCTCCTCACAAAGTGAGATATATGCTACCTTTTAACCATAATTTACCTACGCTTTCAGGAAATGCCAATCTACTATCTAAAATGTAAAACAACATCCTTCCAGCTAGTGCCTCTGCATAAATTACAGCACCATTGTTAATCTGAACAGCTGCAAGAGCCTCCTCTCTTACTGCTGGAGCTGCTCTTACCTCTGAGGAGCTTTTCCCTCAGCCAAACCTACCTGATTCTGTGTGTATGGGCTGCATGGCTGGTCCCTGAGCACTGCTTCATCTTTGTTTCTCATCCTTCAGGCCTTCCACTGGCCATCTCCTAAAAGGTGTAGGTCCCAGTTTGTCTTTTTACTTACTCTAGGAATTATCTCCCTAACATCTCCCACTCCCCCTACTCCCTCCCCTGAAAACACACACTTCCTTTGTTGCTGGAAAGGTGATTTACTTCTCCTGCCAGCAGTCAAAAAGGTGAGGGAGCAAGATAGTGCCTAATCTGCCACAGGGCAGACTCAGATGTAGAGCAGGGTGCAAAGGGGAACTTGACTTGCCAGATTTGCTCTAGCATGAGCATCGTGAGGAAAATTGTTGAAGGACAGAATGACAAATACTGCTCACCAACCAGCTGTGCTGTATTTGCAACAGAGACCTTCTGGTCTCCTTTGAAACTTTTTATCCATGGCTGTCCTTCAGCATACCTGAAAGGAAAATAGCTATGGAGTCGCAGCTATTTACACGAGCTGTGCTTTCCTACGTGCATGGCCCTTCAGCACCTGTCACTAAGGGCCAGATTTGCATTGCTGTACCTAAAATCTTTGAGAGAGGGCTTACACAGGGAGGAGACTGATTCATCACGTAATCTTTGACAGCACAAATTCAAAGTGGTACAAAGCCCGTGTTTTGAGTTGCACAATGGATTTCTGGCAGCCAGGGAAAAGGTAACACTGAGTACCTTTAACTACAGTAGACTTTCCCTGATTAATTGAAACAATTTTTTTTAAAAAGGTACTTTTGAACAGAAAAATGTGCTTGATTTTACCTCACAGATACACAGCTAAGAACTTGTAAAAAAAGTATTACCGTATAAATTAATTTCTCTCCTGTCTTCCAGCAGAATATATGTTTTCTGGGTGGCAAAAATTAGTATTTAGAATTATACAGCAATGCAAAACCAAATGACTTCATAGCTAAAATATTTTAAAATGAATGATCATTTTTAAATGCTCATTATTTATGATTGTCTATGGTTTGCTCTTTCATGAACTAGAAGCCTTGTAATTCAACAGAGCCCAGGGATTTACTAAAATACCTTTAGGCACTTGGTCACATGCCATAGCAGAACTTCCAGCAGATTTAGTGAATCGAGCGAGACGCTCCTGCTTCTTACAGCATTGGTACACTAGGGGGACTCTTTTTCCTCTTTTCTCGAGTGACAGATGCAGGGCAGTGTCAGAGCAAGCTGTTGTACCTCACAATACAGGCCCTTTACTCACCATTTAAACACACAAGACTCAGTTTTGTCCTCTTTGAAAATTAACAATTCTAATTCTAAACTGTCAATTACTCTTCCTCTCTCTCACACTCTCTCTATCCACCTCTCCCAAACAGACACACTGGCATTTTGCAGCTTGATTTTCATGGATATGTGAGAGGGGTTTCTGTATCAGAAAACATCTGCTGAATTTTGCTAATTCCAAAATAATCGTTTTGTATTAACAAACAGTAATGGATTACAGTGCCTGCCTCTGCAAGCCCATTTTGGTCAATCACTTTTACATCTCAGAGGCAATTTTGCTATTAAGAAAACCTCTAACACTTTGATTTTCCTTTCTCCAGATTCCATTAATGTATAATTTCTGGGTTTCTGGCACTGCCCCAGTGCTCCATTTTTCTAAAACCAAGCTACTGGGACATACTCACTCACTTCAAGAATGACACTTCCTTCTCTTCCTGTATCATGTAAAGGAAATTGAGGAAAATATATTTCTGTGCCTAAATTTCTAGAACAAGGCATAATCTACATTATACTCATTTCTGTACAGCCAGTGGGATGGCTTTCCCTGAGTGCTTATTCTTCACTGTCTAAAGAGAATATCTGCAAAAAAACTTTATTTTTCTTGTTATTTTAGAGAAAAGGGACTTGCTGTAACACTTTCTATCTTTGGGAAGGTAGGAATAAGTTCTCCCCCTTTCCCTCTAGATCTAAGAAGATGGTTTGATTGAAAACTCTTTTTTGTGTTTCAGGAAGGACAATTGTTCAACAGATCTTTCAGTTTCCTGATTCAACTAGAATTTATATAAAATGAAAAATCTAGGAAATGGGAATGGTATTCTTTCTCCATAGTAAACTATATAGTGAAGAGACAGCACCTTCCCCCTCTACTCCTACGTTATGTAATGGGAAGTGATTATACCAATGATGATGGGATCTAGTTAATCAGAGGACAATCAAGTCTCACACTTCTCAGGTGAAATGGAATTGTGGTGGAAAAACATGTTGAGAGGCAGGATGGATGGATTAGCGGGAAAGGGTGACATTGACTGGGTAAGGTTTGAGAATATACTTCCCAGGTACATTCCCAACTCCAGCATTCTAATAAAATCACATTCTTCATGTCTCATGGTGTCTTCTGCAGTATCTGGCGCAATGGGCTTTTTAAGACCTCTTCTTATTGGATATATCATGGATAATAATGGAGATTATCACCATGTGGATATGCTCTCTCCAATAATGGAGATTTACACCATGTGAAGAACAGACCATATTTGGGTGAGCTAACATCATTCAAGTGAGTCAAATAAGAAATCTGAATGGGCAAAAAGAGGATTCTTATTGTGAATGGAATCATCTTTTTCCAAAACTTTTACAAAATCTTTGGCAGGATTTAGAACATGGCAAGGATAGCAGAAACATAAAAAATAACGCATACTTTTCTGTTCATTGAGTAACAGGAATTCATTAATGAGTCATATCAGTAACCATGTAACTATTCAGAGCATGGTTATAGAGTAAAAGGGTGGAGTTTCTAGCAGTGTTTAACTCCATACCACCCGTATCATGGCCGAGGCATGGTTTCAGCAGGAGGAAGCCAGGGCCAGAAATGGAGGGATCATCTTTCACCGAGCTCAGGGGAGGGGATGTGCAGGTTTCAGGGTCAGCCTGGCAGAGCTGGCCCCTTTCCTGTTCCTCTGAGTGGAGTGTGCTCTGGTTTGGTGCTGAAAAACAGCACCAGCAAGGCTGAGATGCCGCTCCAAGAAAAAGAAAAGGGAGAGAACAGCGGTGGCACAGAGCAGAGCCCAGCTGAGTGTTTTATCGATACTGTTGTGGTTATTGCGATTTTTCAGTAAATTGTGATTTCATCTTAAAATGTCTCCTAGTGTTTTCTCCAGTGTTGGAATGGGATGGGGGAAAGGGGGCAGCTTGAGTGGATTTAATTTTCCTGCTGGGTTTTAAACCAGCACACACACCAACACGGAAAAGCAGATGGTTTCACAGTGTGTGTGATGCTGATTAATTTCTTGTTCACTGGTATATTTTCTTTCATTTACTTGAGCTGTAAATTGTTCATATTGCATAGGTGCTAATTCCACTTCAACACAACACAATGAAGTGACAGCAGACAAAAAAATGTCACATCCACAGGAGGTGGATGTGACAGAAGGGGTGTGTAGTGCCAGTGAAAGTACCCATTTCCTACACACTACTTATGCCTCAGATCCCCAGCTCCTAAGTAGATGCCTCTCTTCCATAGAAAAAAAATTTAAAGCCCAAATAAAATTATGTACCCATACACCTGCACTTCTCTTGCTCCAAGCCCTGTAGATGATGTCTGAATATTTCCTATATCAAATAAAGGTACTCTATATACAGAGATGTACTCCCTGGGATTACATTAGGACATGTCTCAGTGAGAAATGTTTGATCTCCTCATAGTCAGTTCACAAAATTTGGTTGCAGACTTTATATCCAGCTGTATATTACACAGGGTCAGGAGAGAACGTGTGATAGGTTTGAGCTACTAAAAGAGCTGCCATGTACTAATTGTTCCTGACTTTGCTTCATCTATCAACTTCATCATCAACTGTGCTATTTGCTTATTCACAGGGAAAAGTCAATAAGTGATGACATTTATTATAAATGCAGTTAATAGAAAAACCTGTATTTAAGTTTTGCTAGTAATTTTTCCTTTAAGATATTTATGACTCTTTGCCAGACTTTTATGCTCAGACACCTGCTGAGGATCTGTTTGTGGTCTACAGTTTGGCCATATGTTAACCAGAAGCTTACATGGTGAGGCAGGATAGGTTCATGGAGGGCAAGAAGATGATGGGTTGAGGAATACTTTGACACCCTTTTGCTTAGGAGGTGCCTCAATTGCAAAATGTTTGAGGATGAAGTTATACAAGAAGACTGTTGGGGAGCAGCAAGTGCCTGCTGCTCACTGAAGGCAGGCAAGCTAGGAGCTGCTGCTGACCATGCTCTCATCAACAGGGCACCATCCCACAGGCCCTGGTCCAGACAGGCAGAGCCAGCAGCTAGTAACCTGTTCCAGGGGCCAGCCAGCGAGACTAGCAAGAGATACAACTGGAAACAGGCCTGGAGACAGGGCTGTATCATGGGGTCCCAGGTCCATCCAGGAGTCAGGGCTGGAGACAAGCTATGACCTAGGTCTGAGAGGTCCACCCAGGATAGCAGCTCTCTGCAACTGTATTTAAAGATTCTTCAAATGAACAGATACGTTCTGGCCAATTCCTACAGTCATTGCACCAGTTTTGCAAACTCATAACTCATGTGTATACTAGAAGACTGTCTTCCATATTTTCATCAAATAATAAAAAGAAAAATAAGTTTCTTTGTATCTGAATGATATCATTAGTCATTTCACCACACTGACAATCACAGGAGGTTTCATATGGACACATAAGAAGCAAACTCTTCAGTCCTCCTTGGCATGTCCCCTCCAGGCATGTAGGGCCTCTAAAGAGAGGCAGTTGCCTTTTAGTGTTGGATGCCCACCTATCCAGCCACCCCCTTATCCATGTCAGCAACAACCTTCCTTTTCACTGCATAGCTGCAGAATTGATTTAAAAGTTCAACAGCAAGATTCATTCATGCTCCTGGAGAGTAAAGTGTATCCCCACAGACAGCAGGGACATGAACTGCATCGCACTGACCCACCAAGGTTAGATCTCTTGTAGTGCCTGGACTGGTTGGGCACTTTCTCCCATGAAACTTCACGATGGAAACTCAGTTAATGCCAGTCATGGATATTTCCTCTTTCAACAGGCAGATGCCAGTTCTGAAAGGAACTGGACTGACACCACCACCACCATGTTCAGAGGCCACCCACATAAATTGTCCTTGCCCCAGCTGGCCAGCAAAGGCTGGATCTGGTTGTGACTGCATGGAGCTGGACTCCACGAGGTTACTTATGGGTGGAGCCCCTTTGGCACATCTCTCAGGCTCCACCCTTCACAGTTTGCTGTCATCAAGTATAGGATACAGGGAAGTTCATGGTCAAGTCTTTTTAATTTAGATTGCAAAAAGCCATTGTTCAAGAATTTAGGTTTCCTTGTTCACATCATATTCTGGATTTCATGGCACCCATGAGAAAGAAAAGTTCCATCTCATGGTATAGCTCCACAGCCTCCATCCTAGAAACAGGTGGAGTGACACAAATTTTTGCTCTACTCTTGTTGCTCTTGGGCAACACAAACAACACAAACTCTTAGAAAGCTTCAATTCATCTGACTCGGAACTTTATTAGGCAGAGAGTTCTTATAAACTATTGTACAGAGATCAATTGATTGGTGGATGAAGGTAAACCCTTTCAACCACATTGGTCAAACCAGAGGGACATCAAGAGAAGGTCCCTCCTTGAGAGAAGAATGCAGCATAAGTAAACATCTGTTCTGTTCGCAGAAAGTTCCTTAGGAAAGGAATCTCAGAGTTCAAAACATTCCAAGCGAAGAACCAGGGTTACATAGTCTGAAGACCCTGGGGGAGGAAAATGCTCCTGGAGGCGTGAGTAGATTACAGGGTGACAATAAGCCATGAATGAGATATAGGAATAAGTATTCCTGTGTATCAGGCAAGAAAAGCAACCATTGTGTAAAGCTCTGGTAGGAACTCACCCATACCACTATGGATATTTCTCATTCCTCATGTTCTAAGAAGACAAATTCCATCTGGAATGAATGCAGATGAAGATTAGGCAGATGGTTTATGGGCATAGAGTGCCTACAGTAGAAAAAATATGACAGAAAGGAGCAATACAAAGGCAGATACAGTTGTCACCATCTTCAAGAAAGGGATCAAGAATTAAGACCAAAGGAGGAAAAGAGTTATTGAAGTGCAAGGAAAAATATGGTAAAGAACACAAAAACACTTGTGACCTTTTTCTAAAAAGATAATCTCACCACAAAGATTGCACTAGCAAGTGTTCCTTGATGCATTGGTGAGGAATGGTGGGGAAACCACACATGCTCTTTACATCCCTGCAAAGTTCGTGCAGAGAACAAAAACTCTCTTTCATCTCTGACATCACCAAAACCAAAAGACTATCTTTGGTATAAATGCCCTTATTCACACAGTCTGAAGGTACACACCAATTTTGGCACCAGCATACAAAATTACAATAGTACTACCTCTCTTAATCTTTTAGTACTCCAACTACTAAATTTTAAAGAAAAAGGAGACTTGATAGGGCTTTAGGTTAAAACATCTTCCCACATATAGATGTAGGCAAATATCTCTCAGAAGGAGAGAGAAAGTGAGTGTTGCCTAGAATCAAAAAACTAAAACTTTCCAAACAATATTAAGAGTGGTAAGATAAAAGCAATTCTTTAATGAAAGCTTTCAGGTGCGTAAATATGGCTAAACACACATGTGATATAGGATTTTTAGAATTTTCATAAGATTAATTAATTAGTATATCTAGCAGGTACATCCGATAGGAGATCAGTTGCTCCAGCAATCCACCCTTTTCCTTGCCCTATATCTTGTTGTGTCTCTCAAATTCCAGTGAAAAACAAGATGTCTGTGTCAGAAATTCTCTTCTTGAGAATAAGACTAAGCAGAATTTCAATAATGTATTTTAAAAGGTTAGCTTATTGTTCTAAAATGTGAGAGAGGGCAGGAAAAATACTAGAAAGTATACAACGATATATTAAAAATCTAGAAAGCAACAAATATATGAAAAAAAGCTAAAAATCTTTAGGCATCATCAGAAATGAGCTCTAAAAGTTTTACACCATTACTGAAGTGTGCCTCGTATCCCATATAAACCCAGCCAATGGATGTGTTTGTTATTGATCAAATGGAAGCTTGCCTTAGCCTCAGATTTTTGGCAGCAGCTTAAATTTAGGCGGCCTGCACCTAAAATTTCCTCAGCCCACAAGTTCTAAATATGGCAGACCAGATCTATTATAAAATGAACAAACAGAAGGTAACAGACAAAAAGGCCTTAAACAGAGCTGCTACACATTATAAAACAAAATAACTACTAGTAGATTACATAAAACACTGCATGACATTAAAGTACCTATATTAAAAGAAATAGTATAGATTATGATTCTATGTAACTTACCATCAAATTGACAATATACAGTACAAAGAATCCTTTCACTGAACCCTAAAGAGAGTAACCAGGAAGTAGGCATCCCAACTTTGAGGAGAAAGCTCCACACATTTCCAGGGAATTTGCAGAAGAGTTCTGCTTTGTGAAAGTTTAGTGTAGTGTTTATAATTTGTAAAGCGAAGTGTCCGTCAGTCAAAAATTCCAGCTTATCTCTCCACATCTCACTTCCAAAGCGAGATAAAAGCATTACTCCCAGGGTGCCAAAATAATTCACTAAAATTCAAGCTATCCTGATGGAGTTATTTCACCAGTTAGCAAGCTCATGTGAAGCTCATGTGAGGGGAGAGATGCCCTGAGTTATTTCACCAGCTAACAAGCAAAAGATAAGCTCTTGGTGGGGTGGGGTAGTGGCGGTGGTGAGATGCCCAGCTACAGTTAACAGAGGAGTTGCACGTTTCGGTTTCAGTGAGACAAATGGATGTGACTGCAATAGCAACAATGAGCCATTTTCACAATCTGGAAATCATGTTCCTCTGACTGCTTTTGGCATAGATCCAAATGTCCAAGAACTAAAAATGACCAACCTTTTCATCACACCAGTGTCACCTCTGTTCACTTCTTTTTTCAATGTGTCTGTTTCCCTGGTGGTCTTACGGCACTGTCCATCTCAGCCTACATCTCTGGCTACACTTTGGCTTTCCTCTGGCCTGCAGCTGCTGAAATCAGCCCCTGTATACCACAGGGAAAGGGTTTGTAACCAGACAGATGAAGTCCCTGGTCTTCCTCATTGTGAGACTTCAAAGATATTAGCTCTGGCACAGAAAGGAGTGGCTGATACAGGTGGTCTCTGGACTGTGGGGTTGGATTACCTCATGGCCTAAGAAAGGAGTAACAGCACAAGGTTGGTCCTTGGAAGCCAAGCAGAGGAGGACATGTCTCGAGTACCTGGAAGCTGTGTCTAGTATATAGCCACCAAGGGCAGGTGCAGACTCTGGGACACAGGGACAGCCTCAGGGCCAGCAGTCCAAAGGCCTTCCTCTGAAGGCATCTTTGTGTTCAGTTTTGCGCCTCTCACTACAAGAAAGATATTGAGGCACTGGAGTGAGTCCAGAGAAGGGCAACAAAGCTGGTGAGGGATTTGGAGCACAAGACTTATGTGGAGCAGCTGAAGGAGCTGGGGTTGCTTAGCCTGGAGAAAAGGAGGGTCAGAGGGACTTTATCCCTCTCTACAACTGCATGAAAAGTTATACACAGGTGAGGATCAATCTCTTCTCCCAGTTAACAAGTAATGGGATGAGAGAAAATCACCTCAAGTTGCACCAGGGGAGGTTTAGATTAGATATTAGGAAGACCTTTTGCATTAAAAGGGTTTTAAAACACTGGAAGAGACTGCCCAAAAGAATGGAGATGTCGCTATGTCTGGAAGTGTTCAAAAAAATGTGGATATTACGCAGGAGGACATGGCTTAATGGGGAATATGGTGATGGTTTTGGGTTGATGGCTAGACTTGATGGTCTTAACTTAAAGGCCTTTTCCAACCTTAACTATTCTATTGTTAAATGATTATGAAGGATGCTGGACAGAGGTGTGGTGGGCACAGCTGCAGTGAGTGGGGTTGTGCATGGGGACTCCTATGTCCTACTCATAGAGCTGGCCCAGGGGCAGCTCAAAGACATCCAAGAGAAAGTCCTTAAGGAGCTATTGTAATTACTTGATGGGGGCTGAGGGAGGCTGGATGTGGTTCCTGAAGGTTCTCTGCTGCAAGGCCAGCTCCTAGTCGGGCCATGGTCAAAGCCCATTGCATAGGTGGAAATCCTGCTTCAGACTTCAGGGAACAGATGCCAGCTTCTCAGACGATGAGAAGGAGCACCCAGCCAAGTGGTAACACCAAGGAAATGCCTTCTGGAAGAACACTTCAGGAGCACTGCAGAGGATTCTGTGTTGAATCCCTGTGAAGCCAGGGGCAGCAGCCATAAGGAATGAGGTGCAGAGATGTTGGCAGGATTCCAGTGCTTTGGAATACCCACTGGTGCCCTTCCAGGCACACAAAAATTTGTGCCCTTGAAGTTGATCAGACTGGTGGCCAGTCTCAGGAGCTCCTGAGATGACTCCATGTAGGGCAGAATAGGGCTTGGGCATCTTCTGGAAGGCACAGCCAGCCTATGGGAGAAGTAGACAGGTCTTTCTCACATACTCTGAAAATAGCTGATGGCCAGTGTTGGGGTCAGGGAGGAATTTTCCTCTAGGCAGTTTTGCATACCTCTGAAGCATTGAGCATGACCACTTGCTGAGAGCTCGTCTGATCCCCTTCTTGCACATTTTTGGTCCCTTTGGCGGTCTCTGCTGCTCATGCTACATGAATATGGCCTATCATGCCCTGCATCTGTGGGGAGGAAACCTTTCTTTTACCCCACTGTGGGCTGCAAGTGTCCCTGGGGTTTTTTTTCTTTCCTCTGCCACACTGAGCACAACCTCTTGCCCGGGCTCATTTGGGGCATTTTGGCCAGGTGCCAGGTGCTCTTGCTCCTTGAAGGTATCCCTCATGACCCTCATCTGAGGAAAATAAGCTTTCCAGACTCCCAGGGTGGGCCCCGAGGGTGACCTGGGGCTTGCTTTTTGTCCTTCTGTAGCACTGGGCACATCCCCTTGTCAGGGCTGCTCTGGGCCCCTGTGGCTCCCTTCTTGCCTGCTGCCCTCACCTCTCCAAGGCATCACCCGTGCCCGGGCTCTCTCTGCCTCTCTTGCCCATTGCAAATTTGGAATTAGGGTGGGTCTGCTCTTCCCTGGGCCCTATTTTCCATGGGGTTCTTGCATCCATCCAGAGCTGCCACTTTTCAGTTCTCCTGCCTGCAGCACAAGCACAGGCCATGCATCCCTGGCACAGCAAAACAGGAAGTCTTGGAAGGCAAAAACTGTGCTTGTCATCAATATGTGTTATAATTCATAAAATACCCCATAGTACCATACAATCCTTCTTTTTTTGTGTGAGGTTGGTACAGATCTTCAGTCTTTGTGTTCTCACCTTTCAGGAAACAAGACCTGCTGGGCCTGTATTCCTGCTGCTGCATCCTGTAGCTCTGTCACTTGCCTTTTCCAGACTACAAAGGATGGGTTTTAAAGTTAAACTGAAGACCATATCAGCTTGCTCCTGGCTACACATGCACATTGTGGTAATGGTTGTGAGCATCAGTTCCAAAACAAATGGAGAAAAACAAAAATTAAAATAATACCCTGTTTCCAGTTGTAACCTGTGTGTCATGCATGTGCTCTTGAACGTGCTTTTTGATCAGAAACTCCCTGGAACTTCACACAAATGACACTCTCACCGTCATTTGGCTCCAGGTGAGCGCAGGGAATAGAACAGGACAGAGCAGTTACCCCACGTTAAACCCCGAGCTGTGCATGCCAAGGTGGGCCCCAGCTCTGAGGGCTCCACCCCGCAGAGCAGCTCTGTGCAGTGCAGGGCCCAGGCCCACCCAGGAGACAGGGGCAGAGACAGGCACACCTGCAGCGGGGCTCGGGCAGGGACTGAAGGTGCCAGGCACAGGGGGGACACGGCCCCTGGGCCCTTGGCAGGAGGTGGAGGAAGTGGGGAGAAGCCAATCTCACCCACTGAGGCCTGTGAGTACAGCCAGGACTCTGCAGGACTCGTAAACTGGAGTTGTGTTTGTTAGCTAGCAGTCAGTGGGGACCTCGCCAGGACTACTGTGTAGATAAATGAGAGGGGTCCTTCTGTGACATCTGCTAGCTCCTTCACTACTGTGGGGTGAATCTCATCAGACCCAATGGACCTGACATTAGGAAATATTTCTTTATCTGGAGTGGTCAAACCCACGCTTCTGAAGAGGTCGCCCCGTGTCTGTCAGTGTTGAAGAGGCATTTGGACAATGCCCTTAATACCATGCTTTTGGTTTTGATCAGCCTTGAATGGAACAAGCAGTTGGACTATCACTGGATGATCATTTTAGATCTATTCCAGATGAACTATTCTAGTCTAGTCTAGTGTAAGCATACATCTGTCCCCTCACAATTTCACTGTCCACAAATGGAAAAATCACTGTTCCTGCAGCTGGAATTCTCAGAAGAGCAGGCAACCAAAGTGATATAGGAGATGGTTAATAAAAAAGTAGGAGCTAGAAAGAGGATGAAGAGTGAAAATAATGCGGTAGCAGCTGCAGAGAAACTTGAGACAAGTGCCAATTCTGGGAAAAATAATGGGTGAAGACTTGGGAGAGAATAGAAAAATAAAATTCTTTCTCCTATAGAGACCTCCCATAGAGGCATGACCTTGAACTGTTACAAAACTGAAGACTGAGAGGTGAGTGAATGACAGGGGTCCTATAAAGGAGAGTCCTTAGGAGTCTTTGTCCAAACGAAGCTATTCCCAGTTTCAAAATTCCAAAACTGTTATATTATTACTATTATTATTATTATTATTATTATTATTATTATTATTATTATTATTATTATTTTCTATTTTAATTGATTATTACATGCTCAAAGCACATTAAATATGATTTAATAGGACGTGAATCATCAGGACACGTGCTTTGGTGACACGATATGCATAGAAACCATTTTGACCCTATTTCACAGAATGTGTTCTATGTCACTTACATGGCATGATCACAGCTACCCAGGCTGCTTTCTTGGGATGTCTTCGGGGTTTAATTACCCTGTCAATTAGATTTAGAGGTATTAATGTGGCAGGGAATGATAAAGATTGTTTATAGGTTCTATTCTCTAATTGTTTGTATTCACCAGTCTTGAAAGAAGAGGACTTTTCACATTGTCTTGACATGGATGCTAATAAGCCTATAATGAGAGATTCACTGCATCAAATAAAACAGGTGCCAGCAGCCATGAAGAGAACGAGTTAAGAAAATGTACAATGCAGTCCAGTAATCAAGACAATGTAGTCCCCTGGATAGGGCAAAACACTCTGTTAATTTTCAAGGATGAATGGATTTAGCCAGTGAATGGACAAAAGACTTTAAGAAGAGGAAAAGGACAACAAAAACCAGCCACTTCTGAAAAAAAATTGACCAGAATGAAAGTACATTGTATCAACATATGTTCTATGAAGCTGTAGAAAGTATTTAAAACTGAATATTGAGTAAATGGAAGTCATTTTCAACAAAATCCTGAACTAGGATGAATCAGAAAAGCATTCTTAAAGTATATAAAGCTATGTTGACTTACACCTCCTGAGATTACAAACAGACTAAGTCCCATGTTCATGGGACACGTGCAAGCACAAAGCATTTTGGATCAACGTTTTTAGTTTCAAATGATCTGGATTAGGTTGGACAGAGTGTAAAAATGAGAACTATTATTAATATTGTATGCCACAGACTATATCAACGTATCAAATGTAAATGGTTTTGTGCAGGCCAGTACTTGTTTAGTGCTTTCAGCATCTTTAGTTGAGCAAATGCCTATGATGTCCCTGGGTGCTTCAACTACACTGGTTTTCAAGGTAAAGTAAAACATGCATAAAGTCCATACACTTCTAGATTATTTATTTGTGTGACTCATATATGTCATATCATGCTGTGATTTTAATGAGTTCTATCTTCACATGTTCCTGCTCCTGCAAGATCTTTATGACCTTGCTCTGAAACTTATTCCCTCAAGCTGCTTTGTCCACAAAATAGAACTATTTCTGAAAAATGGGGTTCTAAGAACTTGATAGGTGTATTTATTTGGGTGGAAACAAAAAAGTATAAGCAGTTGATGGTGCTAGCCTTAGCAACAGTAAAACTGGGAGAATCCAAAAATTCAAGGTAGATCTCTTTTGTTTTGCTTCCAGTTTATAGACTATGATTTTTAAGATACAGTACTCTTATTTTCAAAAAAAATTTTTGTGCCAATTCTAATGCATAATTCTGTACTTGACATGAAAATACTAAAAGAAGAATTATAAGAATTCACACCATGGAACTACCATTACATAAAATCATTAGGGTTTATAAGAATATAAAATATGTGTGATATAAGAGTATCTTGCAATCATTCCATTTCCAAACATTCAGGACCTAAACTACCTCTCAGCAGTCTTACAGGAATTGCAATTTTCTCAATAACCCTTAATATCAGTACAACTTCCCTCACAGATCAAGGGCAGCAGATCACTTTAAGAGTGTAGATTCACTGAGCTGAGCATTAACAGCCCTCTGTGTTTATTTCAGGAAGATTTTACTGATTGTTAGAGATGCTTCTCTGAGCCATGGTAAAAGCATTATAAGCCTTCAAAGGGACATTTGGGACAATTTCAGAGGCTGACTGAATTATTAAACTAGTATTTATTCCATATACAACAACTTGAGACTAAGACCAGATTTTATGCCCTTGAAGTTAAAAATGTACAAAATTATTTCCTTAAATTCCTTGTAGGTTGTTTCTTGGATTTTTTTCCTCATTCCACTTCCGCTCCTCACACAGAAAATAGCATAACAGCTTCTCTAGGTTCTGGTGGAGACCTCTGTAGAGAGAAGAGACGCCACAAGCTCCACACTCTAGGAATCTCTGTAGATGCGATAAAGTGCTCTGCTCCCAGGTTTCACAGAGCCATCTTCTGTGCCACGTTTTTTCACAGAGAGGCTGCCTTCTCACTCATTTCCAGAGCTGTTCCCTTAGCAGAATCACATGCTAAGGACTCAGAGCCTTGCCCTTGATCAGCATGTGCCTTTATTTCTGTTTTGCCCCAATCCAATAAGCACCTATTATTGAGACATCAAGGAAATGATAACAATAATGCTCGCATTTGATGCTACAGAACTAAAATTAAATATCTGAAGCAGGATAAAGCCATGAAATAAATGTCTTCAAAGTCAGAAAAAAAAAAAAAGTTATGTCTTTAACCTGTTTACATGAATGTATTTTCTCTGGTGGGATAATTAAAGTTTCAAAGATCTTGTCCTATGTAATATCAAATCCTATTACTATTCAGCAGGGGAAAAGCTATTCCCCTAAAATCAAGATACTCTTTAAGAACTTCCACCATGAAAAAGCTTGCATTTTATGCACAAGCACACACAGAAAGCATCTCAAAGGGAAATGTTAGCCTCAAATTAATTTCCATCAGATTTGATTGAAAAACTCATACATATCTGTCCATTGGATGTTTGTGACCTGACTCTGCCTGACTGGGATTTGGTAATCAAATAGAGACTTCTACAATACATGTATAAGTTTTGCTGTAGTCAAGAAATATAGCTGTAAAATGTGCATCATATCAGCAAAATTAGAACAAGCTGATTTTTTGTATGCAGCTTCATTTGTTCATTAACTAAATAACTGCCCATAATTAGGAAAAGAGGAAAAAAAACCCAAAATACAAAAAAACCCACAAAACTTCCAAATGTTATTGCTAATAATATTGCACCATGTCTGAACCAGTTTGTATACTTGAACAGATTTTTCCTACAAAGTCAAAAATTTCTTGTGCACTTGTTGCTGCCCACTATTGCAGCTGCTCTAAAAATAGGCAAGACCTTCAGCCTTTCTCACATGGCAAGATCTGAAAAACTGTACATTTATCCTTCTTTCATTTCTCAAATAACTGTTCAGCTTTTCTTTATTTTCTCTCAAATTCTTACTTCTAGAACTTTAACATCTAAAAAAGAAATAATAAAAAAGTAAAATAAATCCCTTGAGAAAATGTTCCATTTTTCAACCACATCTAATAAAAATAAAGTACCCAAATATAAAGGCAGGAGTGTAACTACACTGCCACATGGCTGACATTACCCTGGATTCAGCCTAATTTGTGCTGGAAGCCTCATGTAAAACTGCAGAAGCATAGTACTTTTGACACAATAATCCCATACAGAATCTATGTCTTCTGTCAGTCATTGAAAACAGGAATCTTGAATTTTAACATCATTAGATCAGCACTGCACACAATTTTGAACTTTGATCTTCTTATATCACTGACTTCACTATCAGACTCAAATTCTGAGACAGAACTTCAGATCCAGATTGATCACAAATTAACTAAACAATCGAAAAAAGAAAAAACATTAATCCAAATTAAACTGAGGCAGCTGTAAGAATATTTGTTGGATCTACAGAAATATGATTTCATTTATTTCATTTATAACATATTTCATTTAAACTTTCTTTAAAGGTTCTTTAAATGAAAGAGTTTCAGAAGAAAGGCAAGTGGGGAATCGGAAACTGAGGGGAGGTTGAAGAAAAAATTAAATACAAACTTTGGCAGAATGACATGTAAAAAGCAGGCAAGAAAATAAATGGGAGATAGGCAGCTGAACAATAGAAAGAATGGGAGTTGAACAGGAAGAAAAGGGACAATAGCCATCATTGGAAATAAAAGACAAAAGCTTGGAGACTAAGAGAAAATGTCCAATTTTCAGAGCTAACAGATGATCATCTCAAAAAAATTCCTTGGCTTCTTTGAGAAGTTCTGTGTAGAGAGTAATAAGTGTGCTGGATCTTATCTCTGTGTAGGTCCGGTTTGGACAAGAGGACCAGCAAGGAACTCAAAGGCCTTACTCTTGAAAACTGAATGGTAGATATTTGGGGCATGAAGGAAGCTTATTTCCCTTATATTATTTCCTCAAAATAATGCTACAATCTTTTGGGGCGTGATGAGGAGAAAACAGAGTCATTTACACTCTGGAGACCCTGACTAATATAACAGTAGCATCACTTCCCTGCTATCTCTGTCTCCATCATGTAGATCTCCCTTAAAATGTCATGTTCAAAACTAGCAGAATTAACTGCTCCTTTCCCCTATTTTTACATATATTTTTCCAGTTTAAAAAAAAGAGATGAACAAGAGGAAGAACACCATCAGAAGTTCACTTGTAAGCAGAATAAAAAGAGAAAAAAAACCTGTGGCACCAGCACTGCAGTCTAACGAGTCTCTAACTGCCTGGGACTTGCTAAAAATTTTTGATTTCATCCCTTATTGCCTCAGTTTGTGTATATTCTTTGAGGCATTTTGATTTCTGTAATATTTTCTATTGTATCTTCCTCTTTTATCTTCTTTATCTACCCACCAGATAACAGTGTATTTTTAACAGGCATCTCCGTTAGGATATTGGCTAAGTGGCTCCCAAGTCCTCTGTCACAAGTCACTGAGACAAGGAGATAGGTAAAGAAGTTATTGATGTTTTCTACTGCCTTGGTAGCTGACACTATTTCCAACTATTTTTGGAGGATGAGGGAAAGAGGGAGTATAAAATAACAGAATAGGGTCACTTCAGAATCTATGTAGGCAACTGCAGCCACTTTCTAGCCCCCCCAAAAATACTGTGGTGAACAAATACAGCTTTCTGGCTATCATACCTTCACAACTCATCACATTCTTTATAAGTGATTGAAGTTGCAATACCTGTGCTTTTGGGGTGATTGACTTTTGAGGAATTTAGCTGGATACAACTTTCTACAATAAACATTAATGCTTTCACAGACTAAGGGAGATTTAAGGATCAGGTTCCAGAGGTATGAGTTAAAGCAGAAGGTATCAGTTAGGCCTGTCAAAACTAAGAAGGGAAGACCAAAACCATGCATAATTGGGACAACTTGAACGCAGAATGCATGGAAGGATGCAGAGATCCACTCACAGCCTGGGAGAAAAGGTGCTCACGCTGGAGTGGGTAGATGCTGAAAAGCTGTAATCTAGTGGGAAATTCAGAGAGTGAAGACCCTTGCTTCCAGAGATAAAGAAAGAGAGCTTTTGCTTCCAAACTAGAGCAGCTTATCTCTAAAAAACTCTACCCCATGAACTAAAATGACCCACACCATGGGGAAGTTTTGGGAAGACTGTTTTGCCTGTGGGAGAGACTTCCTTGCCGGGCAAGTTCACAGGGAACTGTCTCCCGTCGGAAAGACCCCACGGCACAGCAGAAGAGACTCCCCTCCCTGAGCAAATCGAAGAAAGATTTCAAGTGAAAAACTGACCAAAATTCCCATGCCCTATCTCCCTGCACCATGGGTAGGAAGGAGGGAGGGTCTGGAGGGGGGGAAAACTGTTCTGAAGGTTTATTTTAGTTCTCATTATCCTCTTTTAATTCTATTAATATATTTTTCTTTATACACTTTAAGTTTAAGCCTGTTTTGCCTTTAGTGTTTTCTCCTAACCCTTATATTAACTCATGAGTCCTTCAGTTTTTCTTTCCACCTCCTCTGCTCAACTATAGCAGAGGAGAATGAGTGAAAACCTTTTTCGTGGGTGCTTGGGTTTTAGCCAGTGTGAAACCATGACAAGTCAAGAGTATCACTTTACATTTATCTTATTTCATTTCACTTTGCTAAACACCCAGAAGCAACCACTTCTGAAAACACTTGTGATGTGAAGTAATACAGCATTTATTATATTCTTCAGGAAGGCAGAATGGCCTACAGAGAAAGGTAATTGTGAAGTCTTGCAGTCATTGCTTTCCCTTCATTGCATACTTTATTGCATCAAAACCCTAAGATTTCATCTTAAAACTTAAACTTCAAATACTGGTATATGAAGAGGAGAACTGTTCTGTATGGCTTGAAAAAATGAGAGAAAATAATCATATGGACATATAATTTCTTTAATTTAAGCCAGTCTTTTAGTCCTGGCTCATGATTTTGAACAGTTAGGAGTTGCAGTTTTGTTTGTGCTTCAGATGTACCAGTACAATAAATATATTCCTAAGCAGGACATCATCAAAAAAAAAAATCCCCAAAAAAAACCAACAAAAAAAAAAAAAAAAAAAAAAAAAAACAAAAACAAACAAAAACAAAAAACCAAAAAAACCAAAAAAAAACCCAAAAAAACCCCCCAAAAAACCACAAACCCAAACCCAAACCAAAACCAAAACAACAACAAAAACAACAACAACAAACCCCCCCACCTTATATCTAGAAACTGTTTCTATAAAATATTGGACCTTTCCTTTCAGATTTTCAAGTAAGTGCAGTTGAATTCACTGACTTCTTGCAAATTCTATAAAAGTCAGGTCTAGGATCTCTTCATGACGAGCCTTGTGTAAAACCACCCTCGTGTTACTGTGTACTTTGAATACCAACAATCTTATAGTAAGCCAAGAAACACACAGATATTCAGGGTTTGAACAGAAGCACAAAACTGTTTATTTGTTCAGAACTTGTAATGATCTGCTGGACTCACAGGTAGGCCAAGGGGGAGGGAGAGGAATTTCTTTCCTTGATAAGTTCTGTAACCTGTGTTGACAGCGCTGCTAATATTAGTCCTCTGAAAGATGGGCTGCTAATGACAGATTTCCAAACACTTCAGCTTCTCCTGGAGTAGAAATTAACTGCTCTGGCTCAGAAAAATTGTTGACTGGGGTAAGCTCCACCGCTTTTTGTTTGAAGTATTTAATGTTTTCGAAGACAAAGAAAGCATTGTCATCACTTAAGCAACAAAAAGCTGTGGCCCACCTGCAAACAATTTTATGAGTGATTGTAAAAAATATCCCAACCTTTGGTATTGTAGTAAATCTCTTGTCATTGGATGATACATGGATGATCTTGTCTAAATTTTCTGTTCCAGTACTGTTGTCACTGAAGGGTTAAAAGAAATTGCAGCTATGCAGTCCAAGACACCTAGACTGAAAAGTGGTGTTTGTGATCACAGTCAATGTTGAACCAGTTAAAAGCTTTGAATCTAATCATGCCAGTTGTTTGGAGAAGATTTTTCTAATACACAACAGAACAGGAAAAGGACAGAACATAGAAAAACACAACAGAACAAGGACAGTAAATTAATATCTTTTGAATTTGTATTGCTTTCTTGTCTGCAGTACTTTAGCATTAGCAAAAAGTCAGCTAAAGTAACAATACAAAAGCCAAAAGCAGTAATGAAATTAAAATCACAGAAGTCTTAAAGTGAAAATATTAGAACTTTTGTTTTCTAATTCTTACTAGCATTAGAGAAATATATGCATTTTCAATTGCAAGTTTTTAACTTTGCTGAGTGTAAAATCTATTTTAATCCATTTATTTGTTGAACTATTTTTTCTGTTAAGTGATTTTTTTTTTCCAATCTAAAAGTGACAAGCTGTAGTGGTGCATTTTGGGTTTTTCCAAGTTTCTCTCCCCCAGTCGTAGCTAACTCCTGAGTCCTGTCCATCACTCTGCAGCCCCACCCTGATGCCTGGAAGATTCCAGGAAGGCTGTCGAGTGATTCACAGGGTCTCAGCTCTCTCACCTCTTTTTATGCATTTGATTGTTCTGCTGATGTTCCTTTGTTTCTGGGTCACTCCCCCCCACTTCTGGATTGGTTCCATGCTTGTACCCTCCCATGCCCCCATCCCGGTACTTAAGGGCAAACCCAAAGGGAAAACTCGCTTTTGCTGGGTTCCCCCGAGTGAAATAAACCAGAGCTGAATCCCCCAAAAGTCCTCTCTTCTTTCCTCACCACTGCCACGTTTCCGCCGAAGGCTCAGACCCACTGGACTGGAAACTCTATCTCTAAATGTAAGGTCGGTGCCAGAGCTAGCCAGAGAGCAGCACCGAACCAACGAGCTTCTATGTTTGCAAGATAAAGTAATTATTTTTATCAAGAAAAAGGTAAATGGCAAAACAAAAATTTAAATATACACTTTTCCCAGGCAGAACAACTATCTGATATAATTGCTTCTTATCTCTGTAACAGTTTAACAACAACTTTCAGAATTATTTTAGTTTTTTACACATTCTAGAATCAGGTTAGAAGTTGCAGAAATCACCACTGTCAACACTGCTCCAGTTTTCTGCAATTAGTATTGAGCATTCCAAGGTGAAAAAAGGATTATGAAATGGATAACTGAAGTCAAATTGCCAATGGTTCAATATTTACTATTGCCACTTCAGAAATTTTTTTTTTCTCCCCTGTGAACAATAACCATGTTTTAATTCTAAAAATGCTTTCCTTTTAGTGGCTACCAAGGTTTCTTCCTCAACATAATAGTGAATTTGATTTAATCACTTCTCATTTTCAAAATCAGAAATTTGGATTTACTCTTTTTTTCCACTCATATGTGGTCTCCTTGTTCCTATGTTTCATGAAGCTTGCTGAGCAATTCTTGCAAAGAATATGGATCTCCTGCTCTTCTGAAAAGAAGAAAAGGCATTTCTCTGGCTGATGGGAACAGTATCTCCCCATAGTCCTGCTTCCTGAGCAGTGTGGTAAGGGTTTATGTTTCAGCAAAGCATATTTTATTCAACATATGATGCTATCACCTCACCAGCTGACAAAAGCCAACAGAACTGGCTTGATGTAGAGCACAACAGATGGAGCACAGACTGCTGCCTACAATTGCCAGGACTGTGGTCTGGTTTTGTTCTGACTGAACAGCAAAATAGAGTCCTCAGCTTAAAAATCTATCCATAAATTGCTGAGATCTATGGGTAAAGAGTTCTGTAGAAATGCCTCTAGATTAATAATAGTGTTATTTTAATTCAATTGTCATTAGCTACCATCTGTTTACATAATTCACCTGCACCGCAATGCTACTCTAGTGAGACACTCTGCTAGTCAGTATTGCTGCAGAGCTGTCCCTTCTGTCCAGTCTAAAATATCAAAAGAACAAAGTGAAAAAGCATCAGAAAAAATTTATTAGAAATTAACTAATGAGGCAGAAGTGTCCTTCTGTAAACTGTAGCACTACTTCTATGCATGAAAGTTTAAATTGAATTTTGTAATGGTGGAGAAAAGAACGCAATTCTAAAATTTAATTCTCAAGATTTACCTCATCCCACTGCATCTGGATTTTCTGAGTAGAAGAAAATCAGAAGGAAGTCATGCAAACACAGAAAATTAATTATGGTTTAATGGTTTTTAAAGTTTGTTTTACTTAGGTTAAAAACCTAATGAGGTAAAACATGAGTCAGAGTGAAACTAGATAGGAATTCTTTCTATGGACTTTAAATTGGACACAAAGAAAAGACCCATCTTGCCAGTCCTACTTGAGTAACAAATAGAAAAAAAATGGTATTACAGCATGATACAGAAACAGGGTAGAAATTCTGGTCCTTGATCAGCAAAAGCACAAACCCTCCTAGCCTTTTGCATCTGACTTTCTCTGTGCTCCATGATACACATGGGGTGCATTTTACTCCGGAGCCTAGTCCTTCCTGCATTTATCAGATCTTAGTTAGAAGTGGGTGGAGGGAAGGGGTCTGAAGTGTCAGAAGTTCAGGTGAGAAAGAGGCAGACAGAGTGCTCCAGACAACCAGTAGACGGAGCAGCTTTCTGCCTTCAGCTCTGAGCAAGGCAAAGAGAAGCACATCTGGAAGCTCTACTAACTTGTAGATTTCTCTACGTAGTTTTATGACATTTAAACCAAAACATGAATACTGAAGAATATTTGGTTACAGCACAAAGATTTTCTTGGGCTAGAAAGCCTCCCCATCCCCTTTCCTCAACCTTCTCTGCATACAGCATTTTGTTCTGGGGATAAATGCATATGAGTATAGAGCTTTTTAGAATAGCTACTCGGTAACACCTATATCAGAAAATACCTAAATTTAGAAAAACCATAAGGACATCTCCCTGTGAGGCCTTACTCTCTGAGGTGGCAATGTTCCTTAACTGCTCAGCATGTCAAAAGGAGGCTCTTCATATCCATCTGGACTGTTCAGTCTCTAGTTAATGTACCACCAAGACAAAGTAACAACCTATAGTTCCTGAGAGGCTGAAAGAACAGAAGCTTCCTGTGGTCCTGCAGTAATGCTTCAGAGGAAAAAGCTTCAGGTATCCACCTGTTCAGTCATTGCAGATTCACATTCTTCAGCATGTGCCTGTATCAGTTACCCTATATACCTCTGTTATCTGGAGATTTCCTGCTATTAAACTTGACCTTGGAAGGTACTTTGTTCATTGTTTTGCTTGGAAGAAAGGTCTTGGAAGAAAGGTCTTAGAAGGAAGCAGATGCTAATCTCATAAGCTTGTATCTTAGGTATTCATTCATTTGCAGACATGGTTTTGTGCTTTTAATAAAACTTTCAAAAGATCATACTGGTGTTTATTATGCATTGTTGTGATCAGTTTGATACTAGAAATAGCAGCAAGAAGGATGCAGCCGAAAAACAGGAAAAAAAGCAATCTTTAAGTTATCTGTTAATCATCATGACTGTAGCTACAGTGGAACCAGTGCCCACCTGGCTAACATAACCATGTGTATTCAGCAGATGCAGTACAAGTGGAAGAGTGTATAACAGATAATTAAAAGCTAGGACTTGCTGGGGTAGTGCTGCACAGTGCTGCACAGTGCCTGGGAGCCTTAAATCTTCCTAACGCTAAGGGCTTTCCATTGCATTACCCAACCCATATTTATAACAAGATCATAAACCTAATTTTTGAGCCATTAACCACGATGTGCATAGTATGTGTTGACATTATGGCAGCAAAGTGAATCTGGCATGTGACATGCAAAGCATGGTAAAAAGGATTCTGAAATTATCATTGTTTTCTAGAAGAATTTTAAGAAGCTAAGGTTCACTAAGACATCTGTTGACATCCCATGAAATGTTTTGTCATCCATTTACCTGCCTGGCAGAATCTAATCCACTAGAGATTTATTATATATTTAGGAAACAAGATCTGTCATTACTAGTTTTCTTCTGTTCAATCAAATGAAGTGTTCAACACACCATGAACAAGAATGATACTGTACATTTAGCTAACAAAGTTATTCTGCCCCTGACATTAACACTAGAGATACTTTCTTCCTCCCAGATTATTTATTCAAGCTCTAAAAAATTAAATAGTTTTAAGTAGCTGTAGAATGAAAAATTAATCCACTGAACATTTTATTCTCTTTAGTTCCAATGCAACATTGGTTGAAATTGATGGGAATGTTTCTAGTACTTTTAACAGCATTGGATAATGTTCTTAAATATAGGAAAAAGTGCCAAAATCTTAAATAAGAACCATTTTGAAACAAAAATTTGAAGTAGAAAGGGTTAGTCCTTAGTCTGAACAGCCTCAGCTTGTTCAGGAGTTTAGTTATGGAATGTCACATACTTCCCTGCAGTGCCAACGACTTCCCCCATCAACTCGGATCTCATAAAAAATAATGTGTCATTTAGGCATGTATTTTAAAGCAAGAACATTTAGTTTGGACAAGTTCCCAAATTCATAAAATAATTTTTTAAAAAATTAAACAGGAGAAAAATAGTAGTTATGTTAGGAAATGACACCTAGGATCAAGTCCAGTCTCATGATATTTCATACTACTATATCATGTCTTCCTGCTTATATATTCATCTTTATTGTATTACAATTATTTTTTTCTGGATTTAGCCTGATTACTAATTATAAACGGGTCCAGCGCAGTTAAGAACATGAGTCCTATTTAAAAGCATTTATGAGTGAGATGGGGACTGGGTTTCTATCTACTTTTACATGAGTCGTAAGTTTTTGATACAGCCTCAAATAAAATTGTGCACCCAAACTCATGTGGGATAGAGTGCACTGTGTAAGAGGACTGAAAGGCAGAGTTCACAGAGAACTTCTGATAATGTGGGAGCAGGATGAGAGAGAACACTGAAATTTTACAGGGATACTGGAATTGAGTCCAATAATCAGGCAACAGTTGTCCAAGTTTCTCCAAATAAGATGGGTGACAGACATAGAAAAGAAGCAATCATGACTTGCCATTTATTATAAAATCTTGCTTTCAGCTTGGTAATCAAGGAAAAAAGATAGCAACAGATATTTTATTGTAGGGTTTTTCAATAGCATCAGCAGTTTCAAACATAGTGTTCATCATCCTGGTCTGGCCAGAGCTCAAGAAATAATAAAATATCTAAGGCTCTGTTTTGATGTATGGTCTACATCTGGTTTGAAGGTATACATTCAAACCTGTTGACTCGTAATTAGATCTGGGCTCCAAAAAAAAAATAGCATTGAACTAATTCCAACAGGTATCCAACAGTCAAAGTCCTGATGGAGACAAACCACAATTTTGGACTCCTCAGAATTTAAGCTGTTTCGTGATACAAAATAATGATCTGGGCACAAAAAAGTCTTCTGGAGAATTACAAGTTGGCATAAGGGCTTTAGATATAAATAATTTTTTATATTATTTGCATATTTCTATTCTAAAAATGAAGAAAAACTAAAAATTGAAAAGTTAAATTATTTTACATCACCTGGAGTTTAATAAAAATAAATTTTAAAGCTTCCACCAATCACCAGGCTTCTGAAGTGGTCAAGAAAGCCCCTAAGGTATTAACCTTATTTATCAGATATCTGAACTGAAATTTAAAGAAGCCAAGTGGCATATACAGGATAGCAAATATATTACATAGCAAGAACAGAATATGTGTTTCCTGGATCTTTAACCAGGTTGTGGATATTCCTGCTTTGCCAACAGCTAATTCTTTTCACCGCCAATTATATGTATATACACGCACACACACATCCCAAAAACCTGATACATCAAAAAAAATGTACTGAAGACAAGTAATGCCCTATCACAGGTAATAACCTTTGAAAGTTTTAACGTGAACAACAGCATGTGTCTGTTCTTCAGATTTTTCATTAAAGTACATTGACCAATCTTGAAGAAAAAAAAAGATATTTGAGGAGATAATAACCCAGAGGTTAAAAAATATTGATTAGGAAAAAATGTCTTCTTCATAAGGGTAATGTTTCTATTTTAGCACAAAGAAGCTCTTTAGTCCCCCCCAAAAAAAGGAAACAAAATATGTTCTTACAGAACACATTTCATTTGTTGTGAGCTTTGTTGAATAATGAGCATTCATCTCACAACCTTCTCTCACCTTACCTAGCACACTAAAAGTTTTAAAATTCATCTGGAAAATCTGTACCATTTCATTTATTACACGGAAAAAAATTAAACATCAACTTTGTTTTTTTTTTCTTTTTTTTTTCAATATAACTACCTCCCCTTTGGTATCTAATACCGTCTTAGAAGATATGAGATGATAAATTTAGTATGGATTACCACAGACTTATTCACTTCTAATGAGACATAGTTTCTCCTGATCTTTTTTATCTACCTTCAGAAAAGAAAGATAAAAAAACCCCAGAGCTTGTTTCTGTCAGAGCTCTTTCTTTGGTGTCAGGGAAACATGCTGGGGCTTTTCCTTCTCTGACTTCTAAGTTTTCACCTTGATCTTGTAAAATATTACAAATAATCCAAATGCATATATCATTCTGCTGTTTTCTAAATTCAAACTAAATAGTCAATTAGTCAAAGATAATGATAATGGTTACTTGAGAACATATTTTTCCATCTTTGAGAAATGCATTCAGCGGTACATTTCCAAATTTCGGGAGTCTGGTGGGGTACTTGCAGACCAAGGCAAATGTAAATTAAGATAGCTGAATCAAGGGCCTTCTGAGGACTTCAAAGAGGTTTGGAATGAGCCTCAGATTTTTAGGACACTTCATCACAGACATCAAAATACCTCACAACAATCAGTACATTTCATGACTTCTATTTCATTGATAGGGAAAGTGATGTATAAACAGCAAAACAATTCTCTTTCCATTTACTGACTCTGTTGTACATCCCATGATCACAGTCAGCTCCCATTACTTCCCCATTCTGCCATCTGAATCAAATTTTCTCACAGAGATTGCCTTAGAAAACAATATTTAGGCTTATTAGTCCAGTAATTCTGTTCCCAAAATGATTAAAGTCTGAATTAACATGTTATGTATCACTTGACAGAGGAAATCTGTATACTGATCCTTCAAAAGTAGTGCTAGATATATTAGCAAACCTCCAAAATCCCCCCGTGCTGTACCTGCCACTACCAACTCTCGTTGTGGCAGTTCACTTGCATCTTTTCCTATAACACTTTGATCCTCCCCATCTCTTACTAATGCCAGCTACTTCAAGGGTTAGACAGAATTCAAATGAGATTTTTTGTTGATTTAGAAGTCTGTTTTTTCAGCTAGAAATTGTATCTTCTCAACTATGTTCAAAAATAAGTAGTATGCTGTTGTCACCACCATAACGTACATGACTAATTATAATAAGGAGCTGGATGCTTATAAAATAAATAACAAGAGTTATGAGCACTCCTGTCTTGTTTCTTCTAAATCAGATTATCTGCTCTAAATGTTAGGGACTGGACTTCTGCATGGTATTAAATAGTTGAAGGGGAAGCCTGACACTTTGTCATGGAGGATCATTCTTAATAGATGCTGCTTAACACATGTTGTTATAAAATCTTAGAGTCAAGATTACTGGTCTTACCTAATACCTCTTTTCTTTTAAAGGGTCTCACTTATAGACAGCAGTTCTCAATACATAGAAAGGAAGTAAAATTGCTAAAAACCAACAAAACATAATATGAACATGGAGATTAAATTTAAAATTGCTCTTGAAACTCTTGACCAAACAATATCCTAATACTGCTCTAATCATTATGTGTCAGTTTTGAATTACATCAAATCTGAGTGCTTTCTCTGATGAGAATGCTAATTACTCATATTACATTTATGTTTGACAATGGAATGTGACTCTAACTGAAAAAAAACCCTGCTAATGCTGCTTTAAAAGAATGAAACTAAGGAATAGCAGCTGAGGGGAGCATATAAATGGGAAGTGGGAACTCTTAAAAGAATAATAAGGACTCTACAAAAAGATAACAAAACATAAAATATCCTTGAGGAAAATATGCAGCATCCATTTTAGGTTTATATATACCTATAGACTTTAATCTTTATATTTTGTTTCAAAGAGAAAAAAATCAGTGGCAGTAACTTAAATTTGGAAATTTGGAAATTAAAAGCTAGGACACTCAAGAAAAAAAATAGAGGGAGTACAAAAAACAAAACAAACAAAACAAACAAACAAACAAACAAAAAACCCAAACCAAAAGCAACAACTCCCCCCCTCCCAAAAAAAAACCTCAAAAACAAAATTCCAGAAAAGAATAGGTCAATGTTAGAAGAATAAAAGACAAGGAGCATTTTAACTATTAGGAAGGAGAAGGAACACCCTTTCAGTGGAATGCCCATTGAAAATGGTAGAGTTATTCACAATAACAACATAAATACAAAAGGAGTGAATATGTTACATTAATTTAAACTGATAGAACCATGTCCCACCAAGCACAAGTTAACACAGATGGTAACAAATTTGAGGTACAGCAAACAACAGTCACAAAAAATTATTTGTAGGATGTAAAACATCTTCTGTGAAACAATCAATGCATCCTTCTATTTAACTTAACCGATAACTATGAAACTATTTCATGTTAGACTAAAAGTTGTTACATGGAGTACAGAAATCTTTGAATACAGAGCTTTCAGAAGTTGCTGACAGATGATTCCATGGTGGACATAATGGAGGGGTTCAAAGCTGAGGTAAGAAAAATTAAAATTTGCCATAGGGATAAGAAAAACCCAGTATGTACCAAGTCCTGCATTAGACTGAAAGTGTGCTTATCTAAACTGGTAGAGAATTATAGCAGAGCAGTTTAAAACGGGAAAAATGAAAGAACTTCTTTAAGCAGAAGACAGACAGGTTTGGGGTTTCATCAAAAGATTTGGAGGTACTTAGTGCTGGAAAGTCAAAAAGAGACAAATTCATCAACAGCAGGTTTGTTAACAGATAGGAGAAGAAGCAGTCAGGGTTGTGCCCTCCAACATCCCGAATTCCATGCCAGTAGATGCTAGGAAAAGACAAGGGAGTGAAGCTCGGAGATACGTGCTCTCCCCAGACTGCATCCTACCAAGACTGTGGAAGACCAAGATAGATGGGCCACTGCTCTATTTCTTTTGTGTTCTTGATTTTTGTAGTAGTGAGCAGAGCTGCTCTTGAAATCACATCAGAAGTGCAGGGAGTTTTGTGTAGCTGGAAATATGATGTCAAGGTATGTTTTCTTTTTTAAAAAATGGTACAAAGAAAAATTTATTCAAGTAAATCTAATGGCCCATGTTAGGGAGAAGCTCAGATTAAATAACATTACTATTTCCATCTGGCTTCATAATCTACAGATCTAAAAATTTTTCTCATAGCATAATAAATTTTCAATTTCAGACTTGATCCTTCTCTACAAGATCCTTCTAATATTTAACTATAAATTTTTTAGGAGGATTCCTTACTACCTCTCCCTTTATAATAGCCCATGCTTATCTTTAATAAATGGCTTTATGTTTTTTACTGTGCTTCACATTTTTTCATCTTCTTTGTGTGTTCTACACAGCACAAGTAGGTATCTTTCAATAAAGTCTGCCTGAGAGCAAAGACAAAGAAAGTGAGCAAAAGAAAGACAGAGGGAGAGGGAGGGTCAGCAGGAGAAAGAAAAGACTGAGGGGAATGTTATCCCTGAAGGATTTGAAAATAATTTACTGTAATTTGAGAAAGTCTTTAAATGTCAGGGAATAAAGATCAACTATTTTAAAGAATTTGTAATAATCATTCTGATATTGTTACCACTCTCATTTTTATAAAAATAGCTGATCATTTAAACTTAGTTGTAAATTACACAGGGGTTATTTTTAGTGCCAGTTGAAGAAGGCAGTTACTATGATGCCCATATGGTACTACATTTTGGTACCCATATGGTTTTACATTTATAACTGATTTTTTTTAACAGTCATTGTTCTGATACTTGTTTCAGGAAGAAATGTTGTAAATAAATTTTAGATATGGATTAAGAAGAAAAAAGTAAGCAACTGCAAAACAATATAATTCTAGCAAGTCAAACAGGATTGTTATTAAAGTACAAAGTTCCTGAACATATTCAAGACTATAATTATGTAAGCTATGGCACAAATTGAAAGTGTTTTACAGAAATAATTCTTTGATTGCAAGGATAAAAAAAAAAACCCAAGTCTTTGTAAGTTTATTTCCACAAACAAACAAACAGAAAGAGGAAAATCTTTGAACTTCCATTGTACTGACAACATTATCTGTTTTATACAGCATAGTGTTTTTAAACAGCATTAACTTACAGACAACACCACTTTTTTCTTTTTTTTTTTTTAACTGAAGAAGTAGTGGTGAGAGTAGTGAGAGATAATCCAGCCGAACATTTTGTTAGATCAATCAGTCCTACTTGAAAGCAACTGAGAGCTCTTGGAGACTGAAATACAGCAATATACCAAAGGATACTTGCTACTTGTTATGTTTCACAGTAGTCAAAGTGTGTTAAAGCAAGGCAGAAAAATTTTAATACTATTTGAACTCTGAATATTGGTCAAGGTCCAAGTTTCAACACTAATTCTGATTTCTCTGGGGAAAAAAAATCAGAAATTCCTGACAAACTTAAATTTTTAAAATTCAAACTGGCTGGTGTGTCAGCATCCTCTTAGAAATGCCCTGCAGAATTACCATCCAATGTCCACTAAGAACATTAAAGGCATTATGGTACAGCTAAAATATTTATTTAAAGATTTATGAAGAGTTTTACTTTTGGTGAACCAAGTTAAAACTAAGCGATTAAGTACAGCCACCCATCACATGAGATGAATCTCAGCCAAAATGCTCTATCTACACTTCAAAGCATCCATAATCTCACCAGATATCCCAAATCTCTACCTCTAGTACAACTAATTTAACCCAGACTTCAGTTCTGTGCACGCTGGCAAAGTCAGAGTAGGTTTTAAGGATAAAGACAGAACATTTATTTCCCTTAGGCAGTGCTATATTTCCCACTTATGCTGAACAATGCTTAAGCTTTTTATCTCCAAAGGTTGACTGTTCTCAGGCCCAAATCTGTAGGATGCCGAGAACTTTGTGGGAAGGCCTGAAAGATTTTAAAACCTACTGATGGCACTGCTTTTAGATGACTTTCAGCTCTTCCGGAGGGCGTGTGTGGAAGGGGTGGCAGAATCAGATGCCAACATATTAAACTTTCCTGACACAATGAAAACCTATAATTATGGCAGATTGAATTCATACCTTAAGTCTAAACAACAAAAGAATTAATTTTGCACCATTCTGCCAGAAATAAGCAGCACATTAAAAGTAAATCACATTGTTTACACCACTTATTCTGTGTGAAATGAAAATAAGAACAGCTGTTTCTTGATGGCTCAGTTTGTGAAAAATTAACAAATGTGCACTGTTAGCTGTTATAATAGCAAAGTTTACAAGATCTACCATGCTTTCCCTTACACACTGTTTTTCTAGGCACTTAAAAAGTCAGTTACTAATGTTCTCTCCAGTTTAAAAATGCCACAAGATACCTGCTGATGTTTAAAAAAATGAAAAAAAAAAAAGAAAAAAAAAGAGAGAGAAAAGAAAAAGTGGAGGGGGAAGAAAAGAAGAAAACAAACCCTGTAGCCCAAAACCCCTATTGAGGTGGGGTTTTTTGGGTTTTTTTGTTTTTTTTTTTTTTCCCCTGAAAGTAGAGAAAAAAACTTCACTGGCCAAATTTTCTTTTCCTTTTACAAGATAAACACAGTTTCAAGTAACGGAAAATATAGCTTGTGCATTACATATTAAAGGATAATTCCTGGCTCCATTGACACAATGTTATATTTTTTCATTGATCTGAATAGGACTAAGATTGAAGAAGGACTGAATGGGGTTGTAATGAGCAGCATTCTGGGTAAGCCACACAGCTCTCAGCAAACACCTCTTACAGTCTCTTAAATTCATTAAGTTTTATCTCAAAATCAGTTAAATTTCTTGCCAGCAAGTTTCTTCTGAGGACTATGCATGTCTGACACATGAGAATCTACTTCTCATTTCTAACCTAAATGCACTGAAAATAGCTGATATTGATTTGATCTCATACATTTTACTTTAACAGTTCTTCTTCCTTTTCAGATCTCTTTTATTGCTAGACTGAAGTTGCTAAGCCCTTCTTTTTATCAGTCTTCTCCAACACATCAGATCCTAAAAGTGGTCCTTTGGTCCCTTCCAGTATCAATCAAATTTGTTTGTAACAAAAGTGACTCCAAATTTACAATTATATCCAGGTGTGGTCTCAACAATATTTTGTACAATGGCAGCCAAACATCTCTTTCTCTGTGGCCTGGATGACATTTCCATACTTGATCACCATGGCATCTTTATAGTACATAACAAACTATAAGAAAGATACTTTCTTTTGTCATTTGCAAATTAAATTTATTCAGGATAGCTAATTTCATATGCTCTTGCACTGAAACTGGTAACTTTGATAACTCTCTCTCAACCCTGTGTACTACTTTCAGGGTGATTTTAAGGGACAGTTCTAGCCCTTCTCAGTCAAAATTCTGGAAATTACTTTCTAAAGGTATGGCAATGATATACATTATTTTCATAGACAAGGTGATACTCTCTTGCAATTAACTGTGTGGCCTTAATGTTTTGCAGTGTGCTATTATAAGAGTTCTCTTTTATTGCCAAAAGTGACCTGCACTGCACATTTTTTAATTTATGGCTTTGAATCCAAGGACATATAACACTGTAGCTCCATCTTAGATTTTAAATAGCTCCAAAGGCAAAACCCAAATGGTAAAAAGTTCTGCCTTGCCTATTTCTTTTTAGATGTGATTATGTTTTTAACACATAAAGAAAGCCACTTTTGTGCAAGCAAGACATTCAAGTCCTATTTCATGATTTTAAAAATCAAATTGCAGCAGCTTCTAGAATTGAAGAAATGTAGACTTTCTGAAATCCTTCTCCTGCCACTAGTGTAGGCCATTTCAATACTGATGATTAAGTAAAAAGTACAAAGAGAACAGACGCTGCTACATGTAGGATCTAGTGGAAATCACAGGATCTAATAGTAACTGGAGCTGGGCTCGACCAGGTGCTGCTCGGATGGATGATAATAAGAAGGCCTGGTCCCGAGAACTGGCAGCGCTGCACACAACAGCGGCAGCAGGCCGGCTGCAATGGCTCTCGGCTTCGGCTGTACCCGAACCCTCGCTAATCAGGGGCCAGCTAAGCAAGCACTGCAGGGGCTGCCTTGTCTCAGCACAGCTGGGGTATCAGGGAGCTGGGAGATCACGCTGGACTCCCTGAGAGAATCGATGGATTTCAGCTTTTAAAAGTGCCTCGCAGCTAAGGGGACCGAAGAAGCAATTTGGCTGGGGTGTGCTGTCTGCTGGGCCCAGGCTGGCGTCTGCTCTCCGATTTGTACGGCATCGCCACCATACCTCAGCTGGGCTGAGAATGCAAAAAAAGGGGGGAGAAAGAAACAGAAGAAAAAAACAAAACAAAACAAAAAAAAACCCAAAACAAAACAAAAACCTCAAACAAACAAACAAAAAAGCCAAACAAAAACCAAACCCATCCCTTCCCTCCGAAACTACATTTCCCAGAGTGCCTCCGCCTCGCCGCCTTCCTGCCCCTCACATGACAGCTGCCTGGTCGCGCCATGGCGGAAGCCGGGGAGAAGGTACAGACTGTCGGTGCACTGTGGCCGCAGCGCCAGGAAGCGGGTCTTAGAGCGGGGCGGCAGAAGCCCGGGGCCGGAGTGGGGGCACGTGGGAGCGGAGAGGAGGAGGGACAGTGCCTGTGCCAGGGGGCAGAGGCCGGCAGCCAGCCCTATGCGGGGTGCACGGCCCGCGAGGGCAGCCTCGGTACAGCCTCTGCGACAGCCTCGCTGCACCGGGGCGGAGGAGGGGAGACGGAGGCAGCGGCACCTGGGCCTGCCCGGGAGGGTGGGTTTAGAAGTGCGTCTGGCGCCGCTGTGGAGCCAAGATTAAAGAGCTGTAGGGTCTCTCTACCGAGGGACGTAGGAGACATGACCAAGTTCATCTCAACAAGGAATTTTTTTTTCTGAGACAAAACTTGAGGAGTTTGATGCTGTTGTTCCGTTAATCGGGTGTTCTCCTAAAGTTCCCCGTCCTCAGGTTGCTCTTTCCCA
>VZSR01000170.1:2646948-2657596 GCA_013398615.1 Brachypodius melanocephalos
AAAAAAAAAAAAAAAAAAAAAAAAAAAAAAAAAGCGCAGAAACTGTACTTCCTTGCCCTTTCAGGTACTTTCTAAATGTTTCTTTGATGAGCCAGTATTTGGACAGACAGCTGAGCTGTGTGATCTTTGTCAGTCTTGGATGCCTACAAGTGGGAGAGTCTTAAAATTACTTCAAGATAACCGGCCAAAGTTAGAGACTGGCATCTGGTTTCCACCTTCCCTGCTGACAGTTTTGTTGGGAGGGCTTGGCTTCCTTGGGGGAGACTTTTTTCCCCAGGATTGGTGAGTTTTTAACTGTGGCAGTCTTTGGAAGGATGAAACAAACTCGGACAAGTCTTCTCTAACAATACAAGAGATTAAACTAACCTGTGTTTTGCTCTCTTTGGACTATAATAGGAGAGTTATCTTACTCATTTCAGTTTATTTCCTGTCGGTAGCATGCACACCTCTACTGAAAGGATGTGTGTGCTGAGCATGTGTTTCTTTAAAACTCAAATTTAGTGGCTTTCATCCATCAGATTTACATTATGGGTCTAAACATGTAGTGGATTACATTTGATATTTGTAAAACCAGGGAAGAGGTGAACCCTATACCCATCATACTGGAAAGCCCGCTTAAGAATTTTTTGAGAAGTTATGTTGGATCTGTTAAGTGAGAGATCACTTCACATTTCTATGGTTTCCTCATCTGTGTTCCCTTACCACATTCTTAGGCTACTTAAGCAACAGTGTTTGTCAGCTAGCTGAATTGTACCGCTGATTTTGCCCTAGAGTCTGAGATTGCTAGAGACTGCTGTTCCTACATGATTTTGAATTCTGCTTGTCTACACATCACTTTCTAGGGATTTCCTTTCCACAGTTACGAGGCTACTAAAAAGTAGAAGGGGAGGATAATCCTCTCAGGTCATACATTTAGAGGGAAGGCAAAGGAACCTAACAAAACCCCAGGGCAATCATAACTACAGTTTACTGTTCCAGTTTGTGTAAGCAAATAGGAAAACCCAGGGAAAAAGGTTTTCACAGTAAGTTACAACCTGAGTTTGTAGGTAAGTATCAATTCTAAGCACCTTCAGCTAGGTTCTTGTCAGGGAACAAATACAATTTCTGCATTGCTTTCCTAAGCCAAGGCTCCTTCTGATTTTTTAAATGTTATTTTCTGCAGTAAAACATAAAGGCCATGAAGCATTTACCTGTATTTGTATGCCATTTGTGATATTTAGTATCTGGGGTTGCAGTGCCTTGTGAATACAGTAGGGATACCAGGATAGATGTCCTAAATAAAAATAGATTTATATTTTCATAGTTCACATGGATTCAATGTTGGAATCAACTTCTGGCACGCTCTAATTTTGTATGCCAATATTCTCTAGGGATGCCTTTGCACATAACTTGCAGCTCAGTTAAGTGGTTCAGGTGGGTGTGAGGACCAGCTCCTGTCTCAGTAAGTGGGCTGTTAACTCCATCCTGCACGTGTCTTGATCTGAGGGAGTGGTGTTAGATAGTAAGCTCATCCTGAAAGTACGCTTCTGTTCCTAGATGGCCAAAACAATTGGAACCATGAGGGGCAGATGTGGTGGTGTAGCTAGACTAGAAAGTCTCATGTGTACCAGCAAAAATGTCCCTTGCTGTAATTCCTTTGTTTGGGAGAGCTTTTTAGTTTCCACACTGTGTGAATTATAATATCATAACTAAGTAATATCATAAGTAATGCTATTAATTTTGATTTATTAAGGAGTCGAGTACTTTGCATTGGACTTTGTGTGTTGTTCCACCTTATCCAATCAGCTGGCAATACTACACCACAGTGTTTTAGTTCTGTTCTCACTTGGTTATTGTTAAGTAGAGTTTAAGATGCACAAAGATTGTATGTAACAAAATTGTAATTTCCTTAAAAGTCACAGCAGTTTATTGTTAGAGACTGGGAGACTGACAGACACACAGTTGTGCTTGTGAAGTCGAACCTAAACTTCAAAGGATGCCAGGATTTTATGCCATCTTCCCTTGATTCCCATGTTCTTCCTACTTGCAATTTCCCAACGCATGTCATAGCTATAGACTGCACTGATAACCCTTCTATGGGATGTGTATTTTAGAGGTGGACCTATCTGTAGTGAGAAAAATGGAGAAAACTGATGTCAGTAATTGTGGAAACATTTTGCATGAAGGTGCGCTTCCAGTAGCAGGTGGAAGTGCTGGTTTGCTTTGCTGGTTTGCTTTGCTGGTTTGCTCTCCCATCTGCTGTGGTGGTCCCTATGGGCATCAATGTGAGCCTCCACTAATGAAAAGGAAGCCTTTGCTTTTGGTGTACAGGTGACAATCAGTGCATTATATAAACATAGAAAATAAATAAGTATGAGAAACAAAAAATTACACTGGTTGTCAGTGCATTGAATTTTCTTCCTTTTCCGTTTTTCTCTAAGCTGTTGATAAGGGCGTATTTTTTTTTTCTGTCTTGTCTGGTGGAATTCTGTTCTTATTAATCTTACTCTTCAAAGAGTCCCTTCATAAGATTTGAAATGCTGCCTTCTCTCTTGCTTGTTTTTTGTTTATATCCTATTTAATTGTTAAAATGCTTACATTCACTGCCGGTGTTTTAGTTGTAATCCTTTATTGCTATTGATAAAGATAAATGCATTAAGTAAATCTTTGTTTTGCTGACTTCTTTGAGGAGGCGTTGCATCAGCAGATTTTCTCAGTGGACAGATAAGAGATGAGCAGGAGTTGACACAGAAAATTTTT
Source organism: Brachypodius melanocephalos (assembly GCA_013398615.1). Lineage (NCBI taxonomy): Eukaryota > Metazoa > Chordata > Aves > Passeriformes > Pycnonotidae > Brachypodius > Brachypodius melanocephalos. The sequence goes on from VZSR01000170.1 coordinate 2,649,688, forward strand.
TTTGTAGGGTAGAAAGAATCATCTTGCCAGAGACAGATGTTTTAAAGGTACTGTTGTTTCAAAGGCAGGAGAAAGCCGCATCTTGAATTAACATCAGATGTGAAGGCGAAAGTCATTGAATGCTGGATTTCTATGGAAAATGGTTTGAAATTATTTTAAGTTTAAAATAAGCGTATTAACATCTGAATAGCTGAATAGCAAAGCTGGCTTGTGGATAACTTGAGAATGCTGTTCTGCTGTGGAAGTTAAGATATAGGCAGTTTCTTTGCAAAATTTGCTACTGCTTCTGGAAGAGGGCAAGGTATCACAGGGACAGATTATCAGACAAGCCAATCCCTCTCTCTTTTAGGGTAACTGATAACAGTGTCCCTGCTGCTCCTGAGTATCACTGTGGCACTCGAATGCAGCTGCAAGCACAAAGCAAGTATGAATGACAAGGATGGAAACCGAACTTTGAGTTGCTTCTGCTTTGTCTTTCATTTCTTAGTAAGGGTTAAAAAGTACTTTTAAAAGGGAAATATTGTTCAATTATGTGTATACTTAGCTATTTGTTTTTTGTGTCATTTTCAGGAAACCAAGTCTAATGAGGAATCAACAGATGAATCTGAGGTAACCCTTCTTAAAATGTTTCACCCTCGAATCTGTGTCAATGCGGTCAGTACTAGTTTTGTGTCAATATGGAGTGAAAAATACTATTTCACTGGTTGTTTTTAGATGTTTGGCCAGTATTATGTAGCACGGATTGTTAATCTGGGCTTAAATTATTATAAAAAGAAGCTGTGAATTGCTATTAGAAGCTTCTTTATATTTACAAAAGCCCCACAATTGCCCCATTATAGTAAAATGAATTATGTTGAGAGATAAATTCAAGTGCATTTGCTTCCGTTTTAATAAAATGAATTTTTTGAAGTATAATTATATATGCAGTAATACAACATTCAGGTAATTACTTTGTTATCTTAATAGCTTCACAGTCTAGACTTAACCATGTCCTGTAGATTTTCTGTTCTTGAAATGATATTTTGTCAAAAATAGTCTCATTTCCTGGAGAGGTCTGCGTACGCTGCTGTGTAGGTGATGAGAAAAGGCGGCTGGGGGTGAGGAGAGGCAGGAAGCTACAGAGTTCAAGAGTTTGTCCCTGACAGTAATGTACTAAGTCCAAACCTGCCGTCATTGAAGGAACCATAAAAGATATAAAAGAGTTAATTGACGTCAGGGTGGTTTAGGATGGCTACAAAAAGGAAGAAATAAAGGTGGCTAAGCAGCTTAAGTTGTGGCCCACCAGCAAGAACAGATGACACAGAGAAGACTATTAACTTGAGTGTTTTCACTCATTATGTATCTAAGTCAGAGTGGCTCCTAGACTTAGAAACTCTAATGGACTTGCTGTTAGGAAGATTCCGTTTTTTACCAAGGGACAAATCTCCATGCTTGAGATCTGTTTTAAGCACTAAGCAGACAGAAATCGTAATTTCTATGACAGTGGATAGTGCAGAGACTCTAGTGGTGGATTTTGAAAAAAGTCTTTTTGCAGTGGAAGGTGGCTTTGTTTCTTGTGAGACTTTTTTTTCTTTCTGCCATTAAGTGTTTGTCTTCAGTGGCACTGAACGACAATACTGGTGAGAGGCAGGGGGTTTTGGCCTTTTAACATTGGCCTATGGAACAACTGCCTGGGCCAGACTTCTTTTGCCCAGTGCGAAATGCTTTCATTCTGCGTAGTACTTTGTGATGTGGAGATAAACAATCCTTGGGCAGCGACTCAGTACTTGGCAGAATAGTAATCCTCTCAAGGCTTGACATTCACCAGATAGTAAACACAGATACTTACCTACTGAGGTGATTCTTTTTTTCTTAAAGCCTATTTGCAATGAAAAAATGGCACTTTTAATGACCTTGCAAGATTTCAGCTGTAGCAAATCAGTGTTTATAGCAGAATTAATCATAAATGGGTTGCCGGGTTGGTGGGGGTTTACTGTTTTTTACCTTAAGGAAGAATAGGTATCCTGCATCTTTAACAAAATTGAAAGTCCTAAAATTTCAACTAGACCTATGTTAAAGTTGATGTCTATGTTTTAATGTTAATTTCACATGCAGAGAGAAGTGAAAAGGAAATTTATGTATTGAGAATGTGGATCTAAAGGACAATTGTCATTCTGATATCTGTGAAAATGTTTTGCATTTGTCATCTTTGAGTATTAATCCAGTCTTTAGTATCTTGATCATCAGTCAATAGTTAATGGAATGAAACTGATTAGACTATTTCTAATCATTGTTCAGATAAAACCAAAATGGTAAAAACGCAAAGTGTAAATGTTCTCAGTGGTTGCTTGTATTTGAAGTATGGTCAGAGCTAAGATCAAATTGATGGCTTCACTCCTAGCTATTGTGATCATAAACTTGTAATTATTTCTTTTGAATGGCATATTGTTTGAATAATCAGGGATGTATTTTATGGTGGTAGTTCTAGAGAGATTCTAATTCTTGCAGCCTGTGTTTAGTTTTAGCCATTAAAAATATATGTTTAGGGCATGGATTTCACAGACATCTTACCATAGTACTAATTTTTTTACATATACAATTACTCTTGCAATTAATTTACTTTAAATTTCCCTATAAAATTGAATATTGTTACTAATGATTCTAGAGGGCACATGACACATATCCAACTTACATTATAGATGTGTTTTCTATTATGCAATATTAAAATTTCTGATTTTGAGTAAATTATGTGCCTGTCTGAACTGGATGTGTAAACAAAGTATGGAATTTTTTTTTCTGATGTTTTTACACTTCTGTGCCATTATCTTATCAAAGAATCAAATAAACATTAATTCTGTCTCATGCAGCAACTCTCTTACTATCATTCCTTTAGCATCTTCTAGAAAATAAGATTCTAGTGCTATTTTGCTACCTGCTTGGTTTGTTTTGAATGACAGGCTCTAACAATTGCCAGGATGCTTATTTGCACAGACTTGGTAGTAGAACTTAATAGTAGGCCTCAAATGTGGAGTCTGCAAAAATTGACTGTCTTGAATGTACATCATCTAAAAGCTCATCAGTGTTGAGTTTTGTTCCAGCAATGGCTTCACAGGAAATTGAGTTCCTAAGGCTGCCCCTGTTAAAAATACTTCCCAGCTATTTAAGTCAGAATGTGAAAAATGCAAAGGTATCAATTAGTTGAGATGGTTCAGATGTTAAGCAGACTTTACTTTCAATATAGAGATAACTGTAGTTAATTGTAAAATTTGTAGAACTTGTAGCACTTGTAGAAATGTAATTGATCTTTCCTGGTAACTACAGTACAGTTGACACTTTTCTATCATGTTCTTATATATGATTTGGGGTACTATAAGCTTTTTCTTTTCCCGTAGTCAGACTACTATATATTATGCCATGGTATGATGAGGAAGCCATCTATCTAATGGTCCTCTAATTCTTAGGGGAAAACGTCCTTGTTTTGTGAAGTAATTTTATTTCAGTCTTGAAGAACAAGTATTTTCTTTTTGTATGTTTGGCTTTAGACATTTGGTTTTGGTGGGTTTTGATGGGGTTTTGTTTTGGGGTTTTTTAAATATTTTTTTCTGAAGTATATTTGCATTACTTATCCCAAACTTGTCTAATCATCAAATATGCAACCAAATTTGAGGTTGGATCTGAGCAGGTTTGTTTGGCTGAAAACTCCTAGTACAATGTGGTTTCATTGGCTTATTTAAATGTTTGGACTGTCACATTTGTTGAGATCTAAAAAGTAGATAGCAAAGTAATCTGGCTTTTGGCTATTTGGAAACTGTGGAGGAAAAGAACTCTCCATAAATTATATACAGCCTGAATCTGAATTTATTTTCAAATTTTTCTTCTTCCTTGCAGTATGTCTGTTTCTGTAAAATCTTAGTTTTCTCAGTTGAGCTGTTTTCTGTCAGACAGTTAGTTATCTTTTGCCAGCTAATTAGCAAAGAATAAAAGGCTTAAAATCTTCTCCTTGATTCTAATTTACTACAGAGGGTTTAAGGGCAGATTGTGCTGATCCAGCATGTGACTTTTTTACAGGAAGCACCCTTTCAAGAACAAATATCCCTGGAATTATAAATGAGTGCTATGTCTCAAGAAATGATCCTTGATTGTGTAAGGCATGTCATTGTTTGTTGTTGGGTTGGGGTTTTTTTGATGCTGCACTACAGCAGAAGTTTTTTTGTTTTGCAGTTGTTTACTTGTTAAATCACAAAAAAAAGCGCCATGTGGGTGCAGATGTTCGTGTTCTGCAAAGAGGTATTAGAATAGTATTTTTTAAAAAAGGGTGCATTAATATCTGTAATCCTGCTTTTTCGTTAGATACGTGAATGTGTTAGTCGTCAGTATTGCATGTATTTTCATTCTAGCACTTCTATTTTTACATGTCCTCTTCTTAACTTTTTTTGCTGTTTTGATCACTGTTAGCCTGTGAAAGGGATGTTTGTTCATTTAGTTTCTTGTTTAGTTATTTAAACACTATGTTAATAAATTCCATGAGAGTTTGTAGAGAGACAGGTATTGCAGAAATTCCTGGTTAATCCAGTGCTCAACCTTTCTGGGGATTTAGAAATATCCCTTTCTGATACACTTTTACCACTGAAATTAGTAGTAGTTTTGTTCTTTAATGTTTTGAAAACTGATCAGAGCAGGAACACAGTTAGAAAAAAATGTAAGCCTTAAAAAGAGGCAACTAAAAAGCTTTGATATTTTCTTTCTCTTTTCAGTGCACTTCAAGCTTTAGTCTTGTAAGATGGGTCTAGATTAGGTCAATGCAATTAAATAATTTCAAGTAAATAAAGCATCTGGTGAAAAAGGCTCCTTGTCATACTGTGTTTCCATCAAAATGTTCTCTTAACATGGGGTGTGGAGCACTGGGCTGGAAGAGGTAGGCTGTTCTGTGGATAGTAGCATTTGAAGTCACATCACCATTGCAAGAAAAATGGATGGTTGAAAAGAAGTTGTGGCTACTGTACCTTAGTCTGAGTTGCTTTTTTTTTGTCTCCTGTCTGACCTTTTCCAAAGTACTTATTTTAATCATGCCACTTTTCCTTACTCTTGAATAGTTGTACACTAGATTATTTTTTAAAATGTAAAATGGGACGAAAATGCTCAAAAAGTATAGTCTGTTTCACATATTTGGGAAGTCTGAAAGATTACTTCCCTAAGCATGGCTTCAATTTAAATTGGCCTTTTGGGGAGAATGGAAGGAAAAGTTACATAAATTCTCTTTATTGATAAGGAAATGTATGATGCAAATAATTTATCAATTTGAGTCAGTAGGATGAGCATAGTGAATTATTTATTGAAGTTTAAATGGAATCTTTTCATACATTAATTTGAAAAACAAGTTTGCAGTGACTAGTAACTAACATTGTAATAAACATTATTAGAGGATTAACTTGTAGGAAAAAATGGATTATTGCAATATTCTTTTAAGATGTTCTGGTTTTGAGTGAAAATTAAATACTTCATTTAATGAGCTATTAATATTAACCAGAAGTGCCTGGTCTATCTGTGTGTTGTGGAATACATAAAAAGTAAAAATGCTGCTGTGCTTCCTACATAAATTAAATGCAGTTGAAAGCTGCTGTGTTAGCAGAGTATGCAGATGTGGATTTTCCAAAACACTAAATGTATTTCTCTGTGTGGAATAACACTCTTGGCTGCAGAAAGAAAGTAATGGTGAAATTCAGCTCTTCCCCAGTGGTGGGCAGGTGAGCTTCAGAAACTGCTGTTCCCAAAACTGCACTGTCAGCTTTTCATATGCAGTAGATCACAAGGTGGCAACTGGGTTGCTTGAGTATAGTTGAGAGGGGAAACAAATGTTTGCCCAAGTTCCTTGCTCAGCAAAAGGACAATAAAAGTAGAAATATGTAGCTTCATTGAGATTTGAACTGAGTTTGGATTTTTCTGTGCTGGAATTGGATTTGGACATGAAAGATAAGATAGCCTATCCTGTACTGCCTCTGTATGGTGCACTTGGTGTGCACTTGATGTGCACTTGGATTTATCCTGTGTTTCTGAACACTGAAGTGGATTTGGAAGTTTCAGGTGTTCTTTGTCATGCACAAAACGATCAGTAAAATAAACTGAGGTAGTTGAAATGAAACCAAATAGTATCATACAGACTTTGTACTACTATTTTTTAAAAAATGCCATTTATGAGGATTGGTCATGTGCAGTATGTCATCTCTGTGTTACTTAGGCTTCAAAACTTGGCTGGTGCCCAGCTCTTTCAAACCTGTAGGAGTAAATCTTCAATTGGTGTTGTGCAAATAGTCTAATATCTTGTATGATACAACAGTTTTGCGAATAAATAAAATGGTCTCTGTTTTGTCTTTCATCTGTGTGTCATTTCATACTGTAAATGCAGCCCATTTTGAGACATATTCACAGGCAGCCATATCATCTTAATTCCATGCTCTCGGTTTATATCTGCATTTTCCCAGGGTATTAAATAAATCCCTGTGGAAATGCATGGGAAGAACAGAAAGCTGCTGTGTGAAATCTTACCATCCTAATCCATGTTTACCAATTTTACAGCTAGGTACTGGAAAAGCATTGGTGATGTGCCTTATGAACAGTTATAAAGGAATGAGATCAGAGGTTATTCATGTTTTCCACTGAACTAACGTTACTGTATTTTCACCATAGAATTAGGGGAAAATATTTTTAGCAGCATAAGTCACAAACATGCTGTCATAGTTTAGAAATTTCAGTCTCTGTGCCTTTTGTTTTCTTCTGTACCAATAGTTGGAGAACTGAAATTAATTCTTGTGCAAGTTGGAAACTTTAATGGGTTTCTAGCTTTTATTCACTATTGCTCTACCTGCTTTTGAACTTCAAGATGAAATGCTCTTTGCTATTCTCATTCTTAAAACAGTTTTTTTTTCTGCTTTGTTAAAATTTTCTTGCAGGAACAACTTTTTGATAAGAAAGTAATGGAGGAAAAGAGGTTTATGTTCTCTCAGTGAGCTTCCAAAGGGTCTGGTAAAGTGCTCAGTATTTAAATTCAACACAGTAAATAAAACGACAACTCGCAGTAAAATTGTATTCCGGTTTGGTACTATCAAGCAGCCAGGTTAAAGGCCTTTGTCTGAATTTTTCTTGGCATTCCCGTAGTGTTAGAGATTTGATCGCATTGAGAGAAATTGAGTTAGCATCCTAATTCTGAAAATAGTGGAGGTTGTCCCTTTATCGCTGAGGTAGCAGCAGAAGTCTGGAAATCATGTCCTAGGGATGGAGAAATGGTAATGATGAAGCTGCACTTTGTAATAGTTACACATCCTATTACAGTAATTCTCTTTGTTTGCTCTGTGGCACTTGATTCTTCAGCAGAAGTGGCTGTACCATTCAGAATACTGGGGGATGGACTGCTTTCTTCTGCTTGGTTCTGGATTTTCTTTCTTTTGAAGGAAGGCCAGGTAAGACCTAGAAAAGGCCATCAGGGAAGGCATGTTTGCATCACTTTAGAACACAGATGTCTTTCTTTTTTAAAAAAAATGGGGACATCTACTTGAGGAGCTTTAATAAATGAGTTTGAGGTGTGTGATGGGTTGATGCTGACCAAACGTCAGTGCACCTATGAAAATAATTTATTCATTTTCGTCAGCTATAGTTAAGCAGAGGGGAAAAGAAAACTCATGGGGTGAGATAAGGATTAGGAGAAAACACTTTAAGGCAAAACAGACTCAAAACTTGAAAGGTATAAAGGAAAAAAAATAATGAATAGAATTTAAAAAGGATAATGAGAACTAAAATAAACTTCTGGAAGACCTTTCCTCCCATGCACTTTATTAATTACAGGGATCGCCATGAATTACAGGAAAACAGTTTGTTGTATTATAGTCCTCACCATGGCTTGCAGAAGAATCTCAGCTCTGACGCTCCAAGCACTTCC
>VZSR01000170.1:2657696-2686811 GCA_013398615.1 Brachypodius melanocephalos
CATGTCTTCACTTTTTCCTTTTCTCTGACTCGGGAGAGAATTGTTATTTGTAGTTTCTTTTGATCTCAAATTCTATTAATTGAAATAGGTTTTTATAGAGCTCTGTAGCGCTGAAAAGTTGATTTTGTCCAGGCTCTGTAGTCAGGGAATTGTTTGCCATGGCTCGCTCTCGGTTGGTCACGGGGTCTCCACTGGCACTGTGCAAGCCACGAAGGCTGGCGGCTTCTCTCCATGCCTTTTCTTCATGCAGGACGCCAAAAAAGAAACGCTGCTGCTGCCGCCGCTTTTGTCTTTTTGTCTGCAGCGTAGCTGGTTAAAAGCAGCTAAGTGAATAAAGTTCATTATAAGCCGTGCTGAGAGAGCTGCAGCCGCGCCGGGGTCCAGCGGCTCCCTCCCGGAAGGGGGCCCCAGCCGGCCCCTTACTCCTCTGTAGAGGGTAGGGAGCAAGAGACCTTCACGCAGTTTTTTTTTGTTGTTAAATGTATTATCATAGAGGCATTTCCATCTTTTCTAACTGGCTTAGCAGTGTGCCAGTTTTCTGAGCTAGGCAGCGATTGGTTTTGCCAGGAACAGAGGAGCTAGCAGCTCATCACAGAGAATCACTTCCATAGCTGACTTTTTCCATCTTCAGCAAAAATCAATTATTGCAAAACCAGCACAAAGTGCTATCTTTTTAAGGACCTAATTAGATTCTAAATTCTAACTTTATGTGTTTTCTGATGGTACAGAGTAACAATATTCTAGAGGTTTTGCAACAATGAAAAAAAAAATTGTTGTGAATTTCCAGCTATTTTTTCAGAAATAATGATTATTTAAATTATTTCTAAACTTTAACGTGGGTTCCAGTTGGTGTGAGAAGAAGCAGGACTTGGGCTAGGGTTTTTTTCTGACTTCCATATCAGAATGGCAGGCAATAGGTTGTCTTATGTGTAGTTTCTTTCAAAAGTGGTAGCATCAGAGGCAAACACCAAAGAAGCCTGTCGTTAAAATGGAAGAACTTTGAGTACGTAGCTGCCTCCTTTACAATGCTAGTGTTATGTCCTTATTGTCCACCTCAGTAATTTGCATCTTGACAATTTTGACTTCTAAAACTTTCCAAAGACATACCTTTCTTTTCAAAGACAAACCAATGGTCAGAATTGGTCACCATCTTCAAATAAATTTTTCCAAATGATGCTGAGACTCTGCTGGTATGCACATGTAATGCAATTAATAGTGGGTCAGATTACTTGAAGTTGAACGTATTTGCTTTTAGGTGTTGCTGACAACAACACACCAGGTTCATGCAGCAACAGCCAAAGTTTATTGTTGGGAGTCCTCTTTTATAGGGGCTTCAAATTTCCCGTGCTTACATACATGATTGTCTAGGGTCATAGCACCACCCAGCTCACTGGCCGATGGCATTGGTGCCTTTATGATTCAATGGGATTGGCTCGGATCCCCAGTTTGAATTTGAATCTACTCTATTACTGTCATACTCAGGGACTTGTTTACCACTAATCTCTAATGAGCTAGGCTGGTCAAGTTGGTGTCTGTTATGGCTAATTTTATTTGGGCAGCTACAGGCCTGCTGTAGCTGTCACACTTAGGGTAGGAGGAAGTGGGCAAATGTCCAGAAATGTTCCTGGGTTCCTTCTTATATCAAATAGAGGATACACCAATTTAATGTGTAGGGTTCAAAACTTCTACCCTTCATCTTTAAAGTACAACTGATATTCTGATGTCTGCAATGGTAAGGCAATAGTAGGATTTATAAAGACTGTTTTGTGACTGTGAAATGGGAATATAACAAGGAAGAGGGGGAGAAGGCAAATTTACCTCATCACAGGTATAACCCAGTTGTTACTGTACTTAAATTTGTGAGCAGGGTAAGCTGTTTAGTAAGTAAAGATTAGGAGTTTTACTTCATGTTCTCAAAAAACAAAGTAACCTATTCAGTCTTTTTACCATATAGTACAGGAACTTTGATGTTGTCTGGGGTGGAAGTCAAAGCAGTCTCCCAACCATGTTGTAACATGATTATGTTAGTTCCTTAAATTCATCAACATATTTTAGCAATTTTTTACAGCTTGCTGCTTAATATTTTCTTCTTTTACTAACCCTCCTGCATGTGTTAAGTCATCTGTTGCTCTCATGTGGTATTTTCACTTGCAGTAGGATTTTTGCTAGATTTTTTTTTCATTTGCCATATTCCCTTGTATTGCAAATGTGCCGTGTGTTCATATGTCAACCCTGAATTGGTAAATAAAATTCTTTTTTCCTTCCATGTATTATAAGAACATTTGAACTTTTAAAATATGGAAAGAGGTCATGGTAGAATGGTAGTTGTCTGCATTGCCAAATCCATTTACTCAATGGTCACTCTTGATCTGTGTCCTCTGAATGTCTCTGAGCTGGTATGGGTGTGCTGCTGGGATGGGAGCTGTGGTCTGCCTTTTCCAAGAACTACCTAAAGTATATTTCAGCTGTTCATGCTGAATTCTGGTGTCCTGTGAACAGCTGTTTCATGTCAGGCTGTATGCAGTCATTAAAAACTGTGTATAGGAAAGCTGTGCCATGAGGATTGCCTGATTAGAAGTGAGCTTCCAACTGAGGACATGGTAGTTTTGAAGAGGAATAAGATGGGGTTCCTGGCGGGCACACTGAGAAGTGTTGAAACTGGACTTGTGGTCTAGGCTGAGAGGGCTTGATAAAGTATTTGAGGGAAGTTAGGATACCAGGAAAGGTCCGTCTGAGGGTTACAAGAGGATGGAGTGGAGGAGTTTGTGGAAGGAGAGGGGCTTGGGGAAGATTTGTGAGCCTTCAAGACTGCTGTCCTAGAAGTGGAGGTTAAGTGTTAGAGTGGGAGCCAACCCCTTTACGTGTTTTGGATAATTGGATTGTAGGTGGGTTTCCCTGGTACTTTGAAGGCAGTCCTTCAATCCTTTAACCTTCATAATATTGTGGTGGGTGGGGCAGAGTCACTGTTTTCCTTTTCCATTTGTGTCCCAAAACTGAGAGTAACCCTGTCAGCAGACGTAGTCCTGCAGAGCTGTAGTAGGGGGTTGCTCTGCCTGTATCTTTGCCTCGCTGTCCAAATCAGCAAAGTTGAAGTATTTGCTTACTGTCCTAGCTGCTTCTAAACTGAAGCAGTATTTCCAGGGTGAAGAAACTGTATGGTTTGTCAGCCTTAATTACTGCCATTGTACAGGTACAAGAAAAGTATGGTAAGTAGTGTTTTAGCATACAGCTATTAGAAAACGTTTTGGTGTGAAATATGGTAGAGAAGGAAGTGAGAAGTTATGCACATGGATATTTGTGGGGTGATACTGAGAATATAGAGGCTTCTGTCTGATTATCTGGATTACCAGATTGAGCCACATTTAGCCTAAATATAATGTGGGTAGAGAAAACTAGAGATGATAGATAAGTGAACCTGTTTGTCTGAGGGACTTCGTGTTAGATATTTTCCCTGTAGATTTTGGGGAATGGGGTTCAGCAAGTGTAAAATCAGGTTCATTTGTAAATCAGTATCTCTTTACCTTGAATGAATAGTTGGGTCCTAACCAAGGGTCTGAGAGCTGAACTGGAAAGGCTGAAAATAGTTATAATTTCTTTATTGGGCCAAAGGAGGCATTATGACCCATTTGGTACAGTCGCCAGGTATAGAAATGATGCGAACGTTTAAATAAAAAGCTTTATTTGTATTTTTGTTGGGTAGTACTTGTCTTGTCGTGGAAATGTTGTGGCAGTTAACTTTAACTTTGGTAAGGTGTAAGGTGCTTGTTGGGCTCTCTTATCCAAAGTAATGTTTGCACATCTGTCCTGAGTGCAATCCTGCCCTTCCAAGCAAGTCTGGTGATAAAAAAGGTTTGCAGACAGCAGGGGTGGGGGTCAGATGGTGGTGTAAAACCCCACTGATGATGTGCCTTTCATAAGTGTCTGGCTGGAAGCCGTTCCATTCTGCTTCTCAGCTGCACACCAGCCACTAAGCTAAGTACTCTGCTCCCATGTCAAATAGGGGATTTATAGATAAAAGATCATTTTCAGCCAGCCTCACAGGCCCTCAAAACTAAAGCTGAGACAATCAGTCAATGCTCTCATTAAGACATTATTTCCATTAAAAAAATTAAGAGTTAGAGATGGTTATACCTTGGATCAAGTCAAGATGTCAAAGCCAAGAAAGATAATAAATGATGTTGGCAACTGAGTTCTGCTGGGTATTTTGGTGTACTTTGTGATTCTGCACATATACAAGAGAAATAAGTAGCTGTCCCTGGAGACTTCATTTTGGGGCTTGAGGTCTTTTTATGTTGGTTTCCTTTTATATTTGTTATTGGATTTCTATAAGAAGTGAAACTGCCCCCAGCAGAGCACTAAGGATGCATTTATTCATTTTTGCGTAACTGAAAATGTTCTGTGAACTTTTATTTTAATTCAAAAATAATTTGGCTTGGTTTCTTTGGTTCTTCTGGAGATTTTCATATCGTGTGTAAACTAGTCATTCTGGAGCTCTACCTAGTTGGTTTAATTCTTTTCTTCTGTGTGACAATGATGACTATTTAAAAAAATAAAATTGCTGATTTCATACTAAGGTTTCTAAAGGTCTGACCTTTGTTAAATGTCAAGAAAAGTTACTCTCACAAATTGCCAAGTAGTCTCTTCTCACTTTTTTACAGTAATACTGGAGTTGCACATTTTGCAGCAGAATGTGGTTTTTTGGTTTGGTTTTGGTTTTTGTGTTTTTTTTAAATGAGATTTTATAATGTGTCCTAAGCATTAAGTATTCAGAGCATTGGTATTGAATGACCCAGTAAGCTAGGGAGTGTTGCGATTTAGGAATGGTACTCCTCACTTTAGTGCTCCCCACTGAGACTCTACAAACCACATGCTGCTTGCTTGCTCGCTCCCCTCCTCCTCTTCCCTTGCAGTGTGCTGGAGAGGAGAGTAGGAGGCACAAAACGGAAAGATGATGGGTTGAGATAAGAACAATTTACTGGAAACACCAATGAAGTAAGAAAATGAACAGCAGCAGTGACAGTACTAATAACTAAAGTGTACAAAAGAGAGAGAGTGATTCACATGCAAAAATACTCACCAGTACTCACCACTACTCTGGCTTGGAACCAGCATTACCCAACCCGTCCTCTGCTCAACCAGAAGGAACCCCTTCTCCTCAGAAAGGTCCCCTTCCCTCCCCACACCTGGCATGACATGAGGTGGTGTAGGATAGTCTCTGTGTCCTAGCCATGGCTACTGCTCCCCTGTCCTGGCCAGGAGGAACTGAGGTAATTCAACATTTTTCTTATAATCTCTGAAATCAAGGTAAACTTGAGGGAAAGCATGTAAAAAAAGAAAATTAACTATAGGGGTTTTGTTTATTTTTTTTTTTTTTTCTCCAGACAGCCTTTTGAGAAGGCCTATGACACTAGGACCTTGTTGGAGTAGGCTGTGAGTGTGTTTTTTTCGAAATTGCTTCAGTGATGGACCTCAGCTATTTTTGTATTGGAGTTTAAATGCTTTACAGGATCAAAACTTGCAGGCATAAACAAGGCTGGAATGGACACTTAGAATAACTGGCATTCTAGCTGGGACTGGACAGAAGATGTGCAGCAAAGGGGAAGGACACTTACCTTATGATGTATGCGATGTTTATTTCCATAAAGGCTTTGAAAAACTTTGAGGGCAAAATCGTGTCAGAGGGATGACACTTTGCTGTCAGTGCCTGTAACATAATTAGAGTATCTGTGATCAATAGAGCATGTAGTTTGTGTGACAGACTGTCCTGTGGGCAGATCCTCTGCTGCAGGAGCAAATGTAGGCTAATGGAATAACTCTGGGAACTGTCCACAGGTTCCTTCTGGAAATCTTCTTCACAAGGATTGATTTCGGATTTTTTTTTCTTTTTTCTTACTCATGATTCCAGCACAGTAATTCCTCTAGGCAAAGCTAGGAAAGACGGGGCAGAATATCTGAAGAAGGTTGTGAACCTGGGTTCAGAAAGGCTGATGAGCAGCCCTTGCAGTGGCACTGGCCTGTTGAGAGCTTGTTGCACATTTGCGGCTCTCGTTAGTTTTGTAAACCCATTTGAGAAGAAGAATTGGTATTGAGTAGGTGCTGGGTCAATGAAAAGGAATTTGTTTTCGGTTCAGGAGTGTTCAGCAGTGACAGCTGGAAGAGCTCTAAGTAGGAGGGGGTTCGTATTAGTCTTAGGGGCTAATTAGATTATTTCATTCAGTTGGAAATGTGCTTTCAATGGGAAATGTTTATGGATACCTGTTCTTTACAGCATATTTTAGCAACATGACTGGTAGCTCTAGCCTTAAAAGGCAAGTAGCAAATCAAATGGAGTATGAGTTTCAAGTTAGCATTCCTGTTGTTGAAAAATGGTCATTATTTATTTTACAACATCGCAAAGGTACCTTCCTCCTGACAGCTCTGTGGGTCTCCTTCCCTTTCAGAATTTAAGGCTGTCATGTGGGAAGTGCTTTACACATTTTGTGCGGTAAATACTTCTTTTTCTCTTAAAACACTTGCCAAGAATCTCAAAATTCAGTATTGTTTCAGATAATTTTAGACATTAAATATTGAAGTAGCATTACGTGGTGGTACAAAAAGCAGTGTTATAAAATTTATTTTCAAATCCTCTAGGTGGGTTTAATTAAAAGTGTCATACACTTAGTAAAAATCCATGTAAGTGCAGCAATTTTTTTATTATTATTTTTTCCCTTAGAAAAGGAAAGCTGTGAGTTCTGTTGTTTGGGGTAAATGTCACTCTGTTTATATCTTAGCTTTGCTGCAAGTCAGGACTTGTACTATTCCTCTAGGTTGTCATAGAAACGCAGCTAACTGACATCTCAACTCAGTCTGCTCATGGTTTAATTTGTGGGGTTTCAAGATTATTAAAATTTAACAAATATTATTGATTTGCTTTTATTAACTGTGGCTTGTGTTTACTTTAGAAGCTCAAACTGCATAAAAGCTTTTCCTGGTAGAAAAATACCTTTAAAATTATTAAACTATGATACTCTAAATAAGAGGTCATCAAATCCATTTAATATATCAGAGTCTGAAGCAGTAGAGAAATCTTGCAAATCATCTTTTTATTTCATTTTGTTTACAGTAAAGTGTCGCAACCTCATTTCAATTCACCTTTTAGCTTGACTTTTATTTAACGTAGAAGATACCTGTCAAGAAAGCGTGAAATAGGTACATCATCATGCCTAATATTTGGGAGTTTTCATTTTATTTACTTACTTTGAAGCCTGACAGAATGCTTCGGTGCACTGACTTTTGAAAGTATATATTTTTTGTATATGTGTGTGCAGAAAAAATTACTTAGTTTTCACTCATAAATAAGACAGGCAAAACTTATTTGCAGTAACTTTATCTAATGGTCCATGGATGAATGATTTTATGCAAACTACTCAAGAGACTAGAATTAACTTTTCATGTTGGTTGCACATTGGATGTCCAGACCCCAGCAACATGTGGGATCTTATAAAAACTAGATGACTGGAGTTCAATTTTTACTTTTTTGAATTTATTCAATGATTGCTCATGCATTTCAAGTGTAATCTTTGCAAGCAATGTATAAAATGCAGTAATGTATTAATTGTTATAAAATGGGCACATATTTCCTTATGCCCTCCTTCCATCACATGTATGCTTTTTATTTTGACTTTACCTTCTCCCTCTACCTTGTAGCCATTTATTAATGATTGGTGGGCATGAGGAATTTGACTGATTTATATACAGACCTATAATTTGACTTTGTCATTCTGTCTAGTAACAGCTTTGTTCAGTGTGAGATTTACTGAATAAAATTGGGTTTTGGTGGACATTTAGACACCTCACTTCATATTCCTACGTCATGTGCTGCTGACATCCCTGTATTAATCTCATTTTTATTCTTTCATAAAACTCTCACATGACATTTTAAAACAGACTCTCTTTGCAGCATATTTCTATAAGCATGGGGCTAAATGTTGGTTGTTTCCATAGGTATATATGGCTTTTTTGTATTTTGTATGAGGTTATGTTTATGTTACCATATATGATGGTAGCACAAATAGAAAATGACTGTACTATTTAACTTGGAAAAGAGTGGCTTTAGTACTGCAAAGGCAATTTAAACAAAATACATTTTATTAACCTGTTAACATGTCTCTCTTCCAAATTTATTTTTTGCATCATTGACTACAAGAAAATGTTGCACAAATACAGTTCTGGTGTAGGCTGACACTGTGCATTTTTAGGAATTGGAAGGCAGTGGTTGGTGGGAAGTCAAGGCACTCCTTTAACTAGAGCACTGCTCTGGTATATTCCAGTTGCTTAAGAATGAAAGATATGTTTTATGTGGGAAGCATACTCATGTTGATCTATTCATTACAGTCAATATTGATTGTAGGAGAATATTGTTGCAGATGTACTGTTTCCCAGTGAGGACTAAGGGATATATAAGGGTTTGTGTATGTCTATGCATGTATAAGATTAACTGAGAGTCACTGAATCCTGTGGATTCTCTCTGGCATTGTACTTCAGTAGGCTGACTGTTACAGATAGATGCCTATGACCAAAGAGCTGTTTTGCAATTGGGGTTTTCTTTTCTTAAGAGATAAACATATTAAGTCTTCTTTGGGCAATAAATTTGCTGCTTGTTTTTTTTGTTTTTGTTTTTGTTTTTGTTTTGTTTTGTTTTTTGGTTTTTTCTTTTGTTTTTTTTTAACTTGGTTTCCTTTATCTTCTCTCTTTGCCCCATGATCTTTCCTTGCATTTAAGCAGTGACTGGGTGATAATACCTAACATGCTTGAAAAGGAAAAAAGGAAAGCTTCAGTATTTAGCAGAAAAAGATTCTAACATACAGAAGAGAAAGATGAATCATAGGAATATACTGTGTCCAGATCCTTTTCCCAGAAAATGTATTTATATATTTTTTTAACCATAAGCCCATTGGTGGATTATATACAATTAACTTATTCCTAGTGGATTCTTCTTATTTTTATTTACAGCATTTTGCTTCTATCCTTCCTACAGAGGTGCAACATCTTGTAAAGGTCGTGAAGTTTCTTGTAACATGCATGCTTCAGCTTTCAGTTCATTGTGGCTACAGTGGCACACTTTATTTTATCATCATTCCTATTCATACCCATCCCTTTTGTATTTTACTTCTAAATTGCAAATGACTAACTTTATGTAACAAAGTACACATGCACATTTTTTCCTGCTTTTTAGATACCAAGTAAGTACCTCTTACAGCTAAATTGACATGCTGCTATACAGTCTTTGCACCCAGAACTTTGGAGTAAAATGAAAAACCAGTAACAAAAAAAAAGCACAGCCCAAACCCCTTCAGATGATTAACTGTGAAAGTTTGGCTTTTGATTGTAATGGCTGTTGTGAAGAGATCGCGGTGATCCATCTTCGCTTGTTGCTGTGTGATAGTTTTGGGATATCTTTTAATTTGTTTTTATCTAAAATAAACTTCTAAATATTTTTGTTGGTTTTTCTCTCTTGCTCCCTTTTTCTTACACTCCTCAAAATTTAGGAAGATGAAAGTGAAGAAGAACCTAAGCTCAAGTATGAACGGCTTTCTAACGGAGTGACTGAAATTCTCCAGAAGGATGCAGCTAGCTGCATGACAGTACATGAAAAGGTATTATGTGACTTTGTGGCTGAGATAGCGCTTCTGCTTGGTTTTATATGTTTATCTGTGCTTATAATGCATCAGTATATTTCTATGTAGAAGTGATGCTAAACGTAGAGTTGCACTGCAAGGCAACAGTAACGTAAACAAAATTCACCATTAACCTGTATTGAACAGTGATAAAACAAGTAGATCACATGGTTCAATTAACAGCAGATCTCTCAGAATCAATTCCCTTTTTCTATTTATGAAGCATTTTTTTCAGTGAGAAATACATTTTCTCAATGAGGAAATGAGGTGAGTATTCAAGATGCAGTGATTTGTTAAATATTTACATAAGCTACTAGAAACACGCTCACTCAGTTTTAGTTATGAATAGTGTTATGAACTACCATCAGAATACAGTCCTAACTTTTCTTTATTCACAAAGGAAGTTGGTATATATTGTGCTTATTTGTACAGTCTGTGTCGATAAAGACCAACTTGATCATGTCAGGAGCTCAGCATATCTTCAGCTGGGGAAGACATGTTAATACAGTGTAGAAGAAAGTAATTCCTGTATTTTTTGTTTGCTTAGGTTTTTCTTTTGGAGGGTATCATACTAATACTTCCCTGTCCCCCTTCTCTGATTCAGTGTGTTAAAAACAAAGAGAGGAGCTGCACATGCTAGAGAATTTGTCGTACCAGGGAATGATAGGGATGAAATAATAGACAATGCAAAGTGAAGAAATTTTAAGAAGAATTAATATTTTGTTCTTAAAAGGAATAAACTTCATATGCTTCTTTAGTGACTTCAACAATAGCTATTGTATTTTATGAGTTTTCTTCTCTTTTATAAATATTGAAAAACATTTTAGAATATTGAGGCATGCTGAAGTGCATCTGAAAGTATAAGTTAATGATTTTTCAACTGTTAGTATGTAAAACATTGTAGCTATTTTCTGAATATATAATTTTTCATAACCAGTAATACCTTTGTAACAGTTATTGTTGAGAGATCTATCTTTATTGTTTGGCTGTATTTTTAGATTGACTTGTGCTGTGTTTCTTTTCCTCAGAGGACTGTTGCTATGGCTCAAGAGGCTCTTAAGATGAAGCTTGTATTTTAACCGTGTGAATGAAAACAATACATCTTTTTAAAATGTTTTTGATAACTTAGAGTTACACAGATATTTGGAAAACTGGCAAGCATTTCCTCTTTGTCTGTGGCCTAATTCTGTTACCTTTTATTCTTGCGTCTCAGGTAAATTTTGAAAGCCAAGTTCAACAGGGGTTTTCTGTAAGGATGTGCACAGATACAGCTTTTACTATGGTGTCACAAAGCGTGACAATACAGGCAAAGTGTTGAAGTATCCCAGCACTCTCAGTTTTCCAGGAAACTAGTTACACTATTTATGAGAAGAATCAATATTGTTAGAAGCCAGGTACTGCAGTCTTTTAGGAATAGGTCTCTTCCAACAGAGAGCTTAAAAATGAAGCTGGGTTATAGGTTATGCAAGGGTATTTCTGTTCCATTCTGGTTGGGTTTTGGGGGGATTTTTTTTCCCTGAACGAACATGAAAAGACCTGCTAAATGCTATCATTAGAAAAATCATAGAGTAATATGTAAAATATGGCTCTGACTAAAGCAATTTAACTTTGCTGGGAATCCCGAGATCTGGCTTCTGCATTCAGACTAATTTTCCCCCCAGAATTTTTTTTTTTTTTCATTTTTGCTGCTAAAGCATCATATTTTCACCAGGCTTGCTGTCTGCACTGGATGACTAATCGTCATGGCACCTGGTGCATTCAAGCAGGCCTGTGCAGTGGAATAGTCATACCTAGTTATGTCTGCACACCTGATGTTTTATTAACCAGTATTGATTTTTTTACCCCGGGGGACTTTTTTCTTCCTGAAAAAAGGCAACCTTGCAGGAGTGAAAGGCATTGCAGGGAATGAATTTCTAATGAACCCCTTCTTTCCCTTTCTTGACTCCTTTTAATGTAGCTTCATATTTTAAGTGCCTGAACTGAAATTTCATTTTAAGCAATTCCATTTTGATAAATCCTTTTAAACCTTGACTTTCTGTAAGGTTATTTTTTAAAGATTGTGCTGCCTGACTGACACGCTTAGCAGTGCCTGTAAATTTGAGCATTTCATTATAGGTTGCAATGAAGCATGCTCACATGCAGTGAAATACAGAGAATTGAGTAGCCTAGACTATTTTGGTAATGCTGAAAGTGGGATGGTGGGGGAGGGGGCAAATAAAAGAAACCTCTGTCATAAATCAAGTAGTACTGAAATTCTGTCTTTTCTGTTTAGGTTCTGTTTAGTTCACATGGTTCAATTAGCAGTAGATCTCTCAGAATCAGTCCCCTTCTTGTGTGTATCAAAAAAAGTTTGTGATAGTATGGATTTAGGTGGAGATTTCTTTATTTTGCTACTATTTTTTAGTATGAAACTCCTGTGATTTCCAAGGAAGTGTATTTGTCTTGGGAGTATTCTATTTAGTAATGCTGCTATGTGAAGGAAAGCTAACCTAGGAGTTACATGAGTGCTTAAATGCACTGTCAGAGACCTTCCATAATTCAGCTGTATTTTACCAGTGGCATAAAGTTGGCCTTATGCTGTGTTTGAACATTTTGTTTTTATTTTAATAATGAAGAGAATTAAAAATAAAGCTCAAAGGAAACATTAGGATTGAAACAAAGCTGCAGAAAGGATCTAGGAACTATTTCAGATCTCTGTTGGTTCTTGCTCTCACGCTGCATTTTTAATTTGCTGCCAGAGTCCATCAGCTGGTGTGTACAGACTGCAGACGCACCATTAGTTGTCAGTGGATAAGGGTCCTCATGACTCATTCTGACAGCTAACTTGCACTATCACAGTAATACGGGCTTGAAGCCCTGTTTTATTCTTTGGGTATAGTTAAAATAACCTTTCTCTATAGAAAGTGGTGGGCTTTTTTCATTTCCCCAGTGGTGCTGGCATTCATTTAGCATTTCTGTAGTATTTCTTGTGATGTCTTTGTGTTTATGTAATCAATCTCTTTCTTTCACAGTTTTTGGCACTGGGAACACATTATGGCAAAGTTTATTTACTTGATGTCCAGGGGAACATCACACAGAAGTTTGATGTTGTAAGTATGACATTATTCACAACCCATTTACAGGGATGTAAAACTACTGTGATGTACCAATAGGTCAGTTAACACTCTTGTTAGACCTGCAGTTACACTAATGCATTCTATAACATAAAAAGCAGTGTATGGTCCTTGCAGAAAGAAGTTACATTGGATGGTTTTGTGGTGAGCACATCTCACTTTATATATAATAAACTTATTGGTGAAGTAGAAGATGAAATACATATTTGTGATTGCAAGTGGCTATTAAAAATGGAAGCTTAATACTTCCATAAGGCATGAACCTGTTCATTAGGTGACTATTGTCAGTTATTAGTTTGTGAGTTATATTATCTAGTTGCCACAAGTAATTGAAAACTGATTACCTTGCTGGCTCAGTTTATCAATAACAAATATATAATGCTAATATTTTGTGTAAATGTTTTGAAGCTTGAATTATTAAGGGTTTCTATTGATTGAAAGAAAAGAAGAAGCCTTTTTCCTTATTGTGGTTCGTGATATCAGAAGAATAAAATGCTAAATCTAAAGCTCTGTTCTAGAATATTAAATGTTCCGTTTTATTGTGGATATTAGTTCGTTAGTTTCAAATTCCCTGTTTTTCTTGGGAAGTGGAAGGAAGAAAACTAGCAATTTTTCTTCTCCTCAGGTCATCAAAAATTCTGATAGCCAAGCTCTGGTTTTTCATAGCGGTGTAAGCACTAGCCATAGAAACCATCACAATATGTAGACATGTTTGCAAAGAGAATATACATTCTAAAGCTGACACAGCTGCATGGAAGAGGTCAAGCGTTTGTTTAGATTTTCGAAAAATCTAATTATGAATTGTCCAAGGGAGTAGAGGAGTATAAACATAAGACAGAGCTTTTGAAAGAACTTTTAGATTTCATTTTAATCAGATTGACAATGACCTTACTGGAGATTGATTAAAGTCAAGCTGATTATGTGCTTCTATTTCTTTTAATTTTCTATGTTTATCAGCCCTGCAGCTGAAAATGCTGACTGCATTATAAAAGAGGAAAAGTGCTTGGTGTCTCACTTGCAGTTCTGATTACGTGCATGCTTCTTGGTAGAGTTTCTCTGGGAAGCAGGAGAAATTCTATATTTGAGGCAGGTCAGATTAAATGTACCTGAATCTCTTCCATTGCTGCAGTAGAGGACAGACTCAGAGACTCATTCAAATGAAGTGGAAATTTTGTATTGAGTCTGGAATTAACTATCCTAAACTTATATTTGTTCCATTCAGTGTAAGGCACTTGGAAAATCTTAGTCGTAGAACAGTCTTCTTCTGTCCACCACCAATGTCTTGTTCTCTCACACTAGTTCCGAGAGATGAAATCCTCCTTCTGTAAAGACTTAGAGGGCTGCCTAGGTGTAGAGCAAGGAAGAAGGGGACCTGCTAAAGTCTATAAAACAAAATTCCTGCATTCTCTTTATACTCACCCTCTGAAATCTGCTGTTATTTTCTTTGCTTTTCTTTACAAAAAAGTCCTACCAATGCCTGCTGGGTGAGTGGTTTCTTACGAAGTTAGTGTTGGACTGTGTAGTTATGTTCTGCTCAAAGATGTTATTTTTCCAAACTTAGCCTGCTTCAGGATGATTTTTGTGCTGTGTCTCCTTATAAAGATGGCAAGGATTTCTTTTAAAACTATTGTTAGAGTACAAACTTCTTTTTGAACTGGTGAATAGGAAAAAGAAATGTTTCTTGGACTCTATTCTTAATGTTCATATCTCTTTTGTAATGCACATATCTCCAGTGCAATAAATTATATCATGGATTAGGTGGAAATGGTACTTCTTTTTCTTTTTTTCCCTTTTTTTTTCTAGTTTGAAGAAGAATGATTTTTCTCTAGCACCACTTGTATTGAAAAGAAAAGCTTTTCAAGGAACAACTAACTGTTGTAGGAACAGAACAGGCTGCCTATATGAGAAGAAAGCAGCTCTATGATATACATGGCTGCTTTAACCGAAAAGTTTTCTGGATTAATAATGTCATCTGCTGAACCCATAGGCAGCTTATTCTGAACTGGCTGCTGTACATCAAAATATTTTCCTTCTAATCCGAACTTCTCAAGATGTTGGATTTCAGACTAGAGGTATCACTATCAAAACATTCATATCATCCTTCAGTTCTCTCCTACTATAATGCCTCTTTATTGTCTCTCCTGGGGGATTTGCATTAAAGTATTGTCATGTTGTAAATCCCAAATAAAACCTAACCCTTTCTTGAAAAGAAAGGTAATTACTTCCTGAAGTCACAGAGGGACAAAGCATTTCTTGTAAATGTGCTGACAAAGACTGTTTTCACTGGTGGTATTTTTTCTGGTTCTTTTTCTCTGATCCAAAAAGAACAAATTCCTTCTCAGAACCTTTTCCATTGGTGGAATGGCATATACAGTTCTGTCTTGAAGTTGTTGATAGGGCAGGTATCTGTTGTTAACGATTATTGGAAATCATACTGGAAAGTATTTTATAGATTTTTTTCTGAGTAAAATAGCAGTAAAATTACCACTGAAATATTTTAATTATTTGCAGCAAACGGTGTACCTGGGAAGTGTCTTTTACATATTTTTCTTATTGAAAGGATTTTTTCAGCAGCTGTTTTCTTTCGTTGTGACATTGCAGAAATTACTAGTAAGGATAGCAATGTGATGTCCTTTGTGCAAAAGTAATTCAAGGAACTGTACTTCATTTGAGTCTTTATCTCTATTTTTCAGGGAGTTGTTTCGGTTTTGGGTTTTTTTTTTAAAGAAAAGTTTGGAAATGAAAAAATTAATTACTTTTCTATACATCTGTTCAGTGTGTAATTAGCAAAAACAAACCATACATGGGAAACTTTAAAAGCTTCTAGATCTGAAACACTGTTAGTATGTAAAATAAACCAGAATGAAGCAAGAGGAACATTTTTAATGGTTTTTTAAACATTTATTTTAATGGCAAGTTCATATTAAGTATACTTAGAAAATACCATGTCTGCACTCATAGTCCTCTTGATTTCTGTTTTTCTTTCCTAATTTCAGGAAGCCATGTTCCAAAATGTAAATGGGCTTGGAAACTGAAGAAATAAGAATTTTGCTTTTATAATAAATCCTTTATTTTCCGGACTTGCATCTGCATTTGAACCAAATTGTAAAAGGATAAAAAGATACTGATATCAGAGGATTTGCAGCAAAATGAGGGAGAAAATTCACCAGTGTGTGGCATTACCACCAGAATGGCCAGGTCTTGAATGACAGCACTTCTTTTAATGCATTTACCATTTTAATTTGAGCTAAAAACAGCTGTAAGAACCACTAAAATATAAAGCTTGGCATCCCTAGAAGTTCTGCTGTTGTAACACACCTTTTTGTTTAGTGTTTAAAAAACCTTTTAGGACTGCACTTCTTAATGTCCATAGCAGCAAATCAATGTGGTTATCCTGCATTACAAATACTGTAGTGTCTACTCTTCTTTGACCCATAAATATTCAGAGAGGCTTCTGTGAAACTCATGTGAAAACCCAAAAATTATTTTCAAAAGAAGTCTTGCTCTCATCCAGCTCTTCAAGTATCTGATGCTAAATCACATGCCAAGTGGATGACTAGTCTCTCCAGGCTTGCAGCTCCTCTTGTCAACAGCAGTGGAAGTGTGTGCTTTGAAACTTGTGAAATATTTGTGATTTGGAGGACGTTGAGACAGGAATTGGGAGGCTTTGGCCTTTTGTGTTGCTTGGTATGTTAGTGCTTGTGCTCTTGTTATCCCTCTCTCCTTTTTGTCTAGGATTTCTCTCTCCTTTTTGCCTAGAATTTCTGTAGTTCTTGCCAGGGTGGCTTGTCTTTGACAATGTCAGCTGTGTAAGATTAACTGGTATGCATCCTCAGTAACGTTTGTTTGACGAAGTGGTATTAGGGTTCAGTGCATTGAGTGAGATGAAATGTGTCAAATGCACTGAAAATTATTACTAAAAGGCAACAAGAAGAGGGAAGAAAAGCCTGCTAATTCCACTGACAAAGGATGATGCAGGACTGATTCACAGCACGTTAATTCCAAATGTCTCTCCATCTTTCTTTCCTCCTTAGACTGTCTACAATTTATTAATATAATTATTGCCTGAAGTGACATCCTGTGGATTGAGGATTTGTAGATATGAAGAAAGCTGTACAAACATGTTTAGTTACATAACAAATCAAAAAGCTTTCAAAGGGCAAGAAAACCTGTCCCAATTCTGGTCTTCTAATAAACATCAAGCTTAAAGCAGAAGTGATAAGAAGTCTTGGATGGTGCTAGTGATAGTCTGTTAGAAGGGGAAAGATTGCCTATTTTATAAGTAACGGGGATTTAAATGTTTAATGCATTGAAGGTGTTTCCGTGGTGATGCATGAGTCTAGAAAACAATGTAAACAGTGTTTTAAAGCTTCTCTTAGAACAAAGAAATTGAAGTCCTTTAAGCATGCAACATTTGTGTGCTATTGTGAGCTATTCAAGACTGCTGGAGTTTCAGAAAGACACCTCCTCATAGCATCTCTTTTTACAATGTTTTTCTTTACTTGTGTTTTTTTTTTTTTTTTTTCTTGGTTGTCTCACATTGTGTAGCTCTAACTGTTTAATTATGAGGTTTTTATTGGAGTGATAGTAGTCCAAAATCACTACGTCATCTTTGCTACCTTGAAAACTTGAAAGGGATACCCTTCTGAAGTGTTATTATTGCCCTTGGGTGTACTGAAGTTAGAGCACTTGCACCAACCTCTGAAGCAAGACTTCGCTTGAAGGTC
The DNA here is from genome assembly GCA_013398615.1 of Brachypodius melanocephalos. Classification (NCBI taxonomy): domain Eukaryota; kingdom Metazoa; phylum Chordata; class Aves; order Passeriformes; family Pycnonotidae; genus Brachypodius; species Brachypodius melanocephalos. The sequence continues at coordinate 2,675,193 of VZSR01000170.1, forward strand.
AGTCTGTGGCCTCTTGGTTTTGCTGATAACTCAGCAGGTTGCAAAGAAAACATCAGAGGTTTCGGCTGAGTTGATGTCTCTGGGCAAGAGTTTCATTGTTAACAAGAAAAAAGTATTTCTAACAAAGAAACAGCTGTTCTTAAGCACTAAGCACTCCTGCTAGTAATGATGCAAAGCCTACTAACTACTGTGGGAGATTATGCAACGTCTTCCAGTGAGGAAGGTACTTAGCTTTTCTTTGTATAATGAAGAAGTTGCTTTGGATGGAACTTTGCGTGAGAGTTTGAGGCTAAGATGATAGAAATGTCACTTACTTTGACAGGCTGCTTAAAATTCCCTGTTTATTACCTTTAATTACATCACTTTAGCTGTTAGTGAAAATTTAGTCAGGAAGTGAAGTGAAGCAACAGAATTTAAAGATCTGGGTAGCTCTGTGTCAGTATTTGCATGTGGTCACTGTGTCTGTTAGATTTGCAGGTGAAATCCTGTTTTGTTTACAAAACTAAGTGGACTATTTTAAGTGATAGTTCCAAAAACCAAAATAAAAATTAATGTTTTGATAGAAGCAAGTGTCTGTGCAAGGAGAAGGTTTCCTTCTCCACCCTGAGACCTCCCACTCAGATGGGTGTTGCATTTTTGTCTTAAATGCTTTATGCCAACCCTTAACTCTTTCAAATGGAAAAAAAGAGGTAAAAATGTCATCTTTTGGGATTTTTGTCTTAACTCTTGAGCATCTACACCCAATTTAATATCACTTCTGCTTCTGTCAATCTGTCATTTCACCTTAACTGCAGAGGATTTGGAAATCCAAAGGTTTTTACAGTAGTTGTGGGCATAACTCAGTCTGGCTTTTTGCTATAAAAGCTTGGGAACTATGTTCTATATGTTTATTCTGGTAGTGTGCTTATTAGGTTGCTTGTGACCTGAACTGTTTCCAGTGGGAACTGTGGAGCTATTTGAAGATTCAGAACCATCTTTGGCAGGAATCATGGGGTACCTATGGTATTTTGCCTAGACTGGCAGAAACTGTGGTGTCATTACCATTATTCCATGGATTTAGCAAAGTTTTTTGTCTGAAACAAGAAAAAACCAACTTCTGGTACATGTTTCTTTGTACCATTCATTGTATCTGACTTTCCTTTGAAAGGAGTATTGCTTAAATTTTTAGTCAACCCAAAAGATCAAAGGAATATGGAAGGGCATTTGTTATTTATAAAAATGTTGCTTGGAGTATGGATAAAATGGGGGAGTTTTAAGCAATTTTAGAATCACTTATGATTAATTTTTATAGCTCAAAACTGAGGCAAGTGTGACCATTTCATTCAATTATTCTTTCAAGCTTGTAGTTTCAATAACTGTAGCTTAGTGCAGAATAATGTAAAAAGTTTAGCTGGAGGTATGAGTTCAGCTACAGGAAGTCTTGTATGGTCCAGTCATTTATTTCTTGAATGTTGTTAGCTCATACAAGTCACATGTGTGCTTATACTGCTGCAAACAGTAACATGTATGCTGTAGATGTAATTAATTTCAATTAAACTATAAAGCCTATCTACTTTATCAGCTGATTCTGGAATAGCAATTGTTTCTGCCTTGTCTTTTGAACTCCTGACTAGCAACTATGTTGCCTGTGTACCTTTTTTGAGAAGGATTACAGCCCCATCTTTAGACCAAATGCAACCAAAAGGTCTTTCTGTAACTTCACTACCCTTCAGATGCATACTGTTTTCTTCTTTTTCTTTAACATAAAAACATAGGAAGAAGTCTCCTTTTCTGTTCTCCAGTATCAATCACTTTTCTTCAGAATGGGTATCCTGTTGTTTGTCAGTTGCATTTCATGACCAACTCTAAATGTATTACATTTAAGGTACCTTAGCAGTCCTCTTTAATATCACTGATTTCAGTAGAAATCTGTTGTCACCTTTTAATGAAGTAAAGGACTGTGATTGCATAATATTCTGTCACAAGCGTCTAGACATAGAAAATAGTTCACTTCCTCTTGACTTGGTAGGGTGCTATCATATTCTGCATGTTTAAAAAAAAAAAATCAAGTATTGGATATTCTAGGGGGGAGATATTTCAAAAGGGGAGAATCCTAACTATGAAAGACACTAATGGCATTACTACTGTAGTATTTCATACAGCATTGTTGATCAATGAAAGGGCAATGTTTCCAATTTGTTTTCTTTTTTTTATCAGACCTTATTGCCTCTTATTTCTATGGGGCATTGAATAGAGGATCCTCCTTACTGTAATCCTGCTAAGTGAATTTACATGTGTCACTTTCAAACAGTTTTGAACCAAATTATTTGTGATATTTTTAAGATACATCAAAATCATCAAAACTTTTTTTTTCCCCTTCCAACTCTTTCATCATCCAGGTCTAGTAACATTTGCTGTTTGAATATGTATCACATCTCATGACTGTTTAGGAACTGGACCACTGTGCCAAATCGCTCTAGAGTTTTATTGGCAACAATGAAACAGCTAGTTTCAGGTAGAACTGATTAAATATTTTCATAGGAGACTGGTACCTCAAATGTGCATTTTCTAAAACCTAATAACACTTAAAAGCATAGGGAGGATTTGGAAAGGTTTGATTGTAAGAAGCTAGTGTACTGCTGATTCCTAGGGCTGTTTTCCTTTCAAATGGGGTATTATACCTAGATGACGTTTTTGTCCGTAGGGAACGCAAGCACTTATATGCATATATAGAATAATAGTAGTTTGCCTGTCAGAATTATTAAGAATTCAGGCATTAATAAAATATTATTTACATTAGAAAATGTTTTCCTAGTTTGAAAGACTGAGTTCTGGAGGACAGTATTTTTTATACAAGTTGACATTAGTGATAAAGCTATAGTCCTTTCTTTCCATTAACAATAAAAATACAAGACTATTAAAAATAGATCATGACATAACAGGAGCATAATAGGATGAGCAAAACATGAAGGCAAAACCAAGTAGCCTTTCCTATGGGGAAGATATTGATAACGAATTAAACAATTCTAGTAAAGAGTCCTTTCTGAAAGATGAGATTTATTTGTTTTAAAAGACATGTCAGTGTGTATAGCACTTTATTGCACTTGGGATGGAATATTAAACATGTACAGTCCAGATTTGGCCAGTGTCTGGTGTTAATACCCCTCAGAGTGGCTGCTGATAGAAGTATCTATTGTCAAGCTGGCCATCTCCACTGTGGTGCTGCTGAAGAAGGTAGTTTCACTCAGTGTTCTCTGACAGAAATAAAAGTATAACAAATGTCAGAAATCAGTATTTTGGTGTTGGAAGATTCACCACTGTAATCCTAAACTGGCTGCTAATTAAAGTCTAGTCGTTGAAGGTCTTGGCAGTTTTATGGATAGGAGCTTTGAAATGTGAGCAGTGTAAAGATGGAGTGAATGAATCTGTTTGCTTTTTTGATCTACTTTAAATAAAGTTTATGATTGCAATCAAATCTACACTTCACTTGTATTGAAATAGAGCCTCTTTGTATGTAAATGCATTGAGGAACTTGCACAGGATCAATTCATCTTCATATTTAGCTTTCCCTATCGTACTGTCACAGTGAGGATGTGGCACACAATATACTTCTTACAGTAAGTTACAGTGGCCTTCATGATACACAGTTTCTACTTGTGTAAGTACTCTCTATCTGCCTCCATCTTTTTGGTTTGCATATGTTTTTAGGATCCTGATAAGAATCAGACTCCCAACATCAACTGAGTATCTCTGGGGACTTGTGAGACTTTGCCAGATGTTTATAATTGCAAATAAAGAAAGTTCCAGAGTTGGTGTTCAGAGAAAATACAGTGCTTTCAGTAATCAGAAAAATGTGTTTAGTATTGCATGTATCTCTCACTTACGCCAGTCTGTATTGGTGTTTATAACTGAAAGTTTACATGGAGAATGACACTGTAGGTGTTGCTGCATCTCTCTGCATCTCTCTGATTCTATCAGTGGAGATCTTTTCACTTATTTCAGTAGCCACTGGGTTTGGATCATTGTCTGTAGCAGAGTGGTTGACAAGCTAAAATAATTAGAAAAAGTACTTACTGCAGTTTTTCATTGCAAGACCTTATGGAAAAAAGAACTGTGAAGAAAATAGTGGCCCTGTGTGGAGAAACAGGGTTTCTAGGCTCCATTTGGTGATATCCTCTATTATTTTATGTTAGGTAAGAGAGTGGGATGAGCATCATGGCTGTTCAGAAAACCTTTCTAGAAATACGTTGGCACAACAGTGTGTGAGCCCTGAGCAGAATAGTCAACAGCTTCTTTGCATCTTCAGGAGTCGTTGATGGGAACACCAAAAAAAAAAAAAATCTCTAGAAAGAAAACCTCTCCTCAAAAGAACTTTCACCATATGACCTGCTTGGCCTTTTTCATTAGTCACGTTTCTGAAATGTGGCTTGTCAAGAAATGGAGTGAGATCTCATTCTTTCCACTTCAAGGGTGGAATTCTACAAAATTCTGTTAAATACATTAATGACAGTCATGGTGGTATTCTGTTAGAAACAAGAAGTGAAAGTGCCCCTTAAGTTCCATCCTCAGAGTTTTTTATATGTTTTGGGGATTGTTCTTCGAAGCCCATTTTAATAATTCAGTAGCCTCTCTTGAAAGTTTATAATTTAAACATGAATTTTCACAAGTTCGTTGTGTTTGGCAAACTATTCTGAAAAGAAAGCAGTTACAGAAATTGGTGAGGTGAATCTCCACATTGCCTGGAATAGTTTTGCTCCCCTGGGGATGTTGGGTTTTCCAAGAAAGGCATATCTATCAGCAGCAGACTTTGCTCTGCCCTCCACCTGTACTTCAGCCTTTCCCATGGGTGTGTGAAGGGGGATATAGCTTCATATTCTCAGATGGCTTTAATACACAGATAGCAAAAAAGTAGAGGAAGGCTTAGGACACAACATTGTTGAAGAGCCCTACAGTTATACAGATGATGGCAAAGGGGACCGGGGTGGGGAAGGAAATGGGAATAGTTTGCTTCCTTTGGCACAGAGTTCCCAGGAGGAGATCTCCTTACACACCAGTGTTTTAATAGAAAAGAGATTTTTCTTTGGATCCATCAGGAATTAGCTAGCAGTTCAATTCTGCTAGGAAGTAGTCTAGGCTTTCAGATATAGATTTTGTTTTGGTAATAGTTCCATCATTCCTAAACAAGCATCCTGATTATCTAGAAGTTACTGGAGATTTAAGGAGATCCCTTGTTAATATTTCTTTTTTTCCCTTGGATTTTTTTTATATTAGTCCCTGCAGTTGAGAAACAAGGTTAAGGGATTCACTGATGTGGAAAATACTGAAATCACTGTAGGTTTTTTCTTCTTTCTCACTGTCTTAGACTGTATGAGAGACTTCTTGTCCTCATATTCCCTTAGTTTTAGACAAGCTTTTGAGATCCTTGTTTTTTGTAGGTAAGGTCTGCCTACCTACTTAAAGTAGTGTTACCTACTAAAAGTTTGTGTTGTTCTTGTTCTTTGTCCCAGACCATGCCACCCTCCCAAGCTTTCCCTCTTCCTTTTTCTTGTAACCAACATAATCTCCCATTTTTCATTCAGAGAATGACAGATTCCAGATTGGAAATGCAGTGGAGCAAGAATTCTCACTTACCAGAATTTCTCTGCTAGTATTGTTGAACTAAACCTCTTTGGTGTGGATATTAGTAAATTTTCAGCAAATGAAATTTTCAGTGCTGTGAATTCAGAGTATCCTACTTTGTTGTGGGCAGTGGTGAACATCTTTTTCTGTAACTCCTACAGCTGCCTTTTCAATTTAGACAAAGTTAATTGTTCTGAGTTTCTCAACTATGTGTAAATACATAAATATGTGTCTACTTCTATCTTTGTATAGGTAAATCATAGTACAGCATCAGAACTGGGGGTTTGAGTTGCTTTTGCCTGTATTGTATCAATAAAATTCTACAAATATGCAAAATATATGTGAGTCAGTGCAATACTGCAGCATTTGGGGCAAGAAAAGTGCATGAGTTCAGTTTCTTTTTGAAGACAGTTCCTCAGTACAAGAGATCTCTGGGTATGAGTGTTTTGAAATTGAAACAGATGGGACACACATGTAATACACTTGTGCTTAGCTGTTGCTGAGGGTTTGGGGTGTTTTTCAAAGCAAGTTCCTCATCCTACATAGAACAAGGCGTGTATTTTCTGAGGATCCTAGCTTAGTTATGACAATAACTGAGGCAGTTTTTGTTTGCAAATCAGTATTTTACACTTGGATACCTCCACCATGGTGGAAATAATACAAACATAGTAATGGTAATCCATACTCAAGTAGGCTAACACATAAAACTATGGGTTGATTGATCATGTTGCTGTACATTGGAGCTTTACATGCTTGTTTATGTGAATGGCATGCAGGTGAAATGTGAACAAATGAAAATAGGCACTTTTAGGAGACAGTTTTGTTATTACAATGGAACTGTGTACATACAATTTGCCTTAGTATGGAGAACAGCTACATAATCATTATGCAGATCTAAACTGATAATTTATGTAGCAGAAAAGACCCTTAGGTGTTTTTCTTCTTTTGGTATATATGTGTGTGTGTATGCACAGTCATGTCGTGTTTCCCTGACAGAAACTGCAAGTTCTTCTAGAAATGGATGGTCAGGAACTAAATTAAGCCAAATAAGGCAACTGTATCTGAGAACGGTTTATCGATAACAATTTTTTTTTAAAAAGGGGGAAAAGAAAAAAAATGCCCAAGTGAAAGAGGGCTAGAAAAGACAGAAAAGAAGGAACGAAAATGGAAAATGAGTGGGGGAGAGGGGAAAGAGAGAGAGAGGGGGAGAGGAGACAGAGGAAAAGAGAGAGTTGCCACCTGGGAGTCAGGGTGAAGTGTGGTGGGTGTCCAGATGATGGGCTGTGTGCGTGCTGCCCGCCTGTGTGTGAGCTGGCTCTTGCCTATGCGGCTCTCAGAGAGGCACGGCTTCACAGGCGCGGCTGCCTCGACGACGGCATGGGACACGCTGTGAGTAGGAGCTCCGACCGGAGGTCCAGGACCCTGGACAGGGATCATGGCGAGGATCGTGACGGCCAGCTGGATCAGGGCAGCAAGGCGGGCTGGATCGGCACGGCAGGTTAAATGCAGGTAGCTCAGGCAAGGATGCGGGGGCAAAGCGGCAGGGCGGCTGTCAGGAACACAGGGAGGCAGGATAGGCGCGAGGGCAGGAGAGCCAGAACACAGGCTGGGGCCAGGGCAAAGGAGGGAGTGTGCAAGGGCACAGCAGTGAGCTCCTCAGCAGGCGGAAGCCAAAGCTAAAAAGCAAGTCTCAAAAGCCCCTGGCCAAAAGACAAGTCCCCCCAGAAAGGCACAGAAAGCATAAAACCCAAAGGCCCCCAAAGCAAGAAGCACAGTCTCCAAAGCTTCCCACAGCTCGTGGTGCAGTTACTTTTCATGCCCTCTGGGTGGTCCCAAAGTCTGCCTGCGGACAGGAGACCATTGGCCCAGTCCAACCTTCCATGGCAGTCCATTGGTGGAAACCTTTCACCATCTGATTGGAGAACCTCTCTGGGGAGCTCAGTGTCTCCTACTGACTGTCCCATGGGAGGTGTTGCCAGGTGAAGTCCTCCCAGAGACAAGGCTGTTTCTAGTTGCCTCCTGCACCTGACACATGTGCAACCCCTCCCCCATATGCCTCTGACAATCAGTGTTGGGACAAATCAAAGCTAAATTGGCTCCTCGCACACAGATAAATAATAATGTTTAAATTAATTTAGGAAAAGTTTCTGAAAATTCTTTTTTAAAAGTGGATGAAAGCACTGATTAAGGGTGTTGTAGAAGTGATGGGAACCTCTTAAAGTAAAATGAGCTTTGCTGTAAGTATGATTGAACATTGCTTTGCTTTTCACACTCCTGATGTGTGTGTGGCTTGCCTGCAAACCATGGCTAAAAGGCATGAAGTCACAGACAACTATTAAAATGTTTAGATTCCTAGGTTGTAAATATTGCATTTCTCACAGAATTGGAGTGAAATCCAGTCTTATGTTTCATGTTCATCCACTTCATATCCATTGGGATGCAGCATTTGTGAAAGAATCAATTATCCATTTGTTAGTCGGGGGAGCTTTACAAATTATACATTAGCAGATTGATTTCTCAGGTTCACCATTGGGGGACTGATTGTATAAGGTGGGTTGATGATGAGTGTCAGGGGAGAAGGAGTTGCCACAAAGAACACAATTAAAAGAAGCTTTCTGAGTGGCCGTGAATTTACTCCTAATTGAAGAGCTGACTTAATCTATAGTAAGAGCATTTATTTCAAGCATTTTACGTTAGGTAATTGATTATCACATGAGGTACATTTGCTTCTAGATATTTGTTTTTCCTTTCCTTTAAATTTAGGATTTTGCAAAAGTCTGCATTTAGATCTTTATGTGCGAGATGTCTGCTAGCTTTCTCTCCTGCTACCTAAACTTCTTTTTCATCCATTAAGGTAACATTTTTTTTTCTATGGTGTCAGCTTGACATTATTGATTTTGAACAGTCAAACTTAGTTATGTTGTCCAGAATTCCAAACATGTCTCCATCAGAAGAAAAACTGCAGCTATTCAGCTGGAGGTATTTCTTACTTCTTTGCTGGTACTTCAACAGTGTATGAAATTCTGAAGCTGTTCCCAGGTAAATCATTTAAGTGTATTTCCATTCCCAACTAACAGGATCCACTTTATTGACAGATTTGAATTATGTTGCTTGAGAAATTCAATGTGTATTATTATCACTTACGGAGTACTGGAAGTATCATTCTGATCAAAAAGTAGTCATGTATTTTCACTTATTTGGCCTAATGCTAGAGGTCCTGATTAGGTAAAAAAAAGATTACACAATGTAGTGCTAATAAAATAATAAATAGTAGTTTTTTCAACATTTTATATACAGCTACCTCTGGGTTTAAGATTAGATCATCTCTTAACAGAGTGATGTTTACATGGATTATATGTTCTAAATTTTAGATTCTTGTACATGTTACAGGTTTTTTTTTTCCAACACCCATTTAAAATACCTTTAAAACACTCACGTGACCAAACCCCAGTGCATATCATCATTCCAGCTATATTAAATAATCAGTCCATCAACTTATGATGAGATAGTGACTACTTGTGTCTTCTGTAACCTTGCGTGATTCTTCATCTTTTGTAGACCTGTAAAGGTAGATCTTGCAGGAGGGCCATTTATTACTTTACTGTAAAATCCAAAGCCTGTTTTCTTTTGTCAGACAAACTCTTCGGTCAGTTAGCTGGACAAAGCTTTAAAAAAAACCACAAGGAGAAGACAGTTGTAACTTCCTGCCCGAAGTTTATAACATTTAATAAAAAAAACCTAAAAATAAAAGCAGGGTGTGAGGGGATGACCCATAATATTGTTTGTGTTCCTTCTTTCTGAAATACCAAAATTATCCACAGGGTATTGAATGCAGTTAAATGCAATTAATTTTGATGTAATTTAATTTAATGCAATTAAATTTGAAATGGAAAGCAGCTTTGCTGACTGGCACAGAAGTATATTTAAACAAATGATGGCTATGAAGAGAAGAATTGGAGCTGATTCTGGAAGAAACACTTCAGTTTAGATAATATATATATACCAATTTTATCTGTGGTCTTTTCTTTCTGATTTCCTGGATAGGTTGAGATCTTAGTTCTCAAACAGCTTTCCAGTGGAATATAGCTCTGGAAATGATAGGCTTGACTGTTATTTAACTTTCAACAAGAAGAGTCTGGCATTAGAGTTCTTCCTGAAACTTTATTTTTAAATGCATGTAATATTCAGCCTGGACTATCATGATATATCATCACTTTCTGAGCTCCACAGAAAGTTCTGACTTGTAAAGTCAGCAAACAGGCTAATAGTCAATGTGCTAGTTTGACTTGAGTACTGAAAAAAATTTGCTCTGTGTTTGCTTTGCCTTGTGTACGTCATTTCCTGTTGAAACTTAGCAGGTGGTTTGTGTAAAAGAGCAGGTCTCTTTAGTGGAATTTAGTTGTTTTCCCTGATTGTGATCTGTGTATGGTGCAGATGAGAAGGAAAAAAATAATAGGAGAAAGAAAAAGTTAATAGCAACTGATGGAGGTGTTGGGCATGCAGAAGACTTGTAACAAATTGCTGGTTATATATGTTGTTACAAAATACTGTATCATCAAATTTCTGTTTAACAATAGAAAATGTTTGGAAGTATTGTGCACTATTTTGAATGCGGGAAAAATGCAAATACTCTGGAATCACCTTTTTTTCCACTGACAGCATTCTAGAATTTTGGAATCACAGAATTTTAAGTGGTTAGAATGTAAAGATTGCGTAGTCCTAACCCCCCCTGCCATGGGCAGGGACACCTCCCCCTAGATGAAGTTGCTCAAGGCCTTATTCAGCCTGGCTTTGAACACTATCAGGGTTGGGATAGCCACAGTCTCTCTGGGCAACTTGTTCAGTGTCTCACCAAATTCACAGTACATAATTTCTTCCTAATATGTAATTAAATTTTCCCTGTTTCAATTTGTACTCATTACTCCTTGTCCTATCATTGCCATTCCTGATAAAGAGTCCCTCTCCAGCATCCCTGTAGGTCCCTTTCAGGTACTGGAAATTTGCCATGAGGTCTCCATGCAACCTTCTCTTCTCCAAGCTGAACAGCCTCAGCTTTCTCAGCGTGTCTTCATAAAGGGGGTGCTTCAGTCCTCTTCTGTCGTGGCCCTCCTCTGGACTTGCTCCAACAGTTTCATGTCCTCCTTATGTTGGAGATACCAGAACTGAATACAGCACTCCATTTGGGATCTCGCATGTGAGCAAAGTAGAGGGGCAGAATCACCTCCTTTGACCTGCTGACCATGTTCCTTGTGATGCAGCCCAGGATTAAATTGGCTTTCTGGGCTGTGAGCACACACAGCTGGCTCATGTGAAGTCTTTTATCCCCTGTCACCCCCAAGTCTTTCTTAGCAGGGCTGCTCTCAACCACTTCTCTGCCCAACCCATTGGTGTGTCTGGGATTGCAGTGACCCAGGTGTAAGACCTTGTGCTTTGCTTTGTTGAACTTCATGAGGTTTGCCTCAGCCCACATCTCAAGCCTGTCAAGGTCCCTCTGGATGCCATTATCTCTTCCCCCCATCGTGTCAACTGCACCACACAGCCTGGTGCCATCAGTGAACTTGCTGAGGGTGCACTTGGTCCTGCTGTCCATATCACCAACAAAGATGTTGAACAATATCAGCTCCAATAGGGACCCCTGAGGGTCATCAGTCATCATTGGTCTCCACGTGGACTGTCAGATTATTATTTCCGAGATTCAGGTGGTTAGAGTCCTTTTTTGCCCTCCTGTTGTCTTTGGGCCAGACGCAAGAAGGAGATGGAGGCCTCAAGCTTCTTTTCAAGGTTTATCATGTTGTTTATTATTTCTTATCTCACAGTTCTCTCTCTGCCCAGCGTGATCTGTCTTGCACCTTGGCCGTGGCACGACTGTCCACCCCTGGGCAGTCTGAGCTGCTTTGTACCCCTTCTTACATATCTTAGTTTACATTTATATGCCAGTACTTAGTACCTGTACTAACGGGTCATTTCTACTCCTACCCAATCTCTATAAACTATATTGTGCTAACATCACAGCAGAAGATG
>VZSR01000170.1:2686911-2702088 GCA_013398615.1 Brachypodius melanocephalos
CTAAAACTACAAATTTCTTACCCTGTGATAAGCTAAACTACTGTGTTTTACAGTCTTGAGATTTGTAATTCATCTCTGCTTTGTGTCAGGGTCTGGGACCCCCATGGACAGAGGTAAAAACCCCCCTGTTCACCCCCCTGGACAGGTGGAAAATCTTTTTGCTCAGTTCCCAGACTGTTTGGCCAGGGTTCCCGAGCCTCATGGGCAGCCAGAGGGATGCCCTAGGTTCTGGCAGTGGGCAGTGAACTATTGACCAAAACTCTCTGTGTGTGGCCATCCAGCCAGTTCTTTATCCACCAAGTGTTCCATTCATCAAATCCGTGTCTCTCCAGTCTGGAGACAAGGATGTCATGCAGGAGTGTGAAACACTTTGCATTTAGTCCAGGTAGACAATGTCATTTGCTCTGCCCCTGTCCACCAATGCTGTAGCCCTTCTGTCATAGAAGGTCACCAAATTTCTTAGGCATGATTTTCCCCTTTTAAAACCATTTTGGCTGTTACCAGTCACGGCTTTGTTGGCCAGGTACCTTAGCATAATTTCCAGTAGAATCTGCTCCGTCACCTTGCCTGGCACAAAGGTGAAGTTCCCCATGTCTTCCACTTTCCCCTTTTAAAAATGGGGGTTACGTTTCCCTTTTTCCAGTCATCAAGGACTTCACCTGACTGACACAATTTCTCAAAAATTATGGATAACAGCTCAGCAACTTTATCTGCCAGCTCCTCAGGACCCACAGATGAATCTCTTTGGGTCCCATGACTTATGTGCATTCAGGTTTGTTAGATGATCTTGAACCTGATCCTCTCCTACAGAGGGCTCAGGATCTTCATCCTCGCCTCCCTACATCTGCATTTTTTGATTTGGGTGGCATGGCTGGAGGACTTGTCATTGAAGACAGACACAGAAGTCACTGAGAACCCCAGCCTCTTCTTTGTCCAGGGTAGCCAGGTGTCCTGATTTAGGACAAATCAGGGGAAAATCTCCAAAAGGAGCCCCCTAGAAAACAAACCTCCACCACCCCTCCCCCCAGCTCTGGGTTTGGGAAGGAATTCTTCAGAGGAAAAGTGGAAAAAACCTGTTTATTGACAGATGAACAAAAACACTCCCCAACACAAGGGAAAAGAAACCAGCCTCAGATGATACTTAGGGAGTTGCTGCAGTTTTCTGTGAAGGGAGGGCGCAAACCTTCTCTTGCAGGCCCCGGAGATCCCCAGATATTCCCAGGTCAGGTCCGGAGCCGGTCCAATGATCTTCGGGGGCGGGGAGGGAGGAAAGAAAGGGAGAGAAAAAGGGAAAAAAAGAAAGAAAAAAAACGGAAGCCGCGAAAGCCAGCAAAAAGCAGAAAGCAAGCCAGCGGCAAAAAGCAGAAAGCAAGCCAGCAGCAGCAGGCAAAAAGCAAAAGTAAAGAAGAAGTCCCGCCGCGGCAAAACAGCCCGCCGGGGGGCGGTGGGAGGCAGCTGTTAAACATAACACAGGGACAAAGCTGCACGATTTGGGTAGGAGGCACGTCAACCCAGGACACCGGGTCACCTGTTTTCTTCCAGATAGGGCTCACATTATCCCTAGTCTTCTTTTGTTTGCCACATATGTATAGAAGCCCTTCCAGTTATCCTTAGTGTCCTGCAGGAGAGGTTTTGCCTTGCTGGGCACTGTTAATTACCTGAGTACAATCACACATTTAATCTTGAAAGTATTGCCTTATGGCTTTCAAATCATATCACAACAGATAAATTCCATCATCCTGATCCTCAAATTCAACATTTATGTGAAGATAACTTACATAGTCCACTTTGCCTGCTTTCTACACTTTATTTTTTCAGAGTCAAACTTTATCAAAGCCATTTGACAGGAAAATAGGAACAGTGTGGACTAGTACTGAGCTGTCATCTCCTCTGACGTGTCCTGTTTTGTGTCTTTTTGTCCTGGGTTTTGTTGCACTAGTGTCTCCAGCAAGGCCTATCACACTGGAGTGCTGCCAGATCTGTTGTTGCTGTAATGTCAGCCTGATGGTGGGTGTAGGTGCTGGAGTAATGAGAAGAACATGACTAGTTGAACACTGTACCTTAGTGTATAACCCTGTGCCAAGACAGGACTATTGAAGACAGACGTTTTGTCTTTGCAATTGCAAAGTAACAAATGAAGAAAAGAAACTTAGTGAGAAAGTTGTGGCAATGGCAACTTAGATGCAGCCCAGAACAAAAAAAATCCCATACCACTTCCATGATAAACTCAGTTAAACTTTCTATGCTTGTCCTTTCAGAGGGCCAGAGATGTTCCTGTTTGTAGAGGGAATGGTGCAGACGTGCTAGCTTTTCCCCCATGCCTGCCTCTAGACAGAAGCAAAGTCTTCTCATGCACTTTGATGAGCAAAACAGAAATTTAGAAAGGCATTTTTCAAGGCTAGGCAGGAATAAAAGTACATGCTGGTTACGAAGCTTCTAGAAAGTCAGACTGACAACTGATACACCTTGCCTTGTTCAGCATCCTCCAGTCTTGGAATTAGCCAATTCTGTGTGTAATATCTGAGAATAGAGCTTTTATAAGGATGTTGGCCACACCATCAGGTTGATGGGCTTGAGCTGTATTCGTCCGCTGATACTGCGCTAAATGCGACAGGAGGAACACAGCTGTGCAATGTGCACCAGCTGCCTGCACTGGTAGTCATGCATTCATGTTTCATCTTGAAAAGCAGCAACTCAGCATAACCAGTCTGTGGCAAACAAAAATACTTCTGGAGCATGTAAGGAAAGTTGGTTTAAATTCCCGGTGAATTTCTTTGCAAATGACACACAGTGGGAAGACCACGTTGTGATAGGCAGTAATTGCAATATTTCCAAGTGCCATTTTGTGGTTAGACCAAGAATTATGTATTCTGTGCACAAGAAGGCAGGAAAGCAAAAAGGGAAGTGTAATTCTACCAACTAATCTGGTAACTATGGCAGTGCAGTGTTCAGTTGTTCAACCTTGATTATAAAGAAGCTTCTAGAAAATGTTATTTGGGCATATGTTATTTTCAAAGTAGATGAGAGGAAAGCTTCCTTTCTCTGAGGTGGAATTTGTTGTGTGTGTGAAAGATTGTGGGGAGAAACTTTCCAAAGGGTGTGAGAACACCTCAGTTTATCTCCTGTAGATACCCCATGTGGACAGTGTGTTTTTATATACTTATTATGTAATTCTAGTGCAATTCTAACTGCCATAGCATATATAAGGGTCTGTGATACCTCAGACACAATTGTGTGATATCTGAGGTGATCCCACAACCCCAGTGCTTTTCCAATGACATTTTATTTTTTACACAAACATGTGATGGATTTCTTTTATCATGGTCAGAACCACAGGAGTGATCTGAGTTGTGGTTCAGTCCATTCAATATTTTATGAGAATAAGAAAAGTTGTTCTTAAAAGCGTGAGAGACTTAACCTGTGTGAAGATCCTTGAAATGATTCTTGAAATGATGAGCTATTTGTTACAAAGGGTGAAATCGGGATCATGATACATAAGTTGCTTGGTACTTGAATATAATTGGATTGGGTTTTGTATGCAAGAGGAGATGCATCAGGTTGTCCAAATGATGTTATAAGTTAGTCCTCCATACCTCAGATATGAATAGCTGTTTAAGCTAAGTAAACAGTAGCAGATGCTGTGTAACACTGTAGGTTAGAACTAAAAGTGTATTTGGATAGGGAAGGGAAAATTTATTAAATTGGGACGGTTATCAGACTTTTCTCCGTATTCGTCCAGAAACGAATAAACCTATGTTGCACTTCAATACCTTCTAATACTCACTTCTGAGAACAGTATTAGAGCCAAAAATGAAAGTAAGAGAAAGAATTTGAAGAAAGAAATAATTACAAACCTAGCCATCTGAGCAAGAATTTTCAGTTGCCCTGATGCCTGTGTGGTCACCGTATTTTGTCCAAAGTTTTGATAGCAGGAACCAATACCCGTGGTGCACAGGCACAGATGCTTAAGGCACTTCATTACAATTCCAGAGCCCTGCGGCAGGTAACTGCAAAAAGAAAGTCAACATTTTGGAGTTGAACAGAAGGCTGGAGAGAAGGCTGTCTTTTGGCTTTGTCACAGAAATACCTATTCTGTGAGGGTTTTTTGATTCCTGCAACTAAGCATTACTCAGCTGTTAACATGTAAATCTTTCAAAGTGCAAGGAATGTTAAAGCATGTCATTGGTGATGTAACTTTAAAAGTATTTCTTTGTTTTTTGTCTAGAGCCCAGTGAAGATAAATCAGATCAGCCTGGATGAAAGTGGAGAACACATGGGTGTTTGCTCAGAAGATGGGAAGGTACAACAAACCTATTTTACTTGCTGAGGTAGCAGGTAGTCCCAGTATTACATTAGAATAATTGTGGTAACCTGTGGAGTTGATTCATGTGTTTAGTACCACTACTTTGACCATACACTTCGAGAACTGAACTCACCTTTGAATACTCAAAGTTAAAGTCAAATGTATTTTGCACAAATATACTGTAGGAAAAGTAATTATAAGAATGTCAATAATGGAACTGTTATTAAGCTGATTAACAGCTGTGACAGGAGGACGTGTCAACTTAATCATTACTGCTGTGCCAGTTATAGTTCAGTGACTACTCTGCTGTTCCTGCAAGACAGTAGTTTAATGCCTTTCTGCTATAAATCCACAAAATTGGATTTTGTGGACATGATTTCTGTGGGCTGGTGGTTTTCATTTTAACACACTTTATGAATGTTTCTCTTGAATTACAGAATCTTTTGATAAACAATCATAGTTTATCAGAAGAATAAAGTGTCTTACAACAGCCACATTAAATAAATGTTAAATCAATATATGTACAGTTTCCTAAAAAACTGACACCTACTTCCTTGGCTGAGGACATACATCATTTGTGTAGTGTATAACTAACAATTATCAGTGCTTCTCTGGAAAGTTGAGCTATGACATTTAGTGGTTTTGGTGATTGATTTTCCAGTTATAAAAATGTCTTTTTATTTTTTCAGTCAATGACAGTATTTTCTAATGTTGGTTTGCAATGATAAAATTCTAATGCACAGAATGTATTTAAGCTTCTATTTTTTTAATATACATATTTGACCATATACAAATGTAGTGCATTAAAAATAATTTAAATAATTTCTCAATATCCAGCTTACTCAGAGGAGCATTTCCTACACAGTAGACTTGGGGAAGGAGGAGTGTTGGTAATCCTAATATTGCCTTCAGTAGAAGTTCCATAAATTAAAATACAGCTGGATTTTGCAATAGGAAAAATGGGGAAGCAACCCCTTTAGACTGTATGCATTTGAGTTTTTTTACTCCAAATAGGTTTTTTTCCCTCAACATCCAGACAGCCAGTTTGTGTATCAGGCCTTTTATTTCTGAGAGATATCTTGATGTCAGTATCTTGACACAGTAATTAGGATACTAGTGCTTATCAAAGTGGTTGTAGAGTTTTACCTCTGTGTGAAACACCATGAGAGTATCCTATTTGTCTGAGCAAGGTAAGGCAAGGGTCAGTAATTGTGCAAGCTAATAAAAATGTTGAGCTAGCATTGTTGGCTTAGGTTTTCCTACGGTGTTGGGGGGCAAGCCCTTGCTGTTGCTATAAAGGCTCCTCAGATATGACTGTGGAAGACTGTCAGTAACCCACTATGCTGTAGTGAGACTGCAAGCAACACACTTTTTTTTTCTTTTTTTTTTTTTTTTGTATACTAAGTTAATTTTAAATATACTTATTTAATTTCAGAAATACTGAAAAATCCCTACTCTCTGTGGCTCTATTTGAAAATACTTTGACTCTGTCTTTCATTTAATAAAATAGCTATTGTGGATCCAGTGTGTGACATTACATACTATACAAGGCAGTCTAAAATATAGTCCCATGGCCATAGGGACTAGAGTATCACAGGTACAATATTCAGCATATTTGCATTCATAAAGTCCAGGGACATTGATGTATCACCATATTCTACACTTGTGAAAAACTCATCTGGAGATTTGAAAGATCTGGGTATTTTAGATTTTCCACATGATCCAGAAAGGCTCATATCTGTGAAATAATCCACCCTTAAAACTAATTAAAATACATACCTGCATGTTATGCTACCGTATAAGAAAATGGCAGATTCTCAGACAGATAATGTAGCACTTCTAGGTTCTGGTCATAACAAAAGTGCAACTTCCATTCCTTATAGCTCTTTCCTTATTACAGTGGGAGGGTTGATATTGTAAGCTAAAACACTTGTACAAGTAGTTACAAAGTCTTTATTACTTGATTAAATATGTAAAAATGGTGAAATATTTTTAAGAAAAAACAAAGGGGAAAAAACAGTAAAGCAGTAAAGTAAAATGGTTTCATTTTCTTAAATCAGTTTTAAACAAAAAAACATATTTAATGAAGAGGCCTGGGAATTTTGAATGAGCTGCAAGTATATTCTACCAATAAATGAAGATATGTTCTCTTTTGGAATAAGCAGAGTGCATTTTCGTATATCAACATGGATCCAATATGATAGAGATGGAAACCATTTATTTTCTTGTGGGAAAGCCTTATGATGAGAACCTCCTCCTCATATCTGTTCTGCTAGCCAATATATTTTATTTTACTACTTTTTTTTTTTTTCAGACTCTCAAACTAGATTTGATCTAGCTGTGTAGACTGAGAGGAGAGCACAGAACCACAGTACAATTTTCTCCCTCTTCTTGATAGTCAACATCTGGACCCAATGTCAAAACCTGTTGCATGTATGTCATACATGTCCAACAAATGCTTTGAGAGCCACTAGCAGCTTTTCTATAGTACACATTTGGTTCTGTGAAAACCTTCCTTTCTAGTGTAGTCACCTGCAGCTGATCACCACTGGCATGAAAAGGATCAGAACTCATAAATCACTGGCATGGAAAGGATCAGAAATCGTAAACACAAGCCCTCTAGTCTAGCTGCTGGGTATTGAAATGTTAGGGTGTAAGAGAATTTTGGTGCTCAAATAAGTAGAACAGGAAGCAGGCCTGCATCCTCAGAAATTTTGATTAGTTTTTTGTGTTAGTTTTGTATGTAGTTAGTAGTACACTATTCTGAAAAACCTGGATTTGACTCCTGATTTTGCTAAAGCTCCCATGTCATTACATAAGATGAGTGTAATTGGCACCCTTATTCTGGCTTGTAACTTTTTTTTTTAATATGAAGAAATATAAATTATATTGCAAACCTATGTGCTTGCATGTTTTAGTGTCATCTCTAGTGCCTGTAGCAACGTTGATGTTAAGAATATCCGTGAAGTATTACATTGATAATTTTTCAAGAAATGTGACTTGTTTTCCTGCCTTTTGATCACTGAAGGTTGGTTACTCCTTCCACACATGGAAGCAAAGAAGCAGCTAAGTCTGGATGCACTGGAGTGGTGGGTTCTGGATATTTAAAATCAGACAGGGCTAGCAAAATGTAGTGGAATCATAAAATCCTTTTTCCAGCTGCCTAAGAGCCTCATGAACAGAGTGGGCTTGGAAAGTAGAAATAAATAAATCCAATACAGGTTTGTAATAGCAAAAGAATCACTTTCTTTCTGGAGAATATGAGACATTAAGAAGTAATCAACTGTTAGATGATGTCCCTAGAGTAAACATGATAACATGCATTTTTTGCAGAGTTGTTTTTTTTCCTCTTAGCTCACTCCATTTTGTTGTCATACTCTAAAAGAAATATCATATAGCCATATTCAATGGTATATTAGGAAAATGTTGAAGGCACTCTTGCTAATTTTGATTAATTACTTTTAATTTGAGAGGGCTGTTTTGTAATGTTTGAGGATTCTGCTTTCACAGAATTTGAGGTGCTATGTTCTAACCATGTGTTTACTTTTTTTTTTCTCCTTTCATTTTTCTATCTTATTTTCTTTTCTCTGTTTCGTACTTTGTGTAGGCTGTTGTATTGAATATGATGTGCCAACTGATGAAAACAAAAACCCAGAAAACAAAATCCTCTAGACATCAGTCCAAAGGTTTTCTAGGCTTGCAGCCAGGTCCAATTCAAATACAACCCTTTGGCTGGCTTACATAATCACAGCTTTGTGATACATCTCACAGTCTCCAAATATTGATTTTTCTAATCCTTTGGAGCAGTAGCTCAGCCCTACACAGTGCATGCAGAAGTATTTTTAAAGCGTGTTGTTAGAGGCAGTATATTCGCTAATGAGTAATGGACTGAGCTCATAATGCTGCTTAGGAGATGTATCGAGGAGACAAGCTTGAAAGGAGATGTTGGAGATGTTTTTAACTTCACTGAGACTGCTGGACTTTGAGCCACTCTAAGGATGTTGTAGTTCATTGCTGATGGCTTAGTTCCTTTTGTAGTTTCCCTGAAGTTTATTATTTTTACTCTGTCTTCTTGGCTGTCTGCATGAATTTTGGAGATTCTTATGCTCTGAATTGATCTTTTTAGAGCAATTAAGCCTCACTTTTTGTGGCCCATTACTGATGTTTACTGACTTTATTCTGTAGGTCTTTCTCAAAAGGGATTTATTTTTTTTTTGTTATTATTTTTTTCCCCCCTTAAGAAATCATGATGGGAAGAAATAAATAAGGTTAAAAGATCTTTTAGAACTTTTCAGTCCAATGCTGAACATGCAGAGCAGAGTTACTGAAGGGATTACCTTTTCCAGAAAATTTTCCAGAAAATGAGAGCCTGTCTGAAGAGCCTTCTTAAGTAGATTTGCTGTCAGATACATTTCCCCTCTGATCACTCCATGGGATGCTCTTTTTTCTCCCTTCCTCCAGTGGAGTCTAGTACTCCTCAGATGAGTTTGTTTCAACAACTTTTGACAATGGGTGGAAACTTCTTAAAAACATAATGAAAAAGCAAGCCAGTTATTATTCTTTCTGGAAATCATAGTTAGTAAGTCTTTGAGCCTAAATCAGAGTTAGTAAATTAGTTACAAATTCCTGGCCATAAGTCTTCAGCCTCGTTTTAATCCTAAATTTTGCAGGAACTGCGCTGTCAACTCTCTCATCTGAGAGTTAGAAAGGGAATATTGTGTATTGAATGAGGAGACATGAGTCCAAAAGAGGGCTGTACTTAATCTTGAGATATGTTATTCTGTAGTCATATCATCTGAGTCTAATAGTATTTTGTAAACACTTGATATGTCTGTACTTGTTCTGAACTAAAGGCAAGGAAACATTTTAACAATCTGTTCATTCTCTTGACAGTAGAAACTTTTTTTTTTTTTAAATTCGATGTTGACCCTTCTTCAAATGGATTAATTCTGATAGATATGATGATTGCCCATGGTTGCAAGTCCATTACTGACTGTTGAAATGTACTGATACCTTGATATAAATGAGAAGGAAGGAATCTTCAGAGAAAGACATTTCCAGTGATCATGAAATAAAACAAAATAGCACTGTATGCACTTGGGACTAGGAGAGGATGCCTAGAAATATATGGAACTTGGATTTCAGGCTGTTTTTGCTTTGTTGTCAAAAATTTCTTAAGTAAACACTGCATTGCTTGGAGGGAAAAAAATCCTACCGTTCTTTCTCAGACAGGAAGAATTTTAAATTTATTTTCTCCTGAATGTTATTCTGTTGCTCTTACCATAGTTAGATTGCTATCTGTTAAACAGATTTGATCAGCCTAAAGCAAAAGGAACATACTGTTTTTACTGTGATTGTAACAAAAATAAAAAAAAGGAGGGAACAGATTAATAAAATTATTTCTTGCTGCAAATAATAGAGATATGTCACAGTAGAAGACCAAGCCATATCAATTAGCTCTGAATTGTTAGTTGTGTCTTCTTTTCCTTTAGGAAAAAAAAAAAAAGATGTCATTGCTAGCATTCAAATTAATCTTCTAGTTGTTAGGCTTTTAGTTTCAGTGTTAATTGTTCAGTGTAAAATAGGTAAATAATTTTGGTTTTTCAATATACTTTTTCAGGTGCAAGTGTTTGGATTATATTCAGCAGAAGAGTTTCATGAAACGTTTGACTGTCCTATTAAAGTAAGTGCTTGTTTTAATCTTCAGTAATTGTGGTGGTGTTGTCTTTAATAACAGAAAGGTCACATTCAATCTAAATGAGAGAGAGGAATACCACTTCCTTACAATGTTATTCAAGTCACTAGAAAATAGTTTTCTATCTCAATATAAAAGCTTTTGATCTGGTTAGGTAGGAAGAAAGCCAATCTTGGTTTTGTAAGAAGTATTATTGAGTTTTTCAAATACAGAAGGGAAGGTGAAAGAGAAATTGTCCTATTTCAGGTGTTACCCATCTCAATATATTCTTTGTAGATTTGTGAAACAAATTCTAAGGGTTCTCCTAAATGTGAAGTCAATATTTTGCAGTCAGTTCATATCCATCAAACTTGCCTCAAAATAAGGCAATGGGCAGTGATTTTGATGTACTCTATCTGAAGGAAAAACCTGAGTTTAACTCTGCTTTATAGAAGTGTGTCTGCCTGGCTGTTGAAAAAAGGACCTCTGCTAGGCGTATGGGAAAATCTAGTACTTTTTAACAAGAAACATTTCTTGCAGGAGAAAAGGCTATGTGGGCAAATGTTTGCATTTTGCTGCTTGAGGTCTTCCATGTTGCAGCTGCTCTTCAGTGTGTGTGGGAAAGGAATAAGATCGTTAAGTTTTCACACGTGCCAGATGTGACTTGCTTGCCTCCTAGGGCCTTTACTGCTCATACAGCTGGATATCCACACTTGATGTGTAACACATAAGGCAGAGACTGTGTAAGATGCTACACAGTGTTGTCCTCTGACAGGGCTGAGGTATGCGTGCCCTTTAGGCAGGCCCCCGACCAGATTTAATTGGGGTAACTCTTGCTCACAGCAGTCCTGTTCTGTTTGGTCCTGATTCTACAGCCTGCTGTACAGAAAGGTAGCTATTCAGTGTAACATGGCCCTCAGTGTCATGCTTGTCACACAGCATATAATATGAAGAATTATCTTCTCTTCTACGAAAAACAAACAAATGTCTGAAACAACTAGGCTTTACTTCAGAGAAAGAACTCAGCTGTAATACTTGATAATTGACAAAAGGTTATCTAGTTTAAAAAGTGATGTGGTGCTTCATGTAAATTCTTGCATAATCCACAATCCTCTCTTTCCCCCTTCCCCCACCATCGCCAGATTGTTGCTGTTCATCCTCATTTTGTAAGATCGCACTTCAAGCAATTTGTAACAGGAGGAAAAAAGGTAAGGATTCATTATGAACTTTGGCTACCTTTAAATAGCCCTTAAATAGCCCTTTGATATAGCTCAGAAGGCCATGTATGTGAACAAAGACTTCTGCTTTTTCCTTTTCTTTATGCATTGTATTCTAAAGCATTGTTAATTAAAAGTCTTTTCAGGGGGAGAGAAAGTGCACTTTTTATGTTAAAAACATGTTGCAACAAGTTGAGATTCAGAGTAGAAATACCGTTCTGTCTATGTAGCCTGAAAAAAAGTCATTTATATTTCCTAGGCCAGATTTTCTCCACTTTAATTTGTTGAAATGGAAGCAGAAGTCAGACCTTAAAACTGATCTTTTACAAAGCGTATTGATCCTGGTTTCCTGTGAGTGATTTTTTGGGGTGGAGTTTTGTTTGTTCGTTTGGGGTTTTATTTTAAGGAAATAAACCAAAGTATCTTCATCAGCTCTTGTCCATGGTGAGGGGTTTTGTTGGTTTTTTTAAATTAACTAAGGAGTGTTCTTAGTATAGTGGAGTTCACCCCATTCTAAGCACTTATATCTCTAGGTAGTCTTCTATTTGGATTCAGTTGGTGTTTTAAATGTGCATTAAGTGTATTATTAGTGTAGGATACAATTCTGACTTCCAGATTGCAGCTGTTTCCTGGTCCTTTGGTATTTTATATCATATTGCATATTTTCAGTCAAAATAAGAAGTTTTATTTGGAACAGTTTCTTGAATTCATGGAATTTTCTGTTGCCTTCTGTTATGAATTAAAGGATGAACAATCCTCACAGATGCATCAAACCAAATGTCATTGCATGCCTCTCTCTTACCCACATGTAAGAACTACAGGCTTCTAGTGCTGAATACATCTTAATTTTCATTAACAGTTCAATGTGTTTCAAGGCATAGCTGTGCTTTGCTTATTTAAGTGGTGTGTGTGCTTGACAGCTTTTTCTGGCTGGTAGAAGTTGGTGTTGTTCTTAAAACAATGCACAGTCAGTGTGTATCTGTGTCAGCCACCAGTTTGTGAAGCTTTTTAGTGCTGATGAAAGGAGCAAGGAAAGAGAGTAGCAAGGAATTAATACAACAGGGCTCCGTCAGGTGGTAAAAGATCTTGCATTCACCTGATGCTGAACAGAAAAAAACATCAGGGAGTTAACACATTCTCTTTGGTTATCTTTGATTACTTGACAGGTTGTTTTATATTCTGTCCTCTGGGGAATGGTATATTCATTCTTAATACATTCATGCTTTGCTGAGGAACTTTCCTCCTCAGAAAAACTTTAATTGACATCTTAACATAAGGTATTTAGCATTGAAACAAATGTCCCTTGACACCTGTAATTTGATTTTATTGGTGCAGAAAGCCAACAAATAAAACCTCTAGCTCTGTGGTTGAAACCTTCCCCCTTTTCTCTTTTCTTCCAAAAGGAGCATACATTATTTTTATAAAAGCAACAACAAAATGCTTCTTGAAAATTCAGGAAGCTAAATTCCATCTACTAATAAAACCTTTTTTTTTTTTTTTTTTTTTTTTTTTTTTTTTTTTTTTTTTTTTTTTTTTTTTTTTTAACTGAACATTTACACCTCTCCTTAACTATAAAGCCAAAGTGTAGTATGGAGGGAGCAGGCAACAGGGAGCTGAACACAAGGGTGAGGAGAAGCAGGCTGAAGCATACAGTCCCTGGCTGTGGACTTCACTGCTCTCTCCCTGTGTCTGGGGATGGTGCCTACTTAAGCAAAGTTAAGCAAGTAAGGTGAGATCCTTCAGAGAGGAGGCCAGGTCCTCCTGTGGCTCCTGAGGTCTTTGCACTTTTAGCCTTTGCATGTATATAATGACTTCATCCCCAATAGCTGGCAGTGGTGGAAGGCGTGTTGCCTATTGCCATCATCCACACCAAGGTAAGGGTAACAGTAAGCATATCTTCATTTTGGATCAAACTTAAAAGAAAAGCTTGGCTTAAAGCTCTCATGCTATGCTCCTTGCCTGAGGTGCATTAAAAAAACATATCATGTGAACTCTTAATCCAAAGGCTTGCTGGGTCTATCTTTGTTTTTGCTTTCTGAGAATTGTGACATAATGTATATAAGCATTTTTAAAGCTGAGCGGGGTTTTTTGTTTGCTTCTCCTTTATTTTTTTAGAAAAATATTCATCATAACAATATAAAATATGGAAAAAAAACCACTATTTTTCAGTTCAGAGATCCACTCAGGGCACCCTGGAAATGTTCAAGAGACAGAAGGGGGAAAGATACCCTAGCAGTATGCCTCAGGGATGCACATTGCAGGTCCTCAGTTCCCTACACAGATGGATGTCTGGAACTTGGGTGAATTGCTGTGTAATGTTGGGATTTGCTAAGTCTTAGAAGCTCAGCCTGACCTAAAGCTGACTTAAGAGCAGTGTTCCCTGTGGTACCTGGGGCAATCATTGTGAATTGTTCTAAGCGTAACTCTACTGTACATATGTTTATATGGTTGCTTAACTTTGCTTAAGTAGGCATGTAGAGAAGCTTTTCTCTAAAGCATATTATCAACTAATTAAATTGTTTGCTTATTAAAGCACTAGTTTTTAAAAGAAAAGAATTTCTGTTAACCTTGAGATAATATTGTGGGTTGGTAAAGCTTATTTCCCCCCTTTTCCTAAGTGAATGAATATTATCTGTGCTGAGAAATAAGATAGCTACTGTGGAAATTGACACTATTGCAGTGAGAAGCAATAGGTACTATACTAAAAGGAGGTGATTCCCTATTCCCCTCCTCATCTCTGCAATTAACCACAGCACCATTGTGCTGATTTGGCAGATGATGGTAACCCTGAAATAATAATACTGTATATTGTAAATAGCAGGGCATTTCTGTCCAGAGCAGACAATAGAGCTTCAAAGCAAGGGAAAAGACAAAATACTGTGCTATTGAAGGCCATAACCTTCCACCCTTTAAAAAAGGATCTAATCTCAAAAAATAACAGGGTAAAAGCCAAATAAATAAGGGTGGTAAAGCTGAAAACAAGGTGTTTCTTGATTTAACTCTTAGAGTGCTGATCTTCCCCAATACATCAACTAAATGAATGTTATTGTGAAGTCTAGGTATCCATTATGTCATGAGAGTTAAACAGACAGAACTAACGAAGAAAGAAGACTGAAGATTCTTTCAGTTCCAAAGTCAAAGTATCAGCTAATGTGACTTATGTAAAGATAACTTAAGGAGAGCAGGACAAGCTGAGGTTCCTCTCTTGGCAGAGACATCATTCCTGTTAATGTCAATAACTAGACACAAAGGTCTTTGTGATGAAACTCTTAGGAAAGTGAGTCCTCTGAAGTGGTTGAGTCACTCTGCTGAATGTGTGCTAATGAAGGGGATTTTTGAGTCTTCTCTACCTAGCATGGTACTGGGGACCCAGCACAAATTAAGCAAGTGTATTCTGAAGTATAGAGTAGAATATTCCATATCATAAGGGATTGGGTCTCCTCATTTGCCTAGGACATACATTTCATATAATAAGTATTGATTTGCATATCCAGTCTGAAACATTTTAAGGGCTAGAGAATCAAAATAAAACTGGAGATTTACCCTGTGGCTGTCAACAGTCTGCTTTCTCTATATCTTTCTGTGTCTATATCTACATAGATATAGATATCTATATATCAAAGATATTATAGATATCATAGATATATAGATATCTACATAATATATTCATGGGCTTTATATATATATGTATGTGTGTATGTGTATATATGTATATATATGTATGTATATGTATATATATATAGGAAATGTATATAAAACATTTTTAATAGTGTCTGTGTTTCTTTTGTTGCAGAAGATACACTGTAAGAACTGTTTTTCAAATACAGATCATGTTTGTCCCATTTATCCTCCAAGAATTAACATTTAAACATATCAATGCTTGTGTTTAACATTAGATTCTTTCTTCTTTGTCTTTTATAAAAGCAGAGAGAACTTAGTTTTACCTGGGGCAAATTTCTTACTAAAAAAAAAAAAAAAAAAAA
>VZSR01000170.1:2702188-2715234 GCA_013398615.1 Brachypodius melanocephalos
AAAAAAAAAAAAAACCAAAAACAAACAAGCAAAAAAACCCAAAAACAAACAAGAAAAAAAGTTCAATGTCAGAATTCTGGACCCATGGTAACTCTTGCCTGAAATGCAGAATGAGACAATCTAAATTCTTTTCCACTCCAGGTGGAGCAACAACATACACTGAGAAAGGATGGTGGTTGCAAACAGTGCACAAATGGGAAGAGAAATAGCATTGTTTGATATCTGTAACTGCTATTAGGGTAGTGGAATTTGTATGTTAAAGTCAAGTCTGCCAAGGAATGTCTCAAGTATTTTTTTTCAATTGTTGCTTTTTATTGTCAGCAGATGCACTTTGTGTGGTGAGTAAGTAGATGACCTTACCTCTGAACCCTATGATATGTACTTCATAATAACTGAACTACTATGACAAATTATTAAATTGTCAGGATGCTGTTTGCAGCATAGTCCATTTTTAGAAAGCACATAGTCAGCTGTTTGGCATTACGTTGGGTAGAAGAGTACCAGACAAGAAAGGCAAATTGCTTTGTAAGCTATAAAATGTCACTCAGTAAATACTCAAAGGTCTGATTTAAGTGAAAAAGGAGTAAATATTGTGGCAATTTCTATGCATGCATTGGATAATTTACCATAAGTAGGAAACAAACTGTAACAGCAAGCGAACCACAATAATACTGCAGTTTCCTTGCTGCAATGTATAATGCCCAGATGTATCCCATATTATTGAGCAGATGAGACTTTGATATGTAGTATGTCCTGTTTGCTTGATAAGCATATTTTTTTGCTTACATTTCTTCTTTATGGGTATTTTGATACGTTTTTTATTACTAAAACGAAAATTTTCCTTGTGCTATAATAAGTTTGGTTTGTGTAAAGCAAATAGATCATAGTCCTATGTGCATGTAATCTATAGTTGTGTGTTTTACGAATGTCTGTGTAAAACCCTTTTTTCATTGCCTGAGGTGGCAAGTGAAGAGGATCTAAGTATATGAAATGTGTCTCTTCCTGCAAGACTGCAGGATTTGCTTTCCAAGGTGTTAATTCTGTAGCTCTTTGTGAATAGGCAACAGGTGGAATGTGGCAGTTGAGTTATTAAAAGTGAAACCTAATAAAAGTCCTGTGACATTTGTTTGTATTAAACGTCTCAAAATTTCTAGCTTCTCTGTCCATGAACTACAGCAGTAGCTCCTGTTTCCATCTCTCACTCCTGCCATTGCATACCTCTTGATGCTGCTGTCTGCCTCTGCCTCCTTGCTTGATTTCCCTTGACTGCACTTGCTGCCCTCCTCTCTGTTCACACCCCAGCTCCTTAGACAACATTTTGTGACGAAATCTTGAAAGCTCATCTTAAGCTGAAAGCTTGAGGTTTACATTATTCTCTGCCTTGTTTGAGCTCATCCAGTCCATCGTCTGTTTCAAATACAAAGTATAATTTTTGTTGTTGCTGTATGTTTTCCCAGGAGTGAACTATTAAACAGGAAGTCTTCATGCAGCATGCTGTTCTGTTTTACTCTCTGGTATCTGTTAATCTTGGCTGCACCTGTAAATATTGGTTTTATGCTGAAAACAATAAATAGCTGTAGTGATCCCGAGTTACCATGGAAATAGCATTTTAGATTTTTGTGGTCTTGCCTAGCTGAGGTGAAAGTGGTGACAGAGGTGCCAAAACACAGAAGAAATGCCGCAGGTAGGCTCATCTTCACACTTAGAACAGGACAAGGAAATTACAGGGACTTTTCTTCCTAATTTTTCGTTTGTGAAATAGAAACTAATCCAACAGTTCTGCAGTAGGGAATGGAAAAGTGGGTCTTCAGTTACAAATTGAAATCTTAAGCCTTTTTTTCTTCACTTCACTAAAACTTCTTCAAATCCTTACATAGAAGGCACTGTGTTGAAACAAGGTAGCAATGCTGGGCATCATTAAAAGTGTGTTTCCTTTGAAATTTCAGTGAGAACAGACATCTTTTATTTCAGTATATTGAAGCTAGTAATTCGTAGTGAGAATAAATTAAATTGAATTACTTCATCGTGTTGATACTACCAAAGTTGCAATCATTCACCTCTTTGTTCAGAGGACTCGGAATTCCTGTACATAATTTAAGACTGGGATTACATGTAATTAGTCTTAATGCTAATTGCATGACAGGCTCTATTAAGTCCAAGCACTCATCTATTCTCTTTAGTGAATACACTCTAAAATAGAGTTTTGAGAGTTTTTTGGTGTAGGTTAATCTCTTGTTAGTGAAATATATGAACATATGTATTCACTAATCCAAGAGAAATACATCTACTTATTTTTAAAACCAAGGAGTGTCTTGTTCCATCCTCTTGTCTAATACATTTCAGTGTGTCATTTTTCTTAATGATCTGGTGGACAACCACAAGCACTTAAGAAGACTCACAAAATAATTAGTGAGCTGACAGAAGATTGCGGTGTGGTTGGAGACCTTGAAGCTGAAGGTTATTTTATATTAGCTGTATTATCAAATTGCGGTGTGTGCAAGATACTGGAAGAGTGTTCTAAGCACAACTGTATTGCATGTAACAAAGGACTAGAAAGTTTCATGAGAGCAAATGAAAAACAAGGAAACCAAACTCTATTGCAGAGAAGCCAAAGAAGTGGGATTTTGGCTGCTGTTGAAATATAAATACTATGAATGCTGACTACCATAATATAGGATTTATGACAAATAAAGTCCTAAAATATTTTTCCCCTACCAAAAAGAGAGGGAGGTGGTAGCAAGAACCCCTCCGGAAACTGTGGATTTCTTCTTATGTGTCTTCTTTTGATGTTTTAAATTACTTTCTGGTATGATGAACATTTCAATGTGGAGACAGAAGACTAAGAAAGAAATTGGGCTGCTTATTTTGAGAGAGATGCCTTCAGTAGACAACAGTTCCAAAACACATAGGAAAGTTCTGAGTTCACAAGTTCAATTTCCAGGTGTCATTCTCTAAGAAATAAAAAACAAATCACAATATGTATATCAATAACACACAGATAATTGCACTGACGATAACTTAGTTAAATATGTTTTGAGATTGCATATTATTTTTTTGAAGTCACAGTGTGGAGTGGCCTTTGGCCTCCGTGTTGGACCTCTTTCAGTTGCTGATCTGAAACGAGGAATGACGGGGTGTTTCAGTGATTCAGATTCACTTTCCTTCCTTATTATAGGTGATACCAGCCCGTTGTCTTCTACTGCCTTGATCTGAAAGTTTGTGTTCTTAGGATTGAGCATACACAGAATCAGGATTTTTCAAATTAACTTCTCTCTTCACCAGTTCTTTCTCAGATCACTTATTTTTCCTTGCAGTTTGTTATTCAGAGTCACAAAAAAGCATGATGTTCACAAACCATAAATAACAAAAAGATGTGAAGTGTCATACCAAGTTTGCTCTGCATCTTGAGTATAGTAAATTAATTTAAATCATGGTTCAATCACAAGCAGAAGAAATTCCGAGTACAATTAATACAACTGACATCAGCTAGGTTTAAGCTTTCACATCATCCACATCAGTTTTTGTAGCTTTGTCCAGTAAGCATCAATGCAAATGCCATGTATTTTGCTGCTGTCTTTATTGGATGGTGTTGAAAGCATGATCCAAGCAGCAGTTCTTCTTCTGTCCGGCTTCTCCTTAGGTGTTAGTAAACTACAAAAAAGTAATTTTCAAGTCTGGATCAGCACAGCACTTAGTTTTTGATGACATCTTTACCATCTGAGTGGAGATCATTCATTTGGGCTGAGGGCTTCTCCTGTGCTTAACATCTACTTACCAGTCTAATGGAAATCCCTCCATATAGCACTGACTTATGGGCATAGATGTTACGCTGCTTTCAATGGCTTTCTTTGGTAGTTGTAAAATAAAATGTTCGGTAAGAGTTATTCAGTAGCCTTTTCACGTGGGAAAAAGATCATTATTGTCTAAAAGTTGGGCCTTCATGTGACCTATGTAAAGGAGAAAAATCACCTTGCTTGAATTAAAAGTTTGATGTCTGCAGTGCAATTCACACAAAAATTTCTCAATAGACTATGCTACCTAGTGCTTGCTTTAAACTTTTGGAGAAAACACTTGTGTTGTGATGCCATCTAGTGGCTTTAGGAGAGAGAGAGGCACTCTGGTAATTGCCATTAAAATCTCACATTTTGCTAAAAATGCTTATTTTAAACAACTAGTGTCCTAACATTTGGTGTATTTATCCAAGTACAAGTGGCAGGAAGCCATATATAAAAAAGTGCATACAACTGGATCTTAGGAAATATTAGCAAGAAGAGTACTCCATTTGGGTTTCACCATGGTAGAAATCCTTGCAGGCAGCTATTTCACAACTTC
The DNA here is from genome assembly GCA_013398615.1 of Brachypodius melanocephalos. NCBI lineage: Eukaryota > Metazoa > Chordata > Aves > Passeriformes > Pycnonotidae > Brachypodius > Brachypodius melanocephalos. The sequence goes on from VZSR01000170.1 coordinate 2,706,521, forward strand.
CAGTGTGAGGTGTGAGCTCGGTTTTAGATTCTGCATGTGTTTGTATGTGGGTGTACTCAGGCAAAAGTTAGCAGGAGTGGTGCCTTAGAGTATGATCTCTGTAGATGCTTCAGCTTCTTACTTAGGTATCCCTCCAAGTGCTGCACTTGGCATCTCTCAGAGTGATTCTCTGTAATCCTATTGAATAACTTAATGAGATGTACAGAATCAGAATATTCTGGTTTGGAAAGAACCCACAAGGATCATAAAGTCCAACTTTTAAGTGAATGGCCCATAAATAGATTGAACATGTAACCTTGGCATTATTAGCACCATGCTGTAACCAATCGATATGGACTGTCTTTCTGTGCAGACTTTCTGCACGTAGTTGGGTTTTTCTTTGCTGCTGAAAAGCATCTCATAATATCTCTTAGGCATTTAGATATTCTAAAATATCTTCCTTAGTTGCAGAACGTAAGATTACCAATCACACAAGTTTTAAAATCAGCAGCACTTGTGGTATAGTGCAGTTTGCACGTGTGGGACTAAAACACAACGTCTCTAGACCACTGTGGAGATCTGTGTGGTTCCATATAGAGCCAAGCAAAAGGTCACAAGCTTGTGGATCTCTGATAATTTTCTTTGACTACCTGTTTTTTTTGGAGGGAGGGAACCTGTGATGAGATCAGTGGATCTTGAGATCAGTGAGGTGACCTGGTTTCTTTTTCTGAAGTATTGTCACTAGTACTGTAGACTTAGGTTCTAAAATACCTTAATTTATCTTTAAAAGGTAAATAATTATACTTACTGTTCTTTGGAGAAACTTGATGAAAGGCCTTCCTATTAACATTATCAAAATTTAACAGGAGTTCTGTAATATGCAAGATGCTTGATGTATATATGCTATATCAAAATGTTTGCTTTTGTTTTAGGATAAGTGTATCTTTTTCATTGCCCTTCAATCCAGTCAGAGTTAAGGTATAATGAAGATAACTTTATGTCTGCATGCAGCACTGTGTCACAGAAATATTAATTGTTGCACTTCTTCACAGTTGCTGTTATATGAAAGAGGCTGGATGAATAGATGGAAGCCTTTGGTTTTACATGAAGGGGAAGGAAATATAAGAAATGTAAAATGGAGAGGGCACTTAATTGCTTGGGCTAATAATATGGTAAGTATTTTTCATCTCCATTACATGAACAAAACTATCTCTGTGTTACGCAGATTTTTCAATGCTAATTGCCAGAATATTCATTTGAAAAACGATGCATTTGTAGAATTGGGTATAAAAAGGCATTGAAAGATAGTAGTTTATATGTCATTTCTTTATAGAAATTTCTTCTGTTTTCTGCTGGTTAGTCACGGTTCTCCAATATGAGTTCTCTTCTTCTGAAGAAGAAATTAGGAAAGTATCTCTACATACCACCATGGTGGTCACTAATGTACACTATTATTAATTGTAATTTTGATTAGTGCAATTTATGGAAGCAAACTGAGGAAGGAATGCCAATATAATTCTTCTCTATATAAATAATAGAACATCTTCACTCCCTTCCATCCCCTGAAAAAAAAACTGTCTGAATTTTGTAATTTATACTGAAATGATATTGTCATATGCACTTTCAATGTTGCAGATTATACAAAACTACAGTAATAATTTCTCATTTGTTAGGCCACTAGAAAAAATTAGACTTAGGAAAAAATAGGCCCCTTTTGTCCTAAGTGTAACTTTAAAGGAAACCATTGCATTCATTCTGAGTGTTACATTTCACCTATCACTGTGTCTAATTGATGGCTCAAGCTCCATGTTTTGAAGCTTAGCAGTGAGGGATATGTTTTTAAATGTGTATCATGGCTAAATTCTAAAGTATTATTTTATATGTGGTGAAAGTACTTCTGAAACACTAGCTTTTTTTTTTTTTTCTTCTATTGTCTTTCCATCCTAAAAGGAGGAATTTAGTAAAATATTTTAAAGCCATTGTTATTTTTTATCTTTCAAAACCAGTTAGATATGAAATTGTTAGAGGTGGACCTTTGTTTCCCTTTAATAACTCTATTAGAATGGAATTGGAATGGAAGCTTCATTGAGGGCTTGATTGACATAACATTAGGTTTCTTGAAGGTTTTGTTCTTTTCAGATCCACACAATTAAAGTATATATTCTAGGTATCTGCTGGGATGGATAGGATGAGAGCTATCCCTAGAGATGATGTGCCACATCAGAACATAGAATACTAATAAAACATTGAGAGCCATCTGTCAGAGACAAAAAGCCATGGTCAGGGCCTATCTTTCAAAGAAAAATGAAATGACACTTGCACTCCAAAAGATTAATATATTTGGTTATTGCCCTTTCCCTTCCCCTTTAACTTTTTAAACTCTATTCTCTAGCAAGGTTTTGTGTAACAGGGTTTTTTTTCCAAATCAGAGAAAATGTTTATAGCCTTGCTTCTTACTGTGTGTGCATGGCTACCTAGTTTTTATATTTAGGCAAGGTCTAATTCTGCCTTTCAGATGCATAGGTAACCCATGTTTGCTGCTATTGTCTTCTCTTCTTCCTCCCTCCATGGCTAATAGTGCAAGCTTTACAAACATCTGAGGGACAAATCCTTAAAGGCATTTGGCTGCTAGACTCCCTTTTGTACAGGTTTTAGCTCCTTCACGATAGGAGATTGACTGTGGAAGCCCTTTCAGTTCATGATGCAAATTGCATACCTGTTAGAGGAGAAGCCACTGCTCAAGCATTCTCACACCATTCAAGGAGTCACATACACACCATCCCAGACTTTAACTTCTAGGACTGGAGTCCTTTTACACTGGGCAGCTCCAAAGAGCCAACAGCCCTTTTGACTTCTTGCTCACTTCTTCTGCACTTGCTTACAAGCAGAGCGTGGGAAATTATATAGCAACAACTAAAACATTAGTGAGTCATCAGAATTATTCTTACAGTAAATCCATAACTCAGCACTGTACCAGCTACTAACAAAAAAATTAATTAATCATTAATTACCAGCCAGAAGCATATCTAAGTATAAGTTCACAGCTTACAGCCTAAGACTTCAAAAAATCCAGCTACTCATGGTAAGGAAGTAAACCTGAACAAACACGATATTATAACTCTAAATAACTTACTCATGTGTAAAACTTATTATATTAAACAACTGTCTCTCAATACTTATAACCAGAGAAGATCCTACACTGTTAGTTTGAACACCACTTTAAAAAGGAGCTGGTCTATCCCATATAAGATTTTCTGCCATGTAGAAATACAGAAGGTGTGATATGGGTCACTGAAAATCATCCTTCGAGACAAAGTAGTAAGATTTATAAAAAGCAACTTTATTAAAATGCAATTCAAGCAAGATTAAAAATTTTATGAGATGAGCTTAAAAAACAAAAAGAATAAGATCCTTGCTTTTGTTACCTAGAGTTCGGGCTCTGTACATTGCAGATGTTATTTGTAAGTTGTTGGTTGGTTGGTTGGTTGGTTGGTTGGTTGGTTGTTTTTGAAACCTTGATGTCTGCTAGCTGATGACATGCCAGTAGAAGTGTATTCCATGCTCACAGTTTTTCAGTGACAAAGGTCACTGAAAAAAATCTCTTCACCCACCCTCATACCACTTACTGTTGCTTGTGATTGAAAAAACAAAAGGCAAAAAGCTGGCTTACACCATGAAACCTGGCTTAGACCCTGACCACCCCATGACTTTTAAACAGTTTTATCTGTGTTTTTGTACAGCTGGGGGCATAGAAACTCACAATGGTAGGAACAGAAATAGGCAAGGGAATCTTTTAAATCAGTTTTGCCACTAGGAAAATCCTGACATGGCATGGCATCATGACCAAAAGACCTTTCAAGGTCTTTTCCATCCCCTTTTCTGTGATTTGAAGACTCACTCTCTAAGCTCTGTGAGCAGAAAAGAAGTCCCTACTAAAATATTTTATTTTAGAGACTTCTGTTTTAAATTACAAAGAACACATGATTACGTAACATGAAATTAATCTCCATTTTCCTATTGGAAAGGTTGTAGTTTACCTTGTCTAAATGACACAGAAAAATCTAATTATTGGTTCCTTTTTTCCTCTGTCTCTCGAATGACTTTAATCTTCTTGGTTTCTAACTTCTCGTTCTATCAGTTTTGGAGATTTCCTGAGGAGGGGGTAAAAAATCACAGCATACAAAATCAAGCATTGTTTAATATAAGAGTAGAAATGCATATTTTGAGATTGAATTAATTTACCTTAATGAGCTGTTGCTTTTCTTTTTCAAGGTGGAAATTTCTGTGTCTCTACAGAGGCTGTGGTGAAAAAGCTGGGATTCTTTTTACTTCTCCAGGAGTAGCACTAGCCCAGTACACCAAACTGGTTCATGACTGGAATTGCTAGTCTGTCACTCATTCGCTTATTATGTCTTTTCATTTGGCATGTGAATTTAAAACATCTAGATTACTCTAATCCCTGTACTCCTTTTGTCGCCTCCTGGTTTAGATGGGGTTTTGTATCAACAGTGTTTTTTCTAGTGGCACACTAAGCCTTGCTCTGAAATTTATGCTGTAAACTGCTCTGACTGCCTTAGCATGCAAAGTGGTGAATAGGGGTTTGTCATACTGAATAAAGTTCTCTTGTTTTTAAACTTTCAGGGTGTGAAGATACTTGACATGATCTCCAAGCAAAGAATTACCAATGTGCCTCGAGATGACATAAGCCTTCGCCCAGATATGTATCCCTGCAGCCTTTGCTGGAAGGATAATTTAACACTGATTATTGGCTGGGGAAATTCAGTAAAGGTGCAATTACCTGTCTTTGTAATAAATGCTTGCTGTTATCACAGACAAACAGGATTGTTTCTGAAAAGTAAAGACAATCGGAAATAATAGAATTTGGTTTGACCAGCATTCAGAACTCTTGCTGCCTTAGAAATGACGTTGGACTGACCCTCAAGAGGAGGAGGAGTGATAGGCACCCAGCATCCAGACAGATCTCTGTGTGAGAGCATGCAGTGAATGTAATCCTCAGGGACATTTCACTACTCTCTGCCTTGGAGAGGTTTTGTCTTTTGAAAGCTTTTAGTGTGCTGTTGGATTCATTTACTTTGATTAGCATTAAGGAAGAACAACTTACCATTAGGTATTTTTGGAGAGGATTGCTTTGGGGGCTGAGAAGGTTGCAGCTGCTAAAATAGCCACATGATTTTGGTCAGCCGTGGGGAAAAAAAAAAAAGGGTGGAAGGAAGGACAGACCGATTAGCGTTTTGTTATCTTTCAACAGGAAACTGGCATTTCAAACTAGTGTGGTGCAGACTGATTATAATTTGCTCAGACCAGCACCTGACATAAGTTTGTTACAGCCTGTTAGCTGTTTTCTAATAACAGACAGCTGCATCATTGCACAGTGGGAAATTAAAAGTGCCTGATAGGAATAGATGGAAAGGGAGGGTAAAGTGAGGTAGGTGACATGTAAAAAGCTTTTGGAGCATTAAGCTTAGAGTTTTATAAATGAGGTTTATCCTAAGTTTGGCATGTGTCTTCTCCCTTCTATTTGTATGTGCTTCACAATATTTGATTACTTGCATTATTTGCATTTCTTCATGTATATGCTCACCTCCTGTGAGTGGGAGGAGTAATACCAAACTGACTGAATAAGAATCAGGTACCTTGAAAGGTTAATGAGATGCAAAGTGTGAGAAGACACCAAAACCAAGCTGCCTTTTAAGTGCTTCTGTGAAGAAACCATAGTGGGCACATATTTTCACATTTCTCTTATCTCCCAGCATATTTATAAGGCTATGAACCACAGCCACAACTTTTCTCTGTGGTTTTCTTTACTGATGGATCATTACTGTTTCACAACTTGTGTTTTTCAAAATAAAGAAATTCATGTCTGAGAATTCCCAGAAATTTCTTTTCTTATTGAAGTTAAGTTAGTATTGTTTTAGGAATTATAGTTCCCTTATTGTAACGATTCAAATCTCTGTTTCCTAGATTTGCTCAGTAAAAGAACGGCATGCCAGTGAAATGCGTGACCTACCAAATCGCTACGTGGAAATAGGTATGGTTGTATGAATGCACTCTTTTTCAAAAAGCTTTAAAGATCTTTTACATTCTAGCCATAATGAAACTGTTACACTTTGAATGCAACATATAGTTGTAACATAAATGTTCCCTAATTTTTAGTTGCTAAGGTTGTCATAATGCCCTCTTGCATAGGTGTGAGGGATTTTTTATAGAGAGCCTTAAATTCTGTGATCATTTAAAATCAGAGATACTTGTGTGAACAGTGGATGCCTTAATTTTCCCTTCATACAGATTCCTTTAGAGAACTTGAGTTTTCATCTTGGTTAAATGATTGATGGTCAGTGTAGTAGTAAAAAGAAAATAGATACTACTTTATTTGATTATATATTGTTTGATTACACTACTCATAACATTTTTCTCTCTTTTTTTTTTCTCTGAAATCTCTGGTGTAGTGCTTGGAAATTAATTTTAATTTATTTTTGTTTCCTTTCTTGGCTTCTGAATTTTATATTTTCGTTTGCTTTCTTATTTTTCTAGGTAATCTGATGTGAATAAATTTGTCTTATTGATGATTATTGAAAAAGTTCTTGATAAAATGTGTGTATTAAGTAAAGTTGAATTGAAAGAAAATTTGGAAGGAAAGTGGGGATGTAAACAAAAAGTCACAACTGTCCCCAGAAGTATCTGCTGGGGAAAGTATCTAGGAACATAAAGTGCTGGGAAGATAAACAGGCCCTCTGGCTCTGCACACCAGAGTGGACAACAGTTTGTAAGCTTTGGTGCTCCCTTGACTGTAGTAACATGAGATTGTAGATAGAGTGTTCAAGCAAGATCCTGAATCATGTCACTTTGGAATGGTGCATGGCATAGGTGTATGTATGCTGTTTTCTGATTTCAGGAAAGGACTGTTCTAAAAGTAACTTCTGAAAATCAGCTAGGAGACTTGTTAAGCTCTACAGGGAATCTGGATACTGAGAGATTAGTGGTGTGCCTTAACTGAGACCTGAAAGCTACGTCTTGTTTAGGATTACATAGTCCAAACAGAGTACCTAACTGCAGAATTCTAGGATATTTGCAATAATTTTATCAAGGAAGTTTGGTCATGGGTTTTAGTCTCAGATCTTGTATATAATATTTTCTTTACCTGTAAGTAGCTTTTAGAAAATAACTCAATGGGTTTGGTCGCATACTGACAAGTGAAAAGAGGGAACTTCTATTTCAGCAGTAATGTGTTTATATGGATGGTGCTAGTCTTGGGTGACTGTCTATTGGAACTTGATTTAAAAAACCATTAAAAGCTGTCATCAGGCTATTTAGGTGCAAACATGAAAGATAAAGATTTTTGTGGAAGTAACTTTTTCATCTTCAAATTTCTGGCCTGTGGTTTTCTCTGTATTCTAGAGGACTGGTATTTTCTTTCACTTAACCTGTTAATGATGTCCTTGAGATTTTGTTTTCTGGTTTCAGGCCAAAGCATTGAAATTGCTCTGCCAAATGCTGTCCACAGCACTCTAGAACTTGGGAGGATTGGGAGGGAAAAGAGAGAGATGTTGTTTGTTCAAGTCTCAGTATAAGTTAGTAGTCTTTCATATAGTCATAAAGAAGGTCTTCTTGAGTGCAGTATATCATGCCATAACATCTATTTCAATTTTATTTCAACATTACTTTGAAAAGGCATGGCTGGAAGGTCTGATTTTATATCACACCTGCAACCAGTATAGGTTTTTTTTGCAAGACCACTAATATCCAAAGTGGATGCATAAATTGATACACTTGCATAAAGTAAAGAATTTATACAAGGCAAGAATGTCATCCTTCACTACAAGGACAACTGAGTATCCTTCAGATATTTTGACTCATAAGATTTTGTCAAGAGACTTTAAAAAAATTAAACCCTTAACACACTATTGTTTTTGTCATGTTTAGTGGTGTGGTGTTTTTAATTCTTTTTTCTCCCTGCTTTTACAATTTTTCACCTGGAAAGAAAAACAGAATTGGAGCAGGAAACTTCATAGTTGCTTCTTTGGTCGTCAGGATAATATGTATGGAGTCTATGATAGAACAGTGTTTTGTTGTGTGTCAACAGTTTTGGGTTTATGCTGTTTCAGAGCCATTCCGAGGGCCCCTAAGTTCCATGGTGGTATCATAGATAACTGTGGTGGCATTAGTAGATAATAAATGTTTCTTCAGTACTTTGCAGCACAGTGAATCAGGAAACAGTATTTCCTGCATTGCAAGTTAGGTGCATAGGATCCTCTTTAACAAAAGTACCTCATCATCTTTTGTTTCTGTCCCAAGATTTATGTATACTTATTCTAAGGCGGGAAATAATTACAGTAACTATTGTGATGCTAAACCCCATAGTGTGCGAAAGTTACACCACTGAACTGTTCTCGCTGTTTTATCTTTGTTATGGGTTGACACAGTTTGGTTTTTAGTTAAAGAGGAATATGGAATACTGCCCGGTTAGGACCTTGCAATTGTCTTGGAAAGGACAGGGACCTGTCAGAAGCCAATTCTTAGCTACTGGCACATGGTGTGACCACTGAGAAAGCGGAATGTGACTTTTGGTAATAGCCATATAAAGCTGAGACTGTGTTCGAGCCAGCCTTTCTCTTCCATCCTCGGAGGAGGTAAGAAGGCAGACCCAGCTCTCTCCTTTTGCGGGGGCCGGGGCAGCCCAGCCTGCCCGGGCCCAGGCTTTTCACAAGAGGCCCTCC
>VZSR01000170.1:2715334-2733731 GCA_013398615.1 Brachypodius melanocephalos
ATTTACTGAGTGAATATTGAATTAGAAGCTGTGATCTGGTGACCCCGTAAGATGTTTGAACAGAGAGAGATGAGAAGAAGCCCTCTATGCCGTTGAAGAGCTGAGAAGATACCTCTGTTCCCTAAGATAAAGGATCTGTTGCCTTTGTACATCTTTAAAAGGTGACACCCCAGTGTCGTAATGCCCCAGTGTTACAATACCCGAGTATGTGTGAGTCCATGGCCCTTATGTAGTTATGGGAAAGGCTACATGTTATGGGAGGTCCAAAACTGCAGAAATTCCCTGGTAGGCTGCATTTTTGAGAGTTGGAAGCCACAAGCGGGCTGTTCCTCTTGTGGAAAGTTACCAGAACAAACCAGGAGAGACTTTTCTCTCTCAAAAAACTGAATGAAAGCCTACTTTATAGGTGGTACTGACCTAGAGTTCTGAGTTTTGTCTCTTTACATTGCTTGTGGGAAAGTTAACATTTTGTGGTGGGAGAAATAGTGTTTTGGAAGTTTCAGGTTTTTTTCCTCTCTTTTATAAAACTGTCTCTGTAACCTTTAAATTAGGCGTGTTTTGCCTTTTTCTCCTAATCCTATCTCACAGCAGAAAAACACTCAAACCACTACACTAAATTTGGCAAACAGAAACAAGTAAACATGAAACCACTACATGATTTGGTGCTTCCGCCTGGTTATGAACTTAAAACTAGAACAATCTTATAGAAGATAATGCTGTGATTACCTGTAAGAGAAAACAGATGAATTATACAGGTCTCGTGCACTGAGATCCATGTAGCATTGCAAATTTTATTTACATATTGCAGTATATTAGTGGCACTTTTTTCAGTAATCTTGCTATTGGTTTTGCTACAGTTCATTACCTCTGTGAGTCTTCATTCAGTGTCAAAGGTAAACTCCAAGTGAATGTTTCTATTTAGGTTTAAACATATGTCAACTGAGCAGATCCTATCAGTTGAGCTCTGTCAGCCACTGCTGTGAAGTAGTGTATTGATTAGAAAGTATTGGTATTGAATTACCGGCTTAATGTGGACTAAATGCCATTGTGATCCTTCTTAAAGAGTGCTTGACCTCTGTGCTCACTCCTGAAGCATGTACAAAAGCTGTAATGCTGCACAGCTTCTGGTCTGAACAGGGAACCCTTCCTCGACTGGAATCCATGAGAAGGCTGATTGCTAAATAATTAATTAGACTTTTCAGTTAATATAATGCTTTTTCAAAGGAAAATAGGTAATCCAGTCTTTCTTGGCCTTGTCAGGATTTTATATACTTCTGTCTCTTCCTCAGTTACTCAGGTTGTTAATGATAGCAGAATATAGAGATTAAAATCTGAAGTATGTAAAAGACTTCAAGTTGACTAGAGAATTTCTATTAAATTTAATTTTGTCCAGATTTTATCTGAGAAATCTCAGCTTAATTCCAGGTACCAGCCAGGCAGCAATGTCTCTTGAGTACTTATCTCCCTTTGCATTTTACCAGATTTCCCACAAAGCAGATTTCTGGTTTAAAAATTACATGTTTCAAGGCCATGCTTGTAGCAACACAAGCTTGTAGCTTGTTTTACAAGGGAGTGGCTGCACACCTGCATGGCTAGTTAGTTCATCCATTGAGATTGCATATTTCAGTCTGAATACATGGGAATATTTATTTTCTTGATTGTAAAGTGAGATTAATGGGATCCAATGTGCCGACATATTTCTCTTCATATAGAAGGAATGTAAGGCTTAGTTGATTAATGTGATGATCAGGAAATTAACTTCATAAGATGATTCATGCAAACATTTCATTGAACCAAGACTGCTATACTCTGAGAAGCCAAAAACAAAAGAAGAAAAAACCCAAACCTAGTTATACAGTTGATTCTACTTAGACTTCTGCTCATCTGTTTTGCCACAAGCCAAACATATTGTTTATAAATTTCTTCATAAAGTGAGTCAAAATTCTTCAAGATTTTGACTTCTTTGTCATCCAACTTCAGAATTTCTAAGATCCAAAATTCTACAAGACTGAATATTTTCCCTCTTGGTTAACAAAGTTTTCTCGCTTCAGTGGAAAAAGGGGTTTTCAGAAAATCAGCTTTGAAGCTTAAGTGATACTTATGTGGGGCCTTTTCTTGTCCTCTAGTTGGAACTGAATTCACATACTGTTGGGGAAAAACAAAAAGTTATATTTTACGTCAAGTGCAACTCTGTAGCTTTGGGGTTTTTTGTTAGAAACATGTTTTGGACTTTGAAAATTCCTTTCTTAAGGAATTTTCTGTAAACAGGACAAATGTTTACATATACAGTACATTTTTTTCTTAAAGAGGGCTTTCTTGATGTCCCTCTGGTTTGACCAATGTAATTGAAAGGGTTTGCCTTTGTTGCACCAATCGGTTGGTCTGCATAAAATAGTATAAAAGGGAGACAGCTCCTGAAAATAAATTGGAGTCAGGTGCTTCAGCCTTCTAATCTAAAGTTCATGTCATTTGTGCTGTCAAAGAGTGACATAACTCCATGCATAGGATAATAGCTAATCAAAGCATGCTATTTTGTATTCTGTTTTGATTTGCATAAATTACTTAGCACACTGAAAACATCTGCAAAATTTGTATTCATTGTTATAGGTCACAGTGCAGCATAACCTTAAGTGTTCTCAAGATGGTATCTCCACCACCAGTGCTTTTAGTTGAAATCAGAGGTAAAACCCTCTGACTGTAACCAAAGTTTTGTTCTTTAAAATTTACTGTGGTGAAGCAGGGGCTGCTTTTAGAGGTTTGACTCAACAAAATATACTCCTTTTAGTTTCAGTGTGTCTCATACATGTGGCTCTTTAAATCCCAGAGAAAGTGGCTTTATACATTTTAGGTAAATAATGTAGCGTATATTGTTTCATTTCTGTAGTTTGGTGTATTTATACATTTCATTTAATGAGCAGCAAAAAAGATTTACAGGTTTCTTCATTTTGCTTCCTGGTAATTTGTTTGACATCTGTACATAGATGCTGAACATGGAGTAGATCTACTGTCAGCCTATCTTCTATCTCCTCGTATGACAGGCATAAACATGTATGACACATGGCCACACCTCAGTCGTTTCCATTTACTTCAATACTACATTTGTTTTAATTATTTTGGATCCTTTTCAAATTATCAGCATTTCTGCATTGTCTTTATGTTGGATTTCTTTTTCTCCTTGATCACAACACACTGTCCAGAGAGGAAGTTAAATTAACCTATTATTGTTCTGTGCAGCTATAACTTCCATCTTCTTTTTTCAGTAAGACTTTTTTGATTAGCAGCATCAAAGGTTTTTATCAGGTCAAGAAGCACTGTCTATGCCAGCAGTTCTTTGTTCAAGGCTGTAGCAGCAGAGCTAGAGCATTGTGTTTCAACAACGCCTCTTGAGAAAGATGAGCTGAGAGAAAGCTGATCATGAAACCAAGGGAACTAAACTCTATTCAAAAACAAAATTTGAAGTGGTGATTTTTTTTGTTGTTTATTTTTGTTTCACAGATCAATACTTCTGCTTGATCTTAAATACACCATTACATTGGGAATTACAAGCATTTTCACTGGCAAAGGGACTAAAGTTCTTATATAAGACAAAGAAACACACATGGATTTTAAAGCCGTCTCTATGATCATTATACATGATAATTCGTTATAATCATTATAAATGACAATGCTGTTTTCCTCTTCAAATACAAACCACAGTATTTTACATCCCTTTGAGAGCCTTCTCTTGGCCCTTTTATAATACTGAATTTAAAGTTTCTTTGATAGTATTATGGATTTCACTTTGTTTTTTCTTTTCAATGTTTTTCTTCCTGCCTTCCATATTATTTTAAAATGCCAAATTCTAAATTGTAAACTGGGAATAAGATATGTAGTTGGTTTTGAACTGATTTGTTTAAAATCATCACTGAGAGCAACATGTGACACAGTCAGAATAATCTCATCAGTTTTGTAGGCTAGAACAAGATAATTATGTACTTGATTACAAATATGAACTTCTACTCTGTGAATGGATTGAGTGCTCTGCTCTTGTGCTGCAGTGTGGTCCCTCAGTGATGCCAAAGTGTCAGCAGTCATTAAAAGAAAAACCAGTGCTTTCTTATTCCTTGAGAGACAGGTGTCAGATATATACTCTGTTTCATTGTATTTTTTTTCCCTTTGTGGGAGGACAATTATTTCTCCTGTTCCTTCTCATTATCTTGGCTAAAGAAAATGACCTTTATTTTTAATGTCATTATACGGTATTTTCTGTTTGCCTTGCTAAAATAATTAGTAAATTTTAGTAAATATACATGTTAGTAGTGTAATATGCTAAACATTAAGGAAGGAACTTTTTGTTTCCTACGTATGCTTAGATTCTCCTAAAACCATGTCTTGGGAGAAAATAATCACAGAATCATTAGGTTGGAAGAGACATCCAAGATCATCAAGTCCAACCCAACCCTAACCTCAACTAAACCATGGCACCAAGTGCCACATCTAGTCTTTTCTTAAACACATCCGGAGATGGTGAATCCACCCCAGGTAGACCATTCCAATACTTTATTACCCTTTCTGTAAAAAACTCTTTCCTAATATCCAGTCTGTATTTCCCTTGGGGCAGCTTATGACTGTGTCCTCTCCTTCTGTCAGTTGCTGCCTGAAGAAAGAGACCAACCCCCACCTGACTACGGCCACCTTTCAGGAAGTTGTAGAGAGCGATAAGGTCACCTCTGAGTCTCGTTTTCTCCAGGCTAAACAGCCCCAGCTCCCTCAGTCGTTCCTCATAGGGCTTGTGTTCCAAGCCCCTCGCCAAACTTGTTGCCCTCTGGATGCACTCAAGCATCTTAACATTCTTCCTAAACTGAGGAGCCCAGAACTGGACACAGCACTCAAGATGTGGCCTCAGCAATGCCAAGTACAAGGGAAGAATGACCTCCCTGCTCCTGCTGGCCACACTATATCCTGGCGAGGATGCCATTGGCCTTCTTGGCCACCAGCACACACTGCTGGCTCGTGTTCAGTTGGTTATCAACCAGAACCAGAATGAAGTATCTGATGCTTTTTTAAAAAATTACTGTTAGAAGGCTTGCTAACGTAAACACTTGGATGATTCTTGTTTTGGTCCCCTCCTCTCCCCTCTTGAGAGAGGAGCTCGCAAAAAAGGGGTGCATTGTAAATCCGGTAGAATAAAAATAAATATGTTTCTGTGGCAGAGGTCTCATTTATTAGGTACTTTTGTAAATACAGTTCAGCACTCTTTCTTTCTTTCTCTTTCTTGAAATAATCTCATGTAACTATTTTGATTTCAAGACTAATTTTAGAAAATTACGTTTTGGGTTGTATGAATAAGAAGAGATACTATGAATTATGTTTTCTTTGTGATGTATGTATCTGTAAATTATTCTGTGATGTTTAAAGTGATGATAGATAAATAAATAATGATCTTTGTGTTTTCCTATATACCAATAGATGTAGCAAGTGCAATTCTCTTATGGCCACATAAACTTGCTGTGAATATGCAAACCAATGAAATTGTACTACTTATTGCTTGTTATTATTGAGTTTGATTTTTGTTTTGCTTCATTTTTCAGTGTGATTACTGAAAATCAGACTGCACCTTCATTTCAAATGTTTCATCTCTAGCATATCCTGGAGCACAAAAATTTCTTTTTGCAAGCTTTAATGTAATTTAATCTATTAAATGTAGATTTTCACCTGATCCAACTGGGAAATCTCTGGGTTTGTTATATGTGTTGAGTCTTCAGTTCCCTGAAGTGGTGCTATATGCTGTTGATTGTCTCTGAAAATCAGTGAGTTTTTCTTAGGCAATAGTCCATACACATTCATGTTTTTAAGTCTGTTTTCCTTTCCTGTATTTCAGTTTTCCAATTTGACACCGAATTCTACATCAGTGGACTTGCACCTCTCTGTGACCAGCTTGTTATTCTTTCATATGTAAAGGAGATCTCTGAAAAAACAGTAGGTGGTTTGTTTTTTTTTTATCTCAGAGTTTCTTCACATTAATTTGGCCTGTGAATTGGTCCTTAAACTAGTCGTACAAATATGATTATCTGAAAAAATTTGTAGTCTGCTGGTAGTGAACAGTGCTTGAAATGCCTGTGATCCATAAAACAAGGTCAGTGGAGGTGATGTTGAAGACTAATGTGCTTACCTTTCAGAAATCATGTTTGGGTTCCCTTTTTTCTTGCAGAACGCAAAGAAGGTCTCTAGCTAGCTCTTCTTGCTCCTTTTTCCTGCCTTTCTTCCCCTCCCCCAGCCTTTTTATCTCCTTTTCTGTCTTTATTCCTGATGTTTCTGCACCAGAAGAAATAAAAAATCTTGGTTAGCTGTAAGAGGAGCTTGCTGACACTGCATCTCAAAAGAGAGTAGTGAAGTTGATGAACTCAAGCAGTAAGATTCACTGTGGGGTGGAATGAATGATCGTGAGCAAGTGATGTCATTGTCTCCCTTTCTTCTAAGATCTTTAGTTGTGTACACCCAGATCCATGTGTGGATAGATGGAAATTAGAATTCACATCAGCCGTTTTTACTGTGCGTGGACAAGTGCCATGTCTGTCTCTGACACTGATTTCATATTGCCAAATAAAAGGCAAGGCAGTGGAGGAAATCCTTGAAGCTTCGGTTGGAGAATGGCAGATGCTCTTGATCATCTCTTTGATAAGCATGTCTGCGTTAGACAACCATCACCATAGTAACCGTGAGAAAATGGGTGCACAAGTTGCTAGGCAATAAAATGCCGTAGGTTCAAACAGATGCTTGAGCCTTCTGAAATCAGTGGAGTTAGCTTCTAGTTCTACATCAGGATGTCAGATTATTATTTCTTTATTTATATTAAGGAGAAAAATAATGTCACAGCAATTTTTCCCAAAAGAGTCAGCACAGTAGTCCTCCAGTGTGGGAGAGTCAGTGAAAGATAAGAAAGCAGACAAATGTGATAAGGAGTGGGGAGGAAAAGGTGGGTTGAAATGCTTGGGAGCAAAGAAATTGGGAAGCCACTGTTAATGAAAAACTAGTACAGGAAAGGAGCTAGTGTAAACAAGGCAATTGACTGCTAAAGGTTAAAGTAATTTTAATTGCTTTAGGAAAGAAAGATGAAAAGGGAATTTCAGGTGATATAATGGTAATTGAACGTAGGAAAAAGTTTGTTTCATATATTTGCTTTTAATTAGCCTTTTAAACAAACTCCAAATACTGGACTTCACTAATTTCTCAGTGCTCTGTGTAGCTGTAGAAGGAACAGAATTACAATTGTCTGTGATGGTGCATCTGTGTCCTGTTGTGTTGGGAACCCCTTTGTTAGTGTTTTGGCTCGCTTGTCTTGTTAGTGTGGAGCCCAGACTGCCTGAGCTTGCAGCAGAATTGCTGCTCCCTACAAATGTCCTTTAGTTGCAAGGAACGCTGGTCTTCCTACAGTTGATTTCACCGCTTGCAAATGACAGCTTCTTACTTATTACCAATTAGATCACAGTTGAACTTGCTTTGAAATGTTTTTTTTTTTGTTTGTTTGGGTTTTTTCTTTTCATGGAAGAGTTAAATTGAGAAAAGACCCAAGTGGATCTTCCAAATGGGTAGGTTAGAGCTGTTTAAATCCACCTTCTATATGCCCTTGCTCTTTTATTCTGCATTTTGCTATAATTCACAGCCTGAAGTAGAAAATATAGGATTGTCTTGGACCATTTCTTAATTAAAAATGCAGCTAGTTGAAGACAGCAGTTTCACTTGGACAGAAGGTGAAAATCCATGATGTCATCTTGCCATAACCACCTGCACCACTTGAAAGTTTTTTACTCTGTGTTTATCAGAACAGCAGTTTCTCTATTAGTCTCAGATTAATTTTTCCCTGCTGCTGCTGGCTGCTCAAAATCAAACACAAGCTAGAAGAAAAAAAAATTAATTTTAATACCAGAATATCGCCTCATAGATCTCTGTCCTTCAGGGCATGAGTCCAGCTGAGTATGGGTTCTAAATTGTTCTGTTGCTTGTTGAATGAAGCAATTGATAGTCATCTGTGATAGCCCTGAAAACTTCTGTGACCAAGAGCAGAAAAGTAGCAAGCAAACTCGGGGTTGCACCTATGTCTTGTCTATACCTCCTCCTCCAGACTGATCTCTTCAAGGGATGCAATCCAAGAGTAACTTGGATTATTTGGAGTAATTTTGCTTTGAGTTTCAGATGCAATTACTCTGTGGAGCACAGCTTTGCAACTTGTATGATTTGCAGCTGGCTACCCAGTGCAAAGTACTAGATCTTTGTGAATGTTTGCAGCTGTTGAATTTCAGCCTTGTTAGTAGATGACCACCAGTTAGTGTTGCTAAGGTAAATCATGTAGGAAGTAACTAAGCTGTCATTTTTCTAGGAAGTGGAATGTTGTGCAAGGCCTAGACTCGATATTGTACAACCCCTACCTGAGTCCTGTGAAGAGATCTCTTCTGATGCACTAACAGTACGAGGATTTCAGGAAAATGAATGTCGTGATTATCATTTAGGTAGGTGTCCTCAATGTTGTTTTGTTTCCATACCTTGCTTAAAAAATATTTGGGTGTTAGCTTCCTTTTTCATTTTTATGTGATTTTTTTTGTCATCTCCTTGAGTACCTGTAACTGCTTATGACACTGAAGTGTAGAGTGGAAATCCACAAGAATCAGTCACATGAAAGAAAACAAACATGTGTATTTAAACATCATGATTTTTAATGCCATCTATTAGGTCAGACATAGTTTTGAAGGCAGAAGTATGTATCTCATGTAATGTCCGGTATTGTGGAAGGTAGTATCTTTGAAGGAGATTTATTCAACATGTGATCCATAGGAGCTCCTTTTACATCAACGTCTTCAGGAATAATGAAATGAATGGCACAATGTCTGGAAAAGCTGCTTTAGAGGGAAATACTGAATAAATATCATATCAGCAGTACGAGGTACATGGGTCAACTCAAAAGGGGCACACTGATACTTAGCTTCCCTATACTGACAAAGCTGCCAGTTATATTACAGACCTCAAATGGTAAAATGGAAATGAATAGGAACTGGATTTTGGCATGCTCCACTTGGAAGATAGGTTTAATTATGTAACAGGAAGGGACATTAAGCCCTGGCACAATACATGCCATATTTTAAAGATGGGATAGTTTTGTGATATATGTGTTGTAGCTCATAAAAATGCATGGCAAAGCTGATGCAGAATTCCTTGGTGAAGATTATGTGGCCTGTGTTATACAGAAGCATTTCTTCTGGCTTTTAAAATCCATGAATCTGAATTTCAAGTATCTCCTCTGGCAGCATGCTTCAAATGATAGGCTTTGCAAACCTCTTTGTGTACATCTATGCCCTTAAGCCGCTAGGAATATACTATATCTCCTCCTGACCTCAAAAACATTGGTGCTGCTATCAGTAGAATTGGGATTTCTTTATGCATCTTCCAAAGCAGAACACTGATGTCCACAGAGGTACTTTTATGCTTTATGAATATTCTAGTTTACCAGAAAAATCTAAATGTTTTGTATGGCTTTAAGAGAAGCATTATTTTGTGAATTGCTTATCACTTCAGGAGTGTATTTGTATGTGTTTATAGAAACTGGTCTGGACAGTGAGTGGTTTTCTATTCTGTACCTACAAAGTATTGGTGTTTTTCATGGTTCTGTCCAAATGATAACTATTCAGAATAGTCATCTTCTGCATTTGATTTTAACCTTTTAGTACTTTTTCTTTGAGCTTACTCAAAAATAAAGGCTTATGGTATAAGATGTATTATACATATAACCTTAACTTGCAGCATTGCAAATGCATTGCTGTAATGATGTGCTGTGTCCCCAGGGGTTATGGCATCTATCATTTATGCTTTTGATGGCCTTGACCTTGATGGGAAGGATAAGTTTATTGCAGGCTGTGTGTATTGTAATAGTCCTCTAAAAGTATAATAATGGTTACTAAACCATCATAAAGTTTACACAGAGTGGATGAATCAGAATTTGCAATAAGCTGTAGTGATTTTTTGAAAGATACTTTGCCATTTAAACCAGTTTTAATTTACTGGAGAATACAGCTTCTAAACTAGTATGTCCTGTAGGAGTAGCCTTGCTGTCTTCCTTGCATCTCCTCTTTGTAAATTCCCCTCAAGGGTGTACTAAAAAGCAGAACTTTACTTAAAGAAAATATAATAATAATAAAACTGTGTATGCATTTGCAGAGTATTCAGAAGGTGAATCACTTTTTTATATCATCAGCCCAAGAGATGTGGTTGTGGCTAAAGAGCGGGACCAAGATGATCACATTGACTGGCTTCTTGAGAAGAAGAAATACGAAGTAATTTCTACATCATTCTTTCCTTCAGACTTTCCCTGTTTGGAAATTTGAGTAGGATGATGGACTTTGCTAGGTCATTTGGACTGGACCATTTCTGTTCCTACAGTCATTGACTAAATGCTTGTAAAGGATGGGAATTAACTATACATCCCTCCATCTCTGAGTTAGTCTCACTACTGAAACAACTAATCAATCAGAATTTCATCCAAGTGAGGTAGCTGAATTAGATGCTGAAAATACTGCTCTCATCATCAGTTATGAAATGTATTAGCTGACACTGAAAATTATTAAAACTGTGTGTTGGCTTTAGAACAGCAGAAGTGTTAACTGATGAGCTGTGCTTTTAAAAGTAGAATACCATGGGCTCAAACTGTAGCTGCACATGCTGAAAGTAGTGTTCCTCACAATGAAACTGATCCAATATGAAAAGACAAGGGTATACAGCTCTCATGGAAAAAAAACAGCTCAGCCTTTGGTTGCGTAAATATTGATGTTTGTGTATGTGTATCTAAACACCTAAAACAATAATGATAAATTCTTACATACCATATCAACATGCACACAGTGGTCTGAATTCTAATATCCTGCATTTATTGGCATAGAACATTTGTTATGATGCATAAGGTTAACTTGCAAAATCTTATTTATGTTTGCTGTGTGCCCATTATAAGAAAAAAAAGTGGAAAA
The DNA here is from genome assembly GCA_013398615.1 of Brachypodius melanocephalos. Classification (NCBI taxonomy): domain Eukaryota; kingdom Metazoa; phylum Chordata; class Aves; order Passeriformes; family Pycnonotidae; genus Brachypodius; species Brachypodius melanocephalos. The sequence goes on from VZSR01000170.1 coordinate 2,726,323, forward strand.
GCCATTCAGCATGTATTGCTTTTGCTAATATAATCATGATATTTGTCATGCAGATTTGTTTGAATCCATGTGGATGCTTTTGCATTTGAATAGCAAACTTGTATGATGAGTGCAGTTTTGCAGTATATGTAAATCCTAGCATTTGGTCCCTGAAGACTCCAGTAATTTGCAAGTGACTACTGTGTGTGTGCCTTTATGAAAGCCATAGTAGACAGGCATGTTATGATATATCTTAAAGGTTTCATTTTTATTTGTAGAAGTGCCAGCTTTTTTTCTGTACACTCAAAAAAAGTAGAAGAAGTAGAAGAACAACAAATTGCACTTAAATATAAATCATTCCGACTGAAGAAGACATTTGGGCTGGGGAAGTGGAAGGTAGCCTTCCCCCATTCGTCCCTTTTCCCTTTTTTTTTTTTTTTTTAACCAGTTTCTGGTAGTGGAGGGGTCTCATTTGAAAATGATCAAATGTGACTGCATTGTCTGTTTTGTTGTAATCTTGAGATTTGATCCTAATATAATAATGTGGAGTGAACCCAGATGGAAAAAAAAGTATTCTCTTTGCTTGACTGCTTTTGTTTGACTATGGTTTCAAAGCTGTTCATCCAACCATGGCATTAAAAATTCTAGTGCTTCCAACGACCTACTCTGAAAAACAGTTGATTTATACAATTCTAGAGCCTTCTGTATTGAAAGTTTGTATTTGACTAGTATCTCTGTTTTCTCCTTTTTGAATATAGGAGGCTTTGATGGCAGCTGAGATCAGTCAGAAAACCATTAAAAAGCACAAGATTTTGGTAAGTCTCAAGACTTCTATTCAAAACAATGTATCTTCTTTCTTTTAGAATCCTGTAAGATGCAACAAATAAATTCCCTGTTTCTTATAACACCAGGCAATAACATTTAGGCATACTCCAACTGGCATCTGATTTCTTGGTTCCAGCTGCAGAACAGGAGAGTTAGTCTGTGAAACATGAAAGGATCTGCATTTTATGAAGGTGCTATTGACATTGAAAGGAAGAGAATTCCATTTCTCTGATTGCTGATGGGGGTTTTTGTTTGCTTTTACTTTTGTATTAAATTTACTGTTGCTTGAAGTAACACACAGTATTGCACTATTAGAGATTGCAGGCAAGAGTGACAAATTTCTTAACTTATACCCTGTAAATGTGACAGGGTTTTGTAAAGAGTTTATGAGAAGCTCCTTTTCTCACATATAGTTATTTCCCATGTTTATAGTCCCTTTCACAGAGCAACAAATGGTATGGATGTTTAAAACAAAAGGAGGAATGGTGTAATAGACCCAAAAGTGTCACTAATTTTAGCTTTTGTTTGTTCTCTATTGTTTAAATTCACTGTTTGTTTAAATACTGATGCTGCTTTAAATTGCAATTTTTACAAAGTGTTCAAAGATGTATTTAATTTTTTGGCCAGATTACCGATGTAATAAGCATGCTGTGTGTCTTAAAAAATTTTTATTCTTGTGTAGTCCAGAAGTTGAATCAAGATTTAAATGGCATGCCATTACCTATCACAGTTTGCATTTAACAAAGCTGCTCTGTGACCTTTGCAAAAGATGTAAAGAATTGTTAAAGGGAGTCCTGGCAATGCATTAGGAGGAGAAAAAGAAACCCAAACAAACACCAAACTAAATAAAACAAAAAAAAATCCCACAGCTTTTCTTCTGGTTTGCAGAAATTTGCTCTGCAATGATTAAATTCAGTGAAATATAAGCAGTTTTTGAGAGTTCGGTGTCTAAAGCAAAAGCCAACAGAATGTGTTGAGGAAACAAAATGTCGACATCAAGCCCTAAGTGAAGGATTAGTGGTACACTGATTTAAAACAACTCATGCTCTCACAAATGACACCACACTCAGGATACCTTTACAAGTCTGGTAACCTTGGGGACTTTTTAGATGGCAGTAATTATCATTGCTCCTCCACACCTCTTGAGGAGAGCACAGAGATCCTAAACAGCCAGATCTACATCTCTTTTCCTTACACATCCTCTCTGCTCACTGGGAAGCTGATCCACAGGAGAATGAAGATTTCTGTCAGCCTCTTTCTTGAGAATGGTGAAGTTGAAAATTTGAAGGTGGTTCCTTTAGCATAATGAAATCCCAAAATCTTGTGTATGTGCATTTTTTTTCCTAACTTTGTAGTAGATTGACCAGTTGAAGTTGTTGCACACTTCTGTTCATATTCTGCTATGGTCAGTACTGTCCTTGATATTAATCAAAGAAATGTTGTACCTCAGAAGATGGAAATGTTTATTTTTCCTACAAAATGAGGACATCTTTCTCACTGTACACTTTTTCTTTTTTCTTTCTAGAAACAATGTGCTTTTTTTAGTGGTGTGATTCTTAAGTTATGCAGTGAATACACTGGGTTGTGTCAAAATGGACATGAATTTTGAGATTTCATTAGGGGTTCATACCAAAATTTTAATATATATTAAATGCCTACAAGAAATATTTTACAACTGACCTTTGTGATGAACTTTGAGAAAGGAAATTTAGTATGTAATAACTAATAATCTTGCTAAGTTCTCACTAATTCCTGCACTTTATTGAGCAGCATTAGGATTTATATTCTCAACCAACCTTTTACCCTCCTCTGCAAACTTTGTGTTGACATTGTATAAGACATGGGTCTTATACAATGACTGGTGGTTTTCTTTTTGAACTAGTTCAAGCACTGCAAGATCAGCTATGCCTTTCAAACAATCCTTAATAATTAGAGGTGGTAGTCTTCTTAGCATCAGTGAGGTTGTGAGAATTATTTAAAAGAGCACCTTCAGTTGAACCTGTGAGCAGTCTATGCAAGCATTTTGTATTGACTGCTCTGTGGGACCTACTTGTAAAGGAGAATCAGGGGATGCACTTAGAGCCTTGATTTTCCAACTCTACCAACTGCTGTTAGAGTAGTTCTTGTGGTTCACTTCCAAACTTTTATAACTAATTCTCTGGTTTTATTCCCTCCAGGACATTGGCTTAGCCTATATAAATCACCTGGTGGACAAAGGAGAGTATGACCTGGCTGCTCGGTAACCTAGTATTAAAGATCTTTGCTGGCTAAAGTGTGTCTGTGTGGGGGAAAAGCAAAAGCAAATTATTGATTCTGAAGTATTTGTGAATGTTGATTTTCTGTGTTTTGGAGTTTCTGAAGTTTCAAAACATAGAGGTGTATTGCAGTGCCATATATTTTTTGTCTGTAGTGACCTAAAAGTTACTGTACACTTTAACTCGAATTGAGGCATATATTTTTGAAAGTAAGCCTTGATTTTTCAAAGTCACACTAGATTTTCAAAACTAAGGTTTTCTTTGGATTTTGATAAACTCTGTTTATTAGTGTGTCATTGCACATAAGACAATCAGAAAAAATCAGATTTTGCACAGGTATAAACAAAAATGTCAAATATAGGAATCTAAAGTAAGGATCAGAAATTACCCTAGGTTTTTGTTTTCATGTACTTATAAGCATAAGCATATCTTTTTAAGTGTTCAGTTTTTCTCAGCTGAGATTTAAAACCTTCACTCATAAAGCTAACCAGGAGGGTGGCATCTCTGTCCATGGTCTGTGGATTTCAACTAGATGATGTTTAAGCTCCTTTCCCATCCAAACCATTCTATAATTCTATGAAAGCTAACATGGCCCTAATCATTAAGGGGTGAATGGGTAATAAGCAGTAAGTCCTCTTGGATGCAAGAAAATTTTAAGGTTTGAAAGGACGAGAACCTGGCATACGCTACTTGAAGTGGCAGTTGCCAAAATAAGTCACTCTTGTGAGTGTCATGATAGGGAGAAGAAAGGAATCTTTGTAGTAATGCTGTCACATTACTATCTGTACCTACTTTTATTCTCATCTCTTTCATTTTCCTTTCAGAAAGTGCCAGAAAATCCTTGGCAAAAACACAGAACTCTGGGAATTTGAAGTTTACAAGTTTAAAGAAATAGGTCAGCTTAAAGTAAGTTAATTTCTGTGTCTGCACTCAAGTAATTTATATGTTGTACTTACTGTTTGTATTGACCAAGTATCTAAAGCACCACATTTAATGGCTCTGTTCTGGTATTGCTGCCCCAGATCTGTTTGTTTCTAGACAGCTGTCTTTCTGATTGATGTGTATTTGTCTTAAAACAGGATAGGAGGCATAGTGCTACATATTTTACTTGTTGGCAGTCTCCACGTGAAAGACCCACCCCCAAGGCTTTCACTTCAAAAGATGCTCATGGTTAAATACATCTTTCCCATTTACTTTTCATTCACTTCCAGTAAGTCCTAAAAATCCTGCCCCAAGTATCAAGGAAAAGAGAGTGTTGGTGCCAGTCATTCTGGCAAATCCCGGTCTGTTGCAACAGTTACACAACTTTAAGTGTCAAAAGAATTGAAAAGCAACATTGAAGACCTATGCTGTGTGTTAAAAATTGTGGTAAGAAAGAAGGAGCAGTCTGCACTGTCTGGTGTTTTCCCTAGTCACCAGCCAGCTACTACAACAGTACACATTTAATGTGAGAGTCTCAGTTAATAAATTGCGCAGGACATGAAGCCTAGTACTGTCACGGCTAAACCAATTGAAATCATGATGTGCACTCCCTTTGGTAACATGTGTACTTTTACTTATGAATTTTATGTCTTCCTATTCAAACTCAATGAGCCAAAAAGGACATACTATTAAGATCTCACAGCTTGCAGTCCCTTGCTGGTTTTGAGCTATTTAATTCTGTTCAAAGACCAAAAGTGTTTCAGCATTACGAATTTCAGAAATGTCTGACTTCTGTTTCAGAGCCAGTCCAGTGCGAAAAAACAGCCTTGCCAAAGAAGTATGACTTCTTTGTGGTTTGGTGCATTCTTTACTACTTTGGAAGATGAAATCCTATGTTTCTGTTTCTTTATTTCAGTCCAATAAAGGACTTGAATGCAGGTACAGGTGAATTTTTGATACCCTGCTTCACAGTCCTTTTAGGTTAATTTTGTTTTTTAGCTGCAAATCTCTGGACGGGATGTTTGTCTTGTCTCCTCTTACATCATCCAGCAGATTGTAAAATATAAAAATATTTGCAGGTTTGTTCCAAAAAAATCTCTGCTCAATTACTAGCTTTCTAAACAATTGGCTGTTTTCAGCCTTTAGAGTATCTTTTTTCTTCTTAGAGCCTAGGCCCCGGAATTCTCATAAATACATGAGGTGCAGTCCATTACATTATTCAGCTTCAAGTTGCTGTTCTAGAAAATGCCTGCCTTATTTCACTTTCAGTCACATATAACTTTTTACAGATTTTTAAAGATGTCTGAGTATCATAAAGGATGAGCTAAATTAAGCCAGATCTAGATGAAGTGGTCCTTGTAATGCTTGGGATCACTCGTGTGGAATTCCTACTTATGTGACTAGCAGATACTAAACACCATATTGTAACTGGCCCATAATGGCTTCAAGCCCTGATAAGGAGACTATGTGAGATGTGGAAACAGTGTTTATTTCAAAACAGAATTGTCTTGGAAGAATTTGCACTGCATAAAAGTTGTTGCCTGAAATCTGATGTTTCAAATCTAGCATGATTTGCCAATAACTAAGGTGACAGTAAACTGAAGGCTTCAAATTTCCTTCCTGCACAGAGAAATTAGTGATACCCCAGTGTCAAAGTCTGTGGGGTGAGTGTTTGTTTGCGTGTGATTTCAGAGGATTTTTGAGTGTTCTGAAGAAAGAAGTCCAATCCTACCAAAGGTTGCATTTTGATATTTTGATGTCTCTTGTCTTAAGTGAATGTCCTCTAGCAAACCTAGTTATAGCAGTTGCAAGATTCTAGAGCCTTGCAATGATCTGTTGTTCTTCTCCCCCAGCAGTCATAGCTTGAGGGAGTTACATGCTTGTGTTGCCTTTTTCCCAACTTGGAAATGAAACTCGAGATAATTTTAGTAAGGAGGTAATATAAGAATGGATCTTTATTTGAAGGCCTTCAGGAACAGTTATGGAAAGATGTCCACAAAAGCCCACCCCTACAGGGATGAGTACACGTTTATAGGTTTTAGGAAATCAGCATAATTGATAAAAAACACCAATTAGGAGGACAAGATTGATGCGATTCCCCCCCAGGTCAAGCCCCTTCTCTGGAGCCCCCTCTTCAGCACTAGTTGTACTTTGTCCATGAGAATGTATTTTGAAGAGTTGTTCGCAGTCTTGGTTCCCAGGAAGAAGCAAGATAGCACTGGAAGCTCTGAAATTTGTTTTGTCTTTCTGCTTAGGGAAAGGCAGTGGGAAAGTACTGGGAAAACTATTCACTAATACAATAGGTGATAAAGTTACAAATATATATGTGAAGAATACAGAGAACACAGAAAAGAAAAAAAAGGCAAAACCCAAATGGCATCACTTGTGCTCAAGTCACTTCAATATAAAACATAATGGTCCAGCTCAAGCAGCTGAGGAAGGTGGATGGTGGAAGGAAAGTTTCAAACTCTGTGAGTGCTGGCTGTTGTGGCATGAGGGATATGCTCTGTTCTGTTTGCTGTAAGAGCAGTGACTTTCAGCAGTGCTGCAGGATGATCAGCTAGCAGCAGCAGTGCTTCTACCAAAACATTGGCTGGAAGACATTTGAAAGACTTCACCTGACTGTAGTGGGCATAGCAGAGAGCAACACTATCCTGACAGGCTCTTCATCTCTTAGATATCCTTTGAGGAATAATTGTTGTTTTGGCTTATTGTTGAGATGGTTTAAGCTATCTCATGTCAACTTTTATATGGGCTTTCTTGTGTATATCTCATCCTTACATTTATTGATGAAAAGTCTGAAAGCAGATCTTGAAAAGAAACAAGAGAAGGAAGTAATTCTGTGCATAGTATCCCTTTTTATATTTAAAGTCACTTTACCACATAGTTCAAGAATGGGTACAAAGACAGTCTGATTCAGAAGCTTTTTTGTCTGATCTTGCTCCCTAAATGCAGCTTAAAAACAAAATAGGAAGAGTTTGTAACCTCCAGCATGGGTCTTGGTTCACCTTTGTGCCAAGGCTTAAAAACAACTTGTATGCTTCTTTCATGCTTCTTGTATGCTTAGTCTTTCCTGAGCATGGTGGTCGAACTGCAGGAGGTGGCTGTAATTTTTCTTCAAAGCAAAGGGACATGGGGCAGGAGAAATTTCCTTCACAAAGCAGCCTGGCTCACACACAACAAGGCAATTGCACCTCTCCAGAGCTCGCTGTGTGGCCAAATTGCAGCTAGGAATTGCAACAGTTTTTTAAGGGAGTGTTGTGGTTTGAAAGCAAAACAAGTGAGAGGCTCCAAGTCAGAAATACAATTTAATAAAAAGAAAGGAAAAGAGAGTAAAATAAAATTAAATAAATGCAGTAATACCAAAAGACCACTGATAGGGTCAGGATACAACCTAAGGAGGGTGATGGAAGCAGTCCAGATAAGGTG
>VZSR01000170.1:2733831-2766924 GCA_013398615.1 Brachypodius melanocephalos
GAATACTTTGTGCTAATCCTATACTACAACCCAGCACAGGGAAGTTGTTCATTCAGGAGGTAGCAGGAAGGTAGAAAGTAGGAGTGGAAACAGCCTTTGGAGATTGACTTCTGCCTTTGAATCTCCAGTTATTGTCCAGCTTGCTTTCTCTATGGTCAAAAGAGACTTTTTATGAAGGGGTGAGGAATATGATACCCCAGAGCAGCTGGCAAGACTGTGCCCTGAGTTAATTGATAAATTCTGTGACAGCTGGTGAGAGCTGATGTTGGAAGCACTACATTTCAAAAGCTGGCCAAGTCCAAACAGCACAGGGAGAGGAGAGGTCTCAAATGCAGTGAGATGTTTTTTCTCCTGCTTTGTTCAAGCAACTTCAGTAACAAAACGCTGTTGGTAGCATGTGCCAATAGCAGGCAACAGGCAACAACATCTCTGAGTGGAGGAATTTCACTGATGTTGATCCCTCAGCTACAAACCCTACAATCCCCAGACAGCAGGTAGCTATAGGATTTATTTTGGCAGGAAATAATTTTGGGCTCTAGTTGCATGGAATAGTAGTGCTAATTATATGCTGTGCTGAAATTCCAGGGTAGGAGCTGATTTATTCTGGCAGCTTCTCATCTCCTGCTTGCTGGAATGCAATTCCTTAACACCTTCTATGCAGTAACAGATCACGTCTTTCACCCTTTTCATGGAGAGATATATTTTCAAATTAATTTTTATTTGGGTATGTAAAAATAGCCCTTCATAGAATGTGATGACCCCAAAGTAAGTCATAATTCAAAATTACACATGTATTGTGCTTGTGTGGTCAGGTTCTGCTAGTGGGAGTGCTACAGTAGTGGCATCTGTGGGAGGCTGGCAGAAGCTTCCCCCATGCCCGTCAGAGCCAATGCCAGCCAGCTCCAGGGTGGACCCACTGCTGGCCAAGACCAAGCCAACGATAGGAACATCTCTGAGATAACAGATTTAAAAAGAAAAAAAAAAAAAGTTATTGCACAGTTGCAGTTGTGACCAGAGAAGAACAGATTGATAATATGAGCAAGGAACAACCCTGCAGACACCAAGGTCAGTGGAGGAGCTGCTTCAGGCACCAGAGCTGAGATTCCTCTGCAGACCATGGTGCAAACCGTGGTGAACAGCTGTGCCCCTGCAGCTCGTGGAGGACAAAGCGGATGCAGAGATCCACCTGCAGCCTGTCTAGGAGCCCATGCTGGAGCAGGCTGTGCCTGAAGGACTGCACCCAATGGAGGAGTGACACACGTTGCAGCATTTCATGGGGAACTGTTGCCCGTGGGATGGACTAAGGTTAAAGAAGTTTGTGGACAGCTATCTCCTGTGGGAAGGACCCCACACTGGAGAAGGGGAAGGACTCCTCTGCCTGAGCAGTTATAGAACCAACATGTGGTGAACTGACCATATTCCCCATTTCCTGTCTCCTTGTGTTTCTAGTGTGAAGGAGGTAGAGCCCAGAAAGGAGGAATGGATGGGTGAAGGTGTTTTTGAGATTTATTTTACTTCATATTATATTGCTCTGGTTTGATTATTAATAAATTCAATTACTATCCCAAATGTGAATCTGTTTTGCTGTGATTGTATTTGGTGAGTGATCCCTCCTGGATCTTACCTTAACCCATGAACCTTCATTCCATTTTTTCTCCTCTGTCCAGTTGCAGAGGGAAGTAAGAGAGTGGCTTTGTTGGGTACCTGGTGTCCAGTCAGGGTCAACCCACTACAACACATTTTTCAGCTAATGAACCCTTACACCTTTTTACAAGGCCAAGACTTAACAAAATGGATTTTGGAAACATTCTTGTTTTGAGGGGTCTTTTATGGGTTTTGTTTTCCAAATGACTACTGGTCTTTTAAGGACTGCGGCTGATTCTCCCATTCTAATTAGTATCTTGCCACCTGTCTCTCAAATGATAGTTCTTTGAAATGAGATACACAATTCCAGTGTGTATAATCCTAAAGTAAATAATTTCTGGGTGCTGCTTATAAGCATGAGATAAGGCTTCCAGTGATTACCAGGGGCCATGTTTTGCATATAGCTTTGTTCTTTTGTTTCACAACAAATTTTTTTTCTATCACTATACCAGGATGTTACATGTCATTCCCCATCTGACACTTTGTTCTCTTTGTTCCTATAGTCAATTAGTCGCTACTTGCCAAGACGAGACCCAGTTTTGAAACCTCTGATCTATGAAATGGTCCTGCATGAATTTTTGGAAAGTGACTATGAGGTACTGCAGCCTTACGTGTCCACATCAATGCGTCCAATAGTTATTGCCTGTCAAATACCCTTAGCAGTGCAGAATTCTGACAGCAAATTCTCAGAGATATTCAGATTACCAGTGGATAGTTCCACAGTAATGACAATATTTAAAAGTTGAATTTTAATTTTAAGAGAATAAATAGAATGTTCTTCAGTGCATGCAAATACTGTGGGATTGATTATTTATTAGACTGTTACTTTTAGTTTGTTTAATGTAGCATAAGTGGTTGAGGTGATGCACAAAGCCTACAGCACCTGAAAGAGACTCAGTTTCATGAATCTAAATAACATTGCCCTAAGAAGGAAAAATCTGTGTTCTGCATGTGCATGTCTGTGGGCATGTAGAAGTTTCTTAAAGGTTAAAGACAGCAGATATCATCTCAGAGGCTTAGCTGAAGCTTTGATGCTTTGAAATGTTCCTTAGGCCATTCTTTCTATTTCTGTTACAATCTCTTATACTTTTAGGGGTTTGCAACCCTGATAAAAGAGTGGCCTGGAGATCTGTACAACAACACAATCATAGTTCAAGCTGTAGTGGATCACCTGAAGAAAGATCCACAGAACAGTACTTTGCTACGAACACTTGCAGAATTGTGAGTACAGCTTTAAATTCCTGTTACAAAAAGTACACTTTAAATAATGTGCTGCAGTTTATGCATATTTGCTTAGCTCTCTTAACAGAAATCTTTGCTGCAGTCTACAGAGTACTCGCTTTCTCTTCTCTTCTCTCCACTTTGCTGATTGCACAGCTTAGCAATTCTATACCCTTCCTTGTAAAGTTCACATTGACTGTGAAAGCAAACTGTTAAGCATGAGATTGGATTTCCTACTCTTCTTTCCAAAGTAAATAACCAGCATTCCTCTTCATGCTGTCAGAGGAAACCTCTTTTCTGAAGTGTGCAGAATTACCCATGTGAAAATAAAATGGTGAAGGTTTTTGTCCACTATTTAAGAAGTAGTATATTTAGGTTTACTGCATGGATGGAAATATGTGACTGAAAAATGTGCCAAAAGTGATCTGGTTCTTGATCACTTTTGTAGAGGGATAAAGCTTTTTGATTTTCTCAGCCTGATCACTGTGTTACTTTCATGCCTGCTGCTTTGAAGAAAGAAGAGTTACTGTCTATTGCTATGTTACAATTTGCCCAAAAGTTTTAAGAGAAGGATGGTTTTTTAGCTCTGAAGAGTGTTCCTATTGGTTTCCAGGAATTGAAAGGCTAGCATTTTGTGTGTCTTCCCTGTGAGTTGAAAATGGAAAATGAAAATGCAGAAAACTGCAGGTCAGAACACAAATGAAGGCCAGTATAAACAGAGGTGAAATTAATGTTGCCTGATGTTTATTTCGCTTTACAAAAATGAATCACAGCTCTATTTAGATATTTAGAAAATCAAGTAGTATCTTCGTATGTTTTACATACTAGAGTATGTTTATATTTTCTCTCATAAATGATTTTCCTACACTTAAATATGTAACATTACATGTATTATAATCCTGTTTTTATCAGGTACACTTATGATCAGCGCTATGGCAGAGCGCTAGAAATCTACCTAACTCTGAGGCACAAAGATGTCTTCCAGTTGATCCACAAGCACAATCTCTTCACTTCTATCAGAGACAAAATTGTTCTGCTCATGGATTTTGATTCAGAGGTATGGTGATCTTAATGATTTTATATTCACTTTCCTCTAGATATAATTTAACAGTCTAAAACTAAATGAGCTAAAGATGGTGTTGAGGCAGAGACTGTGTTTGCTGCATCTGGATACATTCGGAGATAAGGAAGATTGTTTGCCTAGATTGCAAAATAATTGACCCAAGGATTATTTTTTCCTTTATATTTCCATCTGTGTTTCCTTTCCATTTCCATTTGTCACTCTCAGTGAGAAAAGTGAGTGTCCACATCATTTGTCATTGTTGTGATTCTCAAGTTACAACATTAAATATAATTTCACACAGAGTATGATTTCACCATGTTCTTTTTTTCTGTATTTTGGTATTAATAAGCCAGAGAAAGGAGATAATGAATTTATTTAGGAATATATTTAATGTGCTTGCCATTTTCCTTTCACCACAGTCCATTAATCTGCTTCTGAAAGTTTGCAAGGTTATTAACCTAAATTCCAAATACCAAGAAGTGTTTATTCCATGCTGAATTCTATCTTCTTTCTTTCCAGCTGGCTATAAAACCCAACCAAATGAGTTTTGGTGTGATCACTGGCAAGATAACCAAGTAGATCTCCTTTTTTCAGTGCAAGAGTTGTTTAAGCACTGTAGCTAAAATACGGATCTCTACTGTTGGTGGTCATCTTTAGTATGCCCATTATAAACTACATGAAGAAAAAGAAAAAGTATTTTTTTTTAATCCAATAGAGTAAGCCATATCAGGAATCTCTGGTTTGGTGTATTTTTTGAAAGTTAAGCAAAAGTTTCCTCTTGAAAGAGGAAGCAGAGCCTGTATTCTGGTTGCCACTTGGCTTACATGGTCTTGTCTGCTTGATTAATGGTATTGGTGTGCACGTAGTTTGGAGGCATCCAGTTGTGAGGCAGGTTGAATTGTGTGTTTCTTACATAGTCATCACCTTGCAGTTCTGTTTTGCAATGGAGCAGTGGCTTTTGTGGTTGAGGATGATTCATTGGGCATACTTCACCTGTGGTATAGGTGCACAGCATTTATTGCTATTAGTGAGGAAACTTAGGAGAAGTATTCTGGAAGAATATTACCATTCTGTGCTGTCAGGGTATGCTGGTGTTATGTAAATTGTTCTCTGAATTTCTTTGCTGTAAAGAGTAGGTCTGCAATAGCCATCTGACACTCATCAGTGAATAAGCATCATACTATATAGAATGTGAGAAAATATGTGTATCAGTTTCCACATGAGTTCTCTTTCTCTGTTGTAGAAAGCTGTAGACATGCTTTTGGATAATGAAGATAAAATTTCCGTGAGTATAACAAGTTCGTGGCATGGCAGTCCAATGCTAGCTTTTGTTACCTGTCCTCCTTTCAGTCTTGTAAATGTGATGTTTATCACAGGTTTGTTTTCTTTCAGATTGACAGAGTTGTCGAAGAATTAGAAAACAGGCCTGAGTTACAGCACGTGGTAAGTGTTCCTGTATTCTGTTGATTTCTAGTTGAGCTGAATAAACTCTTGGCTGGACATACTTTTTACAGGTGTATTTGTCTTGTCAAAGTGCACCTGACACTGAAATGTCATAAATCATCAGAGGCAAAGATGCTACTTCTGCCGATTTCCTCTTGAGCATGGCTATAGCATTTTCACAGTAGTTAAATGATTTTAAAATGTGTACCTGTGAGAATTTGATAACATAATACATGCTTATTAACATCTCCTTTGCACTGCATTGTAGGCACTTGTCTTTTCTGGTCAATTACTTCTTGCTTTTTTCCTCCTTTTTCCCTACCCAGAAATGGGGTTGGTTGATGGGTGCAGCTCTAAAATATATTTTGCTGATCCATAAAGGAAGTGAATGGCTTGTCTTTCTGGAGCTGTAACTTCCATACAATGTTGAATTGTTCTTGATTATCCGGAACTACAATATCACTGTGAGTCTGTGACTCCACACTGCTATTCCAAAAGCTCCTCTTTGGTTTGAATATGCTGTCAGTGGAGTACGTATGTTACTGCACATAATGTGTGACTGTGGGCTTGGGCTGTATTAGAGAGGGAAATTTAATGTGCTGCTGGTTAAAGATATTGCTCAAGTATTCATCTGCTGGAGGGGTAATTTATAGGTTAGAGATCTGATAATGGGAAGCAGACCTATGAAAAGTGCAGTCCACAGCCCAAGAGCTTTGCAAAGGCAACTGACAGACTCAGTTTACAGAAGGGGTGCATACAGAGGAAGATAACGAAGATGGTGAATGGTCTGTAGGGGAAGCCATACAAAGAGTGGCTGAGGTCACTCGGTTTGGTTCGGCCTGGAGAGGAGAAAACTGAGGGGAGTCCTTGTAGCTATTTATACCTTCTTCACAGAAGAAGCATCAGGTCAGGCACTGATCTCTTCTCTGGTGACCTGTGACATGACCCAAGGGAACAGCATGAAGCTGTGTCAGGGGAGGTTTAGGTTAGATATTAGGAAAGGCTTTGCCTGCTAGAGTGGCTTGGTACTGGAACAGGCTTCTACCCAAGGGAAGTGGTCACAGCATTAAGCCTATCTGAGTTCAAGAAGCATTTGGACAATGCTCTCAGGAACATGGTGTGATTCCTGGGGCTGTCCTGTGCAGGGCCAGGAGTTGGAATTTGATTGTCTATGTGGTTCCCTTCCAACTCAGGAGTTTCTATTATTCCATTAATAATATTGAATAAGTGGGTTTGAATTCTGATTCTTTTTTGATTCCTAGTATTTACACAAGCTTTTCAAAAGAGACCACCATAAAGGCCAACGATATCATGAGAAACAAATCAGCCTATATGCTGAATATGATCGACCAAATTTACTTCCATTTCTCAGAGACAGCACACACTGCCCACTGGAGAAGGTAAGCCCCAAAAATCTAAGCATAGATCTTCGATTTTTATGTCTGGTTTGTAGTTGGTAGTCTTGTGAATTTCAAGCTGTATCTGGTACTGCCCTCTACCGCCAATATGAGGGATCCTTTGAGTTTATGGTCATCACCTGCAGTTCGGTTTACAGAGATGATGACACCTGAGACTTTCCTCTCTCAGCTCACAGGGCAGGAATTAATGGGTATTTTTAATGTGGAAGTTCTGAATTCACATTTGATGTATAGCTACAATATGTCTACTCTTCAGTGCTTAGCCTGACTGAACAGTAGGTTATGGTTTCAAGAAATTGACAATCATTTTGCCAAATCTAGGAGCTGTCAGTGTTAGATCTTAAAAAAACAGTAGCTGTAACTGTAGTTATTCTACCTTTTTATTGTAAGGCCATAAGTTTCTCTTCAATAATATACACAATATAAGTTACTGAACTAACAGGGCTAAAGGTATTTTGTCTTTGTACTTTGACTAATACACTTGGGATTTTACAGAGTACCAGGTTTCCATCTTACTAATATATTTTTTTCTATTTTCCTTCCTTGCTCTTTCTTGTCAAATTACAAAATGCATAAAGATAAGGCCAATCTTGTGTTGTTTCCCCTGGTTGAATTAATGTGAAATGAATGTAAATTCTAAGTTTTCCAATTTAGATGGGTCAGTATTTTATTATTTGTAATTGTTGCTGTTAATAGCTGAGCAGAGCAGACCTTTTGAAAGGATGCCTATCCAGGTGCAGCTATAATGATGACACAGTGGAGTAATTTTCAAATGTAATAGTGAATGTTGTATTTTATGTGGTTAACATTCCAAAGAAAACTAGTACTGTTCCTGGTACCTCTCTTGTTTTGCATGCCTTTGTCTACTGGAAAATATGTTCTTAGGATTGGAGAACTGGGATTTCTTGAAACCATTACCTGAAACTAGATTGACTAGTTTAGGCAGTGAGCTTGAGAGGTTTCCAGCTAGAAACTTTGGTCTACAATATTGGCTTACTTGTTTTTAACTTTCTGATTCTTAAGTTTCTGCCTTATGTATTATTCATGTTTTATGTATAAAACCTTACCTGCATTTTTTTTTTAAATTTTGAGGCAAATTAGTTTCAGTTGTTGCACATCCAGCCTCCTATCTTTAATGGCAGGTGGTGCAGAAAAGTGCAATGTGAAACTAATGTTCATTGCTGGCACTGCTTTGTTGAAGATACGGGTTATGAGCAAGAATAGGTTAGAGACCCATCAGCTTCTGGAAGGTGTGGTGCAGTAATCACCAAAGTCAAGAGGGAAGAGTGTCAGAAAAAAAGTGTCATTCTAACCTTAATGTTAAAATGTTAACATCTTTCAGTAAGAAGCTAAGGAGGAGAGGAAAAGAAACTACTACTAATTCTGTAATTACACTTCTTACCATGCATGTCATATAGTAACACTTCTTGGGACATACAGATCTTTGTTCTAAGAAAATGAAAAGGGAACTAAGAATTTCCCAGTTACCACTATTTTCAGTTCCTGTTAAGCAAGTTCCAACATGGTGTATAAATTGCAAAAAGCAATTTCTGTTTGAAAAAACGCACTCTTAATATTGCACAAATGAAATTACAAACTCATCAAGAGGGAATAGTTTGTGCTGTCTAGAAGTAAGCCACTTTTGTTCAAGTGCAATTTAGCAAACATTTTAAAAATAAGCTGGAAGAGGAGTAACAATGTTCCATGTTTTCCTCTAGAGGGAGCATGACAATCAGGAAATGGCAGTATCTAGAACTACTGAATACCGGGTGCTTTGTAGTTTACCTTTTAAGGGGAGAGGTAAAAAAAGGCTGTCAGCTGTATATATAACTTACTAATATTATTCATACCTTCATTCACCTGAAGTATCTGGTTGGTAACTCACTTACCCCTAGCCCAAAATTTGTTGTCCATATCTGTAATCTTCATAGTAACCCTTCTGAAATAATGAGAATTGGAAGGATTCCTACCTCATTTTTGATTGTAGCTATGCTTTATGTATTGAAAGTTTTGATGTCCAGGTGTGAAAGTTGATGAACAGTTGTCTCTAAAGGAATGCTATGAATCTTGAGTTTGCTTTCTGTTTCCAAATTGGAATCAGACGTGGCATTGTTTATGGCATACCAGTCCTGCCAATTTCCTGTTACTACAAACTCGTTGCTAATCAGTTTGGTCGTTTTGATAATTGTGGTGGCTTCCAACTACACACAGATTCTCTACCTGCTAAAGAGACTTCGTCCCCAGGTCTTTAAACCAAATTAACAAGAAATGCTGCCTCCATATTCTTTCATATTTATTTTGCATTGTCTTCTTGGAATAAAATTTGGAAGACACTCCCTCTTCTGAAACCATTCTGATTACCCTGAGGAGATTTTCAGCTTTGTGTTATTAATGAATGTCAAGCAGAATTCCATCACTAGAGACCACGTAAGTCCACCCACAGGAAGCAAGTCTTGATAGCAGATAACCTTAGTGTTTTGTATTAACCAGCTTTTGGAGGCAGAATAAAGAAGTTGCCAGTAGAAATAAAGGCAGATATTGACTTAGTCCAGACTGAAATACCTGTTCTGTCCCCAGATTTATTCAGTCTCAGAGAAGAATTTTAAAGAGGATAATGGAAGTTGTGGAGTTTCTCTTCTTAATTAAGGCTAGAGGACTTGGCAGTGCTTATTTAGGGAGCTGTGTTCTTGTCAAAATGAATAATGTAACTTTGTGGAAAAATCACTTCAAGCTTCTTGCAGCATTTGGGATCAATAAAATTTCATGTTGCATGGTTTCCTGTATTCTCTTCTCTCCTTTCTTCCCTTACATTCAAGGCTCTTGAGATCTGCCAGCAGAGGAACTTTGTAGAAGAGACAGTCTATCTTCTGAGTAAGTAACTCAGAATAAATAACTGTGATCCATTACAACACTTTTAAACTTGTAATAAAATGTATGGTGTGAAAATACATTATCTAATATCTAAACCAAATAACATGATTTAGAAAATAAAACAAAGCACTGAATGGATATGATGTCTCAACTTCATATATTTTGTTACTGTGTTTTTTACTTGGTTCTTCTGGGGTTCTGAAAGTGTTGCGAAGGCTATGGGGAACAAGTTGGGCAGGGAGGTATTTTTGATACAAACTCCAAGAGAAGAGTTATACTGTCAGTTTTGAAAAGAGAGGAGAAATTAAACAAATGTTTTATTCTGAGTACGTCTCAGAAGCTTAGTATTATCTTAGGCTGA
Organism: Brachypodius melanocephalos; assembly: GCA_013398615.1. Classification (NCBI taxonomy): domain Eukaryota; kingdom Metazoa; phylum Chordata; class Aves; order Passeriformes; family Pycnonotidae; genus Brachypodius; species Brachypodius melanocephalos. The sequence continues at coordinate 2,743,853 of VZSR01000170.1, forward strand.
GATGAAAGATTTGCTTATATTGCTTTCTATCTTTTTTTAATGTAAAATTAGTTGTAAATTAACTCATTCAACTGGCCAAGAATTCTACTTCTGAATGAGAGGCATTGGAAGATCTATATGTATGTTTAAGTATTAGTCATGAACAAAATAGTAAGCATTTTTTAAAACAATCTCTGGTTCAGTAAGAAGAATATTTTTTGGATCATTTCAGTTGAAAGTAGCATTTACTAATGAATTTATTCAAAGAATAGTTCATAATTTCTGCTACTTCTTACTATTTCCTCTTATTTTTCATGTGTGTAAGCTGAGCTATACGTACTGCAAATTAAGAGGGCTCATGTGGGCCCTTGAAGCTGGTATTTCATGTTATAGTTTATGTCCATACACATACACATACTCTTCCTCATGTTAGATGTTGCTGCAGTTCAGAACCCCAGATGTGACCCAACACATCCTTGAGAAAGCCCCCAGGTCCCAGTCCAGCAAACTGCTCCAAGCACTTGTTCAAATTATACTGATTTGCATCTGCATGTGAATAGACTAGATTTGGTCTTAGTCGAATTAGTTTGAGTCAACTTCACACTTACAAAATTCTTATTGAAAGAGGTCTGAACACTGATGAGCAATTAGCATTTATAATCTCTTATTTTTCCTTCCAGGCAGAATGGGTAATAGCCGCAGTGCCTTGAAGATGATAATGGAAGAATTGCAAGATGTAGATAAAGCTATTGAATTTGCCAAGGAACAAGATGATGGAGAACTTTGGGAAGATCTCATTTTATATTCTATTGACAAACCACGTAAGTGGGATAGTTTCTGGAAAGCCTTGCATGTGTGGAATGCTTTTGCAATTAAAGGATTAAATTATTCACATGTATGTTAGAGAAGGCATTTATGTATGGTCACGGAGGTGTTCTGATTTGTGAAACACAACACAGCTGTCCTACTGTGCATAAATCTTGCAGTAAGGCAGTGTGAGGGTATGCTACACAATGAACACTTGGAGGCTTAACATTGAAAAAGTTCTGCATAGTTATGCCCTTAATGACAAATCAAGGGGACAGTAATGCTTTTAGTTTAGCAGAATGAGACTTTATTTTTAGACAGCCTCAAAACACAGTCTGCAGCCTTGATGAGGATTTTGCATACTATGTTATATACAACTACTTCCTTTGGAGATTCTGAAAATGAAGAGCCTACATCTTTCTTCCTCTCAGTAAAACAATTAATTTATTTTGGTTTTTGTGTTACAAAGGTAAGATTGGTAATAATGAGTGCATTTTGCCTTCCTTTCACTATATGAATAGCTACTCCAAGTTAAAAGGTTAGATCGACTCAGAAACATAGTGTTGTCAAGGAGGCAGATTCAAAGAAGTTCAAATGACAAAGAAAACAGATTTTTCTTAACTATCTACTCCATTAGTTTTTGCAACCTCTTCTGGGGCTTTAAATCAAGACTTTAAAGTATCTCTTGGGACATCTTTTCTGGGGGATTAAGTCTTGTAGAATTAATGTCAGAATACATATCTTTTCGTCCCTTGGCTGCTAATTTTTACAGAAGAAGTGATCGAAGTCTTGACAGAAGAAGTGATCAAAATCAAGAAGAATGGCATTCTCAAATTACCCTTACTTGAATGCATCATTAAAAGTGATGCTACAGTCAGTGACATCTTCAGAGCAAAAGGAATTCAGAGCATACAGAATTATCTCAATTCCTCTATGTTACAGTTTTTGCCTATATGCAGAGCAGCTCTAGTGATATTCCTCAGTCGTGGGGGTTGAAGAAAAAACACAGCCTTGAGTCATCATTCTAGTGGGTGTTCTAGCCAGATGCACTTCAAAAAGCAAGAGACTTCTATGGTATCACTCTCACCAACGTTTAGAAACACATTGAAATCATGTTAGGTGATTGAAAATTTGTTTTTAAACCCTGGAACTGGGAAAGGAATTACCACATAAAGTAGTTAATTTTTTCACTCTGTTTGCTTGAGTGCCCTTTTTGTTGAATCAAAATGCATTATTTACTTGTGAGTTTGTCCTGGACACTCAGTTACCACTTTGCTGAATATACTGGAAGTTCTGTAAATTGCCAAACTGCATCTTCCTCACTTTCCCAAAGGCTTGTATTCAAGCAGATACAGCTACAAGAAACATACAAAGACTGTAAAAGAGACTTAGTGTTTTCACTTAGTAGAGAACTGTCAAAGGATAAGCCGAACCTTGTCACCAAAGTGTCCCTTAATCAGGTATTTTGCTGGATTGTTTTTCTTAATTTGTCTCTTGGTTTTCACAGCTTTTATTACTGGTTTGTTGAACAATATTGGAACCCATGTTGATCCTATTCTCTTGATCCACCGCATTAAGGAAGGCATGGAGATTCCTAATTTGAGAGACTCACTAGTGAAAATTCTTCAGGACTACAACTTGCAGGTAGATGTTGCATTCTTTATGGGATACTAATTTTCAGAGAGACAGGAAACACTATTTGTCACTGAGCAGCACAAGAAATTGCTGTCGTGATTTGTTCAGTCATTGGTCAGGGACACTGTGGGCTGATACAAAACTATGACAGAAATAATGGAAATTTCTGATGGCTTCTAGCCCTTCTAAATGTCTTCCATATTGTCATAAGCCTGGTGGGTAAGTAGAACTGGAAGCATCTTGAGTGATTCAGCCTATTTTACACTGCACAACTGTCCAGTATTGGAAGTTTCATGACCAGTACTTTTCACTCTGTTTCATGTGAATGCAGAGGCAGAATGGAGGCAGAATGCAACATGCACTCACTGAGACATTCATCAGGTGTTAGACCCATATGTTAAGTGTCATACTAACTGAAGGAAGATGAACTTTTAAAATCAAATTTGTCTTAATGATGCAGAATCAGGTGGTTAGAGCATGATTCTAATAACGCCAAGATTGTGAGTTTGATTCCTGTATTATGGACCATTCACTTAAGAGTTGCACTCAATGCTGCTTCCAACTAGGAATATTCTGTGCATGTATTGCTGTTTATGCATTTAAAAAAAAAAAAAGAAATGGGCTGTTCACTGGATTATGAGAGTTCTTATCCCAGCATAATAATACAGTTACATTAAGGTCACGGCTGATATCTTGCCAGCCCAGTAAAAACCTGTATCTCCCTTCAGGGCAGGGTTTAAGCCTTTCTAAAGCTTTTCCATTATTTTATTTTTGTATGAACTTCAGATTATGACTTTGGCTATTTCAATGAAGCATTTGGCATTTCTTCATCTCCCAACACTTGTTATATACAAGGAACCTCCCCAGATGAATGGACAGATGTTTGCATTTAATGCATGTTGTAACATTACTTCAGGTTTTGACTTCCTTGGGTGCTAGTATCCTTCCAAAATTATACTAGCAAAATATCATGCTGCATTTCAACAGTTGCACCGTTAATCTTCCTGCTGTCAGTACCACCACTGATCATCCTGTTCCTGCATTCTCAGGAAATCAAAATGTAATAATTTTTGTGTTTGCAGGCAGACTGAGAAAGTGCTGTAAGCATAGCTTCAGCTTTACGCATATACAGAGTACATTGCATGGCTTCAGGCAAAGCTGATGACATTATTTGGTCATATTTTGGGGATGGAAGTATAATTTTTTCTTCAAATACCTTTTAACAGAATTACTTTTAGATTAAAAGCATGTATTTAACCTTAAGAATGATATGCAAAATGATTTACTGTTAGCAGTAAATGATTAATGGATTTCAAATTAATTGATTTTGAAGTAGAGTTGGATAGCTCTAGGGCTGAAATTTAGATTTTATAGGGGTAATAGAAATTAGGGAAGCTTAATGTAATTTGTGTTTGACTTGCTTGTATGATAGAAAAAATACAGCATAAAAAAGGCAATATTTCATTAGAGTAAGTTACAGTTTAAAATAAGTCTGTTCCTAAGTGTTACTGGCAGTGTGAAGTGCACTGTTTATGAACAGATAGTATATCTATATGGAAATTTAGAGATCTTATTGCTGGTCTTTCATACTCGCCAAAGTAGCCAATTGGCAAGCTCAAATTTTATAGAGGGACTGTTTCTGCGTTCACAGTGTGGTTCAAAACATGCCTGGGACTTTGGGTGGATGTCTAAGCAGTTCAGCCCTAGTGGAACCATTATTGCTGCCTCATTAGCTGTTTTAAACCTAGTCTTTGGTCTGTTTGTATGATGCATGATCATACCTCTGCATGTATTGTGTAGGTTCATGCTGAGAAGTCAATGGCCTCTATTCTGGCCTGGTACAACTCTGGCTTTTGGTAGAAACCTCCTGATGTATAGCATGAAACATACCAGACATTTTGAACTCACTCAGAAATACAGATTTCATTGGCTAGGATTTTCTGTATCTTCATCTTTGTGGATTGAGTTCTGTAGGCATGTAAGTTTTATTGTTCTCATTTTCAAAGGCACAAAGAATCTTGTGCTACAATCCATGAAGGAGGAGCAGAGGTGAAAGGTGAACCTGCTGCTTGACTTGCAAGTCACTGCCTAACACAGCAACTATGCTGGTCTTTTCAGCCTAATGATGCCTTCCCAAAAGATATTACCACTGTGCCATTATATTGTTTAATTGTGGGCTCCTTTTGCAAGCCCTGATAAGATTGTTTTATGCCTATGTAAGCATGAAAATGCAAATTTTCTGTTAGGCTCTTGAGTTTCCATACCAGTAAACTTTACTTAGGTGTGATGTGAAATATGGGTAGGAGTTAAAAGCAGTGCCTTTGGCAGTCTTTGTCTTTTTGAAAACAGTCATTTCCATCCCACCAAAACCAAGTAAATCAAACTGAGAGGCTGCCAAAGTATACATGACTCTCAGTATGCATTAGAATATCCAACAAGAAAGTCTATTAATGCAAATTTTGTTGTAACTTTTTTTTTTTTAAATATGGACTCTTCCTTGAATAATTTTTATTAAAGTTGGCAGATTGTAGACTGATTGCTTCACTTTAAAAAAATTGCCACCCACTAGATGAACTGCTGCCAGTGTTCCATACGCTACTCTTTACTCAGCTCAGCTTTGTGGTTAACCTTTGAAATCTGATCACTACCAACCAACCAAGCATAGCACTAAAGCAGAATTAGATACTGTTTGGGGCAAAAATAAAACAAAGATCATGTGTGACTTTTTTCTTAGGCTACTATTCCAAGTAAATGTAGCATTGGGAAACAAAGAGACACAGACCCTCTTAGGCATTTGAAGGAGATGACTTTACTGTAGAAACCACCCCGCTTTTATACCTTTAATCGCAACCAGACAAAACCAAAACTTAACAGAAGAAGGGCATCCACTGGCTGGCTCAGCTGCAGTGTGCTGTCCATGAGTCAGAAGTATCTCTCACCCTCCAGCTGACCTCCATCTCTCTGGTCTGCAGCTGTGCCTTCCTACAGTGCTTTCTGGTAAACATAACCATTAAAAACGTTAACAATTATGACCCCATATCCCACAAGTAAATACTACCAATTGGCTTTTTGCTCTGACATTACAGCTCTGCTTTACAAGTAGGGATCTATTAACCTGCCCTCCAGAACACCCATTTTTATTTTCCAACTTTGGGAAATTCAAGTCTGCCGTGAATTTAAAACCGAGCACACTCCTGACTATTCCTCTAAGCAGGGAATTAAGTGTTTTTTTGAATTGGGATTAAATCTTGAAGTGATTTTTTTGGTTTTGTTTTTTTTCACCCCTGACGATAATTTATTTTGATGTTTTCTCCTTGTCATCATTTGAGATAATGTATTAAAATCATAGTACATAAACAAAGGACACTGATTGTAGTGATGAAAGTTTATTTACTGCTGAAATAATGCTGATTTAATGTTTATGCACACTAACATTAACAAACAACAAAGTTATGGAGTCATAGACAACAAGGACAAAGTTATATTTCTTTGAATTTTAATAGGAGCATTTATCAAATAAAGTGTAGTCTGAAGTTTTTTTACTGCTTCTGAAATCTACTTTGTTGCTGTCATAAATTTATAGATAAATTAGACATGTTGGCTTAAAGAGAAACCTTCTTACTTATTAGAAATTACACATTCCTAGTGCTTTTTTAAAGTGCCAATAAATCACCATTCTCCAGGTTTCTAAAGGTACCGCATGTCTCCCAGAGAAGGCTGGTAGTAAAATCTCCTTATTTGTAGACTTATGAGTTAATTGTAAGGCTGTTATGCTTTCTAAATGTATAAATAGGTGTTTTTTTATCTTTGGTTTGTATAAATGACATGTAGGAAGTGCTTGTGGTATGGGAAGAGGCTTAAATACCTCCTTTGTTTTAGAAGGAAGTGCTTCATTTTTCACCCTTTCTATGTCATTTGTTAGAAAAATTCTTTGAAAGATTGGAGACTCCTTTTGAAAGATTATGAGACTCCTTTTCCCCTAGCTTTAAAATACAGAAGCAATTTGTTTAGATGTAGTACTTACAGATTTTGTGGATTAGCATTTTTACTCAAACATTGACTTACTAGTTTGCACTTCGATTGAACCTGCAGTAACTCTGATGGGTAACAGAATTCACATCTATCCATTCATAACAGAGTTTATGAACTAGCAGAACCCTATGATAATCGAATGAATGCTGCTTGAAACAGCATCTGGAAAAATTGTTAGGCTGTCATCCTGAATGTAAGTAAAAATGCAGTTCAGACACTTTGGAGGCACTAGAGGCAGCTTGCACAGGGGGACATGTGCCTTTTGGCTGTGAAGACTAAAAATAATGTGTTTTTAATTGTGGTAGTGATACTATTTGAAAGAATTTGGTTAAGTGGCCTTGAGAAACTTGGACTTGTTTGTGGGTTAAGATGAATCAAGGCCTGAATTTATTCCCAGAGCTTTGAGTATACCCTTTCAAATTAACTGCATACTGCAGTGCTTTTCTTTAAAGATAACGTTAGGCATTTTTAAATCAAGACTGTTTTAATCAAATGGAATGGTTTGTGCCTAATATGCTCTTTAATATAGCCAGAAATCAACCTTTTTTTTTTTTTTCAGTAACTGTTCTGGTTTTAGCAGTTTTCATTATTTCATGAAAGGCATTATTTCTGCCTAAAACTTCTTTCTGTAGGTGCATGATACTATCCTGCTTGTGCTCACAATTACATGCTTTTAAAAGATAAATAAAACTCAGTTTCATCCTCAGTCCTGTTTCTTCTTGGAAAGTGGTTTCAGCACAGATTTTTGCCCAGTTTTAACTTGTTCAACTTAACCTCAGGGTCCACAGTTACCTATTTCTCTCCCCTTTTAGTGAAGCTCCCCGTCTGCAAATTGCCATTCCTTTGCTTTCTGTAACTGTTAAATTGTCCATTTTTGAGGTCTTCAAGTCAATTTCTGCAGGAGTGTTGAGATTTATTACCTTGAAAATAGACATTTTACATTTTGTGACTTTTTCCTTTTATATAATAATGGCTACCTACTGTATTACATTTCTGGCAAAATAAGGTCTGATAATTGTTAAATGTGGTATGGAAAGATCTTAGTGGTGTTTAAATAATGGGAGAAAGTGCATATTTCTTAAAAGATATGTTTGATCAGATATTTCTGTTACTTCTGGGTTTTAAAGTGCCAAACAGTATTGAGGTTTTCCAGTGACCTAGTGATGTCTATTGTTTCCCGCTTCATTTTGCTTGCTTTATATGGTTTTTTTTCTATGACCACACTGTATTTTAATTAGAAAATGCTAGGACACACTTCCATATCCGCATTGTATCTTTGTTCTGCTCCTTTTATTTAATATGGTCACAGCACTAAGGTTGTCAAGACTTGAAGAAACATTTGGACAATGTTCACAGGCACATAGTGTGATTCTTGGTGCTGTCCTCTGCAGGGCTGGGAGTTGGACTTGACAATCTCTTGACTTGTGGGTCTCTTCTAGATCAGGATATTCTATGACTCTATGCTTGTTTTACTTGTTTTGCTTCAACATGGGGACATTTCATCTGTCTGTGCTGAGTGCACTTAGCAGAGACTCTAGTATATAGCCAAGACCTCGTCCCCTCCAAGTTATGTACTTATTTCTGGAATACAGTTTGTTGATTGAGAATAGTTTGAATCAGGTAAGCACTCTTTCTGAAACACAGTCTCATTCAGCTGTCCCTGCTAAAAGTTTCTTCAAACTTTTTCAAACCCAGCAACGCTTTTTCCAAACCTAGCAACATTCTTCCTTATTTAGAACAAAATCTTACATTCTTTGTTGCCTTTGGATAAAGTTGGCAAGGGAAAGACATAGCCAGATTGTTCCTGAGATTATCAACAGATAAAAATGATTAATTTTCTAAGTGTTTGTCTTGTAGATCTGCATTCAGTTGCTGGTGTTCTGAAATGTTTTATAGCTCAGTGTCTGAAATACTGGAAAGGTGTCGTTCACCTGTTGATATTCCCAATTCGAAATGCTCGTAGTGTTACTCGGTGTTAATTTTTTTAACGTACTTCAGATTTCCAGTCTTATCTGTGTATCATACTTAGCAGGTACTTCAGAATGTGTATGTGAAATGGTAGAGTTACGGACAGTGTTCACCTGGCTGTAAAATTTATTATTGTATTTCTTCTTAGGTATTTGCATTAGCTGTATCTTGCACTATCTTAGAATGCTCAATATCTCCAGTAATACAAATGATCAGAAGAAAGGCATAAAACATTGCTTTTTGATACCTCTCTTTTAGTGGGGTTTGTCACATTATAATTGACTGTGAGTATCTTTGGAAAGCACTTTTCAAAGGAATTGTTGTCTTGGAAAACAAATTTCCAAACATCAGTTTGAGAGGAGGAAGAAAAAGTTCCAAAAGACTTGCTTGGGTTTGTCATATTGCTATACTTGCTCCATTAAGTATTGTGAAATAAAGCTCTATACAGTTTTTCTGTCCTTGCTTCTTATGTGCTTCAAAACCATTTCAGGCAATGACATGTTAATCTAATGGAAAATACCAAATAAATCAAAAGGGAGCTGAGACTTTTGCTGAAGAGGAATGAACTAGGGACCTTTGGTTAGTTGCATGGACATTTAATATTCCATATTAAATGGCACCTCAGCAGGATATAGGTTTGAACAAAATATATTTTGAATGGTAGTGTTTATTAAAGTTTTATGATTATCAAATATCTTTTCTGAAGAAGACAGGAAAGATACAGGAAGAAGTTTTGAAACGGTTTGGAAATTAATTCTGAGGGTCACTGTAAAAATTCCACACTGTTGTAATTTGTTAACACAGTCTTATAGAAAGACATTCGTAATTTGTGATAATAGTATCTTTGTAAAGAATTTTATTTCATGATTTTTGTTTTTCTTTTGTGGGGTTTTGGTGGTTTTTATTGTGGGCTTTACATTTAGGTAGAGGTGATGGCAACAAAAGGTTCCTCCTTCGCCTCCTTTATAATACCTTGAAAAGTTTTAAACATTCTTTGCACTCACTTTGGCAGCAGAAACACAGTAGTGACTTGTCAAGATAGTTGATATGCCCATCTGTTCAATAACCGCTCTTTTATGTTCTTTGCACCAACAGATCTTGTTGCGGGAAGGTTGCAAAAAGATACTTGTTGCCGATTCACTTTCTTTATTGAAGAAAATGCATCGAACTCAGATGAAAGGTGTTCTAGTGGATGGTGGGTACAGAGGAAATATGACGAATTTCAAGGTTTTAAAGACTATTGATTGGTTTATATACCCCTTACTGTCTGTTTTGGAAGCTGCCCAAGAGCCTGCTTTTTTACCTTATCTGTAGAGTGTAGTAGGATACTAGATGTTTTTCCCCTTTGCAAAGGAACTACTTGTATTTTAAAAACTACAAGACCCAGCATGCAGCTGTTTCTCTTGATCGATCTCTGCATAGCCAGTAATGTATTGTGTCCTGCAGTTTTCTGTAAAAGTGAAAATGCTGTTTAGTGCCAACATGGACAGTCAAATGGTAATAATCTGCAACCAAAGCAAAAGATACAAGAAGGTTGTCAGAAACAGTTGAAAATGTTTTGCAAGGTGGTAATGAGCATGTGAGCAATGCTGTAATTCACACCAGCTGAGTGTGAATTACAATTTGATAGCAAGAGACAAAAGCTGACAGGACAGAGTGACAGAGCTTCTGCTCCAAAATGCTGCACACTTAACAGCCATCCCATGCTTCTTTTATCACTTTGCCTTTTGTCTCTTCAGCACTGATCCTAAACAGCCTCAATCCTGCAGTTCTACCATCATCAGATCTAAATATTTATCATATTGTTATTAGAAATGCTTCTTCAGTATTGCTCTTCAGTTTTTAATAGATTCTGTTAGGCATCTTAAGTAAATGCTTTAAGGCTAAGCTCCATTTCTTTAATAGCAGTATGTTCATGCCTGCTTTATAAAAAAGTAAACATGGAGTTTGTTAACAAAGCTTAGTTTTCTTCTGTTTTTCAGAGGAGAATATCTGTGAATCATGTCTGTCTCCAATACTTCCTTCAGGTAGGATGCTTTTCTAGAAAAAAAAAAAGGGGTTGTAAATTTTTTTAGTAGTATTTTAAGAGGAACTACTGTTCGCTTTTATTCACAAAAATGTGTAATCTCCCTTGGAGATTCACATTTTATATACAAATTGTATAAATTTCAATCTCCTATGCAAAGCTTGCTTTTGAATTCTGACATGGGAGTAGAGTCTAACTGAACATTTTTTCTTGCAGTAAACCCAGATACTCTTTCTTATTCAACTTTGATGTCCTTATTTTCTGTTTTGAATACATAGAATTCAAGGCAGCTTTTAATTCCATCAACATAAGTATTCTCAAAGATTATTAGAACCACAAAACTAAGCTGCTACCACCAAATCTTGTCCATCTGTTGGATTATTCACACTGAATTTGTAGATTATAACATTTTATGGAATGTACTTTCTGTCTGAATGATGGAGTTCTCGGCTTCAGTCATGGGTACCACATTTGAAATATCTTTAAACTGGCTAGCTTTAAAACACCTTCCAAAGTTAGTTGTGAAACTAGAAATTCAGGATGTTATTTTGGAGATGTACATTCTTCAAGGCAGCTATAGTCCAGAAATATCAATGTAGTTGTTGAGTGTCTTAAAAAGTAGTTTTACTAAGAGAATATCTGTCATGGCCTGTTAAAGCAAAATTATAGAAGACGAAGCATTATGTACAGACATTTGTTTTCTAAGTGTTAATAGCCTGATAGAATCACTTACAGTTTGTCTGGTTTCTACCATTTTTCATTTATATAAATAAATAAAAACAACTATACTGGGATCACATGCAGCAATATAAAGATGAGGAAAATCTTGCAGAGTTGAATGTGCTAGTGCTTTGAGGTATGTGTGTTGAGGAAAAAAGAGCCAAAGTAGAATGCGAATGATGTTCAGAAGTGAGATGGTTATTCTTTAGATATGTGGATGTTCTAGTTAGGGTTTTAATTTGGCTAAGTATTCATGTGGGCATGAAAACCCACATCATGCACCTAAGCAGCTTGTTGACAAATTTCAGGATCATGGCATGCACTGCAGGTTCTAGAACTGCTCAGTGTTCTGGTGCTTTTCACACCTAGTGCAAGAATTTTTCTGCTAACTTTTCATCAAAGCAGCTGAATTATTTTGTGGTAGTTTACTCTTCTCCCTGCCCAAATTTAGCATGTAGCATATATTGAGATGAAAAATTTCTGATGGAAAGGTATACAGCATTTAAGCCATGTAATAAAATTGTTTTGTAACTCCGTCACTGGCACACATTACCTGAAACCATCACTCTTAATGGTTTCTATGAATAAGCCAGAATAATTTGGAAATCATTTTGAGATATGTTACTTGAAGTTTCTCTGGATATAGTAGAATGTGGGCATATATTGCTGTAGCCACTAAATCATTTGTTTCATTGCCCTGTTGAAATTTATCTATTTTTCTGTTTCCCAGATGCATCCAAGTCCTTCAGTGTGGTTGTGTTCCACTGTAGACACATGTTTCACAGAGAGTGCCTACCCGTATCTAACACAGTAAGGAATTAGCTTAATATGTCTGACACCTTTGCCAAAGATAAAGTGACACTTTTTCTCTTGTCAGCTGCGAAGAAGGGCATGGGTCTATGAGGAATTGTATTATAATAATAACTTGTGATTATACCACATAATAGTATGTGACCAAGGAAATGGAGTTTAAGGATACTGCAACTAAAGTTCATCCAATTGAAAAAGAAAACCCTTCTGTTTGAACAGTATTTTATCACTTTCTGCGATCTGAAAATGTAATGCAGCTCTGAGACATACAGGGAATATAATCTGTCTAATTTTTAATTAATTCTTTTCCATTCCATCTTTTACTTTAATTAAACATACTCAAAGACAAGAATAAAGGTATTTTCTCAAGTGAACCATAATAAATGATTCTGACCTGGAAGACAAAAATCAGTCATTTTGGAGTGAATATTTAAATACCTTTGTAATCATCCTTAGGGTCAAACATGTTTCTCTTTATAAGTTGTTTGGGGGGTTGGTTTGTCTGTTCAATTAACACAAAGCAAAAAAGTTACTTCTAGATATTACAAGGTTTAAATTTAGAAACTAAAACATTTGAATGGTAACAAAATCACATAGAAAATTAAATTTAAGTCTTTAAGATGCTGTATCTTTCTCTGAAAATTAACACGTAGTGAAAAAATAGCTTTAGTGAATCACTTAATCTGTAAGTAAACAAAGTGCTTGTAGCATATGGTACAGCATATATACTTAAATATACTATGAAAAGCTTAATGTATTAGATCATTTGTACAAGAAAGCCCAACAACTAGTAAATATTTCTTCAATATTTACCACAAATTATATTGTGGGAAATAATCTAAAATTTGTCTAGCATTCTCAATTTTCTGGGGCAAGTTAGTGGTTAGGCAGGATTTTTAAATGCTACATCGATATTATATGATATATATTCATAGACAGTATGTACAAATACAGGGGTTTCTGCATGTAACAGAGCCAAATCTCCCCTGTTATGTTGTATTATGTGACCTTAGGTGACCAGTCACGTTACTGATACTTGCTTATTGGTGACATACTGAAAGGAAAATAGTGTGTGCACAAAATGCACACAGAGCTAAACACAGAGTAAAAATAAACACATCTTTGATGTCAAATGACAGTATTTGGGCCCTGATCTCAGTTGTTGGAAATCTGTGGAGCACTAGCCAAAGACAGATCTGTGACTAATGTATCCAGTGAGTATTGGAGCTGACCAAGTGACTTTACTCTCATCTTTATATGTATATGAAGAGAATCAGTGATGCCTTTCACTGTGTACTTTTATTTTTGGTGTAGAGGAAATTCAACATTATTCTTCTGGCAGGTGGTGATAATAGTGGAGTGAATAGTGAGTTGTGCTGCCCTTTGACTCCAGAACAGCCTGCCTTACTATGTTTTTTCTATATTTCTTCCCTCACCTGTCCATGACTATGTTGACTGGAAACAGCCTGATTGTGAGCAGTAATGTTGAGAAGGGCATTAGCACTTTTCGTTCATCTTCACACATTTTGATATTGCTATATTCCTCCAAGAAATTCCTGTTTTCTTTTTTGATTTAGGTATCTTCTGTCCAGTTCTGCAATATATGCAGTGCCAAACACCGGGGGCCAGGAAGTGCAGTCCTGGAGATGAAGAAATAGCAGTGGCCTAGTTCTCCATGTCAGTCAGTGACACCAAATCCATATAGGACCATGCAGAGCCATTATTCCATTATACATAATTTCTGTATATAATTTTGATTGTGATTTAAAAGTGGTTCTGGTAATTTATCCTGCTTATTGAATATTTTGGGTAAGGAGAAAATGTGAAAATCTTTCTCTGGTAAGTCTTTGTTATGCAATACATATGTCACGATTCCGTTGCTCAGCTTGTTACTTCATTCTGGAACAGAAAAAAAAATAAAATGGGAAGAAAACACCATGCAATGTAGAGATTTCTGTTTGCTATCAGTTAATGTGCTTTACAGTTTGGATCCACATCAGGCTTATGGTTGGATATTGTAAAGAAAAATGTGAATTCAGCTCACCAGACTACTTCAGTCTTGATTTAGTCTATTAGGGACATGTTTACCTTGAGACCCATAGGAGTCTGACTGCTTTCAGTGGAATTGCTTCAGAACTTGAAGTTGTCTGTGTGCCAACTTACATCTTCAGTTAACAGATTTGTTAACTGTGAATTCCATACATTGGCAATTTGCCTTGTTTACACATTCACAGTTCATTAGAAACTGGTTAATTTCTGAATTCATCTTCACAGTGCAATAGTTGAAAGTGAGCCTTTCTCATCCATTTATTTTTAAATGTCAGCAGTAGGTCTTTACGCTTATTTTATGTGTGGTTGAAGTGTATGGTTTCATTTAAGTGCAAGGGAAAAAATGTATCTGACCTTTCAAAGGTAAGATCTTTAGAAGTTTCTTTTGGCCTTAGCAATTTAACAGCTAAGTTAAATAAGTCAATTGGGTATTAACAAAACCGTATTTTTCATTTGAACTGTGTCCTGTTTTGTTGATCCAAAGGAAGCGATCTTTCAGAATATCTTCACAGTAATGTAATATGTTTATAATACATGCTGACTAAATTCAATACAAGCAGCTTTTCCTTAAGAAAAGTGATCAGAACTCCCAAGTAATTTTTCTGCTTTTTAATAACTTGAGTTTAGAAGTAAAAATATATTGTTTTGCCATCAAATTGTACTGTTTAAACTTGTTAACATACTAAGTTCTAAAACAATGGTATATACTGCAGTCTATCTGTAAAACTGGAAAATGCAGTTCCTCTAATACAATACCTTCTTCTGTACCTTTTTCCCATGTAAGGGGGAATTCTCATTTAACTAACCTTGAAATAGTTTCTACTGTGGAAACTTGGATTTCTAGTTTATGTACATTCATAATGCTCTTTTTAAATCCTCTGAGCAGTTGGTCTAGCAATCCAATTGTTGTCCACTGTGCAGATCTGTATAATACTGGAATAAAATTTTATGTGTTTAGAAATGCTAGGATTCAATCTGCATAATTACATAGGCAAAAGAATCATTAGAAGAAATCTCTCAAAAGCATAGTAATCTGTTGTGTTAATATAGACAGTTGAGGAAAAACTTTAAAATGGTGCAAATTATTAATGAACAGAGTAGGTGGAAGAACAGAAGGGTAGGAAGTTTGTAGTGCAGAACATAGTTGGTATGCATCAAGCTTCACCAGCTTTTCTATGTTATGTCCTAAGAATGCAATAAGCTGTCAACTTACAGGAGGAAAAAGTCAAATTACTTATATACTTGTATATGGAAAAATGTCCTGTAGCTTCGAGTTATATGATAATTTCAAGAAGGTATATTTTTTTACTTCAGCTTGGCCTTAAATTCCCTAAAGCATTTGAGCATTCTGTGACTCAGTTTGCTAGTCTGCCATCATCAGCAATCATACTGCATTATACCCTGGCATATTCTTTGCATTATGCAAGTAATTTTAAATCACTGTGTGAAAATCTAATCAAAATCTTCTCTAAATCCAAAGCTTCTTTCATTTGGGCTTCAAGGACTACCCTTTTGATGTTCCTGAAGTCTAAATTTGCTTATTAAGATTCAGCAAGAAATGTACCAACCTGACTTTGATACACTCTTCTTCCTAAGAAGCCTTTACATCATTGAAAACATCTGATGTTGAGTCTAAAATATTCAGCTACCCAGGAGCTTTTCTGCTGAAGAAAAATTTTGTCTAAGAAGTAACTGTAAACTTGCAGAACCTATCAAAAAAGTACAGAGTAGCACTTAATCAGTTTCACCTGCACTTACTTCAGATGTCAAAGTGCTTGTGCTTCTAAGGTAAACTTTTATGTGATACATCCAGTTCTGTGTGAGTTCTTGACCAATAAAGCTAACTGAAAGGATTTTTGATGGATCGAGTAGGTACATACTGGTTTGTCATATTAAAAGATAGAAAAACTATTTTGGCTTGTAGCAATAACTACAAGAATTTACCTTGTTAACCAGTCCAATAACTCAAAGAGGACAAGCTGTCTTGTGAAGAGTTATTTTTGTGCCTTGGGGTTAATACTGGTCTGGCATTTTCCAAATGCCAACATCTTGCTGTTGAAGTGAGATCTAGCAAGGTAAGTTGGATTTCTAACTGATAGATACTCACTTTACAAACTACAAAAGCCACACCAAACTTTCACAAAGCAGAAATCTTCTATACATTTTCCTGGAAATGTATTGAGCTTTTCCCACAAGTAGGTGTGTTGAGAGGCAACAGTGATCATTGTGTCCAGGGAGGTACAAGCCACCGGCAGGGAAACAGACGAGACAAGTCTTTGTTAAGCTGGAGAATCCATTTATTCCCCCCACCCCGGGCTGAGGAGGGGGTAACGACAAGAGAGAGAGCAGGGGCAGGGTTGTGGGTTCTATTGGGTATTGCAGGGGAGGAGTCTTGGGGTTTAGGTCAAGGGAAGAGATAACATAAGGAGAGTAAGATCAGATTTCAGCCTCCTCAAAACAGGACGACTCCACAAGTAGGGATCCCTGCTTTGCAATTACTTTCCAGAAGTTAAGTGAAGGAATGTGTACGTTATTGTAATTTTGGTGGTAAGTTACAGTAGACCTCTGGCCTCTTATTCAGGCAGTATAACCTTTACCCCTGTTTGTAAATGCTAGACATAATATCAGGGTCTCTTCCTCGCTAGAAAGCTTCCCCCTCAAGTGCATCTTTGCCAAATGCTTGCTATAAATCAACTGCTGTACTTTCAAAACAATCTAAACAAGACTAGTAAGAAAAGAAGTACATCATTTATTAAATGAATGGGCACAGAGACCAGCTCCTTTTTAATGCCTTTATTAAGGTCAGCTCTTGGTGGGGGCCCGAGGCATCGCGCACACCACCACGGCTCCCAATGGACAATGCAGAGGAGGAGGCATTCAACTTTGCCAGGTGGCAGAGCTGGGGCTTCCATCTTCACGAGTGTCCCTAGGAAGACACTGGCTCATTGCAAAGTCTAGGTAGTCGTGCGAAGAGGGTACTATTTAACTTAAAGTGACAAGACACGGAGCCCCAGCAGGTAGCCCAGTGCTTTCCCTGTTCACTGACGTAGTTTGGAGTTCTGTTCAGGCCATGGCTTTCTGGCTTTAGGGGCTTTTAGGTGTCACTCCCACTTCCGCTGGGTGCTAAGGCCAATGGGAGTTCTCATCTCCATGCTGGGTGGTGTCATCGTTGCTATGTGGGGAACAGCAGGGGCGATACTCCATGGGAAGGGGTCCGAGGTAATTAGCATTTAACAGAGAAAACATTTAGGAAAGGCATTTGCAGTTACAGTACCAAACGGTATTTAACAGAGAAGGCCTTACAATAGGTAAATAGTAAATAGTATTTAACTGAGAAGGCACTTCTACCGTAACACTCAACTGAATTCAAGAACTTTTATTTCTTACAATTTAGAGAATGCCTGTTTAATTCCATACTTTTGGGACTGTCTTCTTATTCTGTTGTGCCATGAAAGATTAATTTACTTCCGGCATTAGAAATATCCCTAGATGATGTTTTTTCTGTTCTTAAAGACAATGTGTGCTTTCTTTTACTGTAATCAAATACTAAATTATGCAGAAAACAAGACATCTGAAGTGTCTGAGGCATCAAATAGAGAAGAAAATAGAGTGTGTGGAAGTTGTAAGAGAAGTTAATGAATCATAGTAGGAATGACCTAAATTTAGCCGTAAAAGCCTTCCATAAATGGGGATCATAATCAACTTTTGCAATAGAGCAGGTCTTAGAGCTTCTGGTAAGTTCTGACTGCAGCATTCACCCAGGAGTCTGTAATGTGAATGGACAAGGCTGCCAGTGGCCTCTGCTCCTGGCTTCTGCTTAGGACTAGTCATGATGCAGGAGTCAGAAATGTGCTGAGTGGAGGCTGATACCCCTCCAGCCTGAAGGAGCTGCCAGAGTTGGTGTAGTAGTATAATTAAGGGCTAGGAAGTGGCAGGAACTGCAGAGGGCACTTGAATTGTTGGTAGGGTTTTTCTGTCCTTGCTTTTAGTCAGGTCCCAGTAGAATTTAAGTCCAGTTATATTGACAAGGTAATAATATCTTGGTGTCTGATAGCCGTAAAGTCACATTTAGCAAGATGTCAGCTGGATGACATGTTTCAAATAGTGTTCACATAGGATACAGATTTATCTGTTTCTGGTGAGAACAATGGATGGGAGCCACAATAAACAACTTGTGAATTTTTTAAAAATCTGTTTAAGTCAAATGTTCTTAAAAATGAGTAATTGTCTCACATTTTATCATGTTGTGCTTGCAATAAAGCAGTAGCATGGTAAGGTGCAGATGACAACAGTGTTTTTATTGTTTAGGACCCATTCAGTAGCAGCTATTTTTGCATGTGCTGGCACAAGAATCACTGAAGCACTTTTCAATGTGTCCAACTCTTTTCTATTGAATCTTCATCTGGAATTTCTTCAAAATCATAAAGATCTTTAGTTAAGCAAAGCCAAAACTGGGAAGCATTTCCCCTGTGTTTCCCTGAACATTTCAGCCAAGAATATATTTCTGGCATAATTTAGTTCTGTGCTATACAGACTTTTACTCTCTCTGCAGTATCAAAAGACCTTCCAGTGATGTGCTAAGAGAAGTATGTTCCATTTACATTATTTCATAATCATTCTTTCTCTCTTTTCTCCTTCTCCCCTTCACCACTGAGCACTCCCCTCTGAATATATGCATTGGAGCGCGTGCCTATTTTTCAATTGTGTAGTGATTTTCATTCATTATCTGCAAACGTGCTGTGCTGTGTATGTGTTAAAGTATGTACTTTGTATATCCTGTGGAAGGTAGCCAGGTCTTTGTTCATCCTTAGTTCCTGGGGGAGTTCATTATCTGGTGTCAAGCGAAGGAAAACATTTTCCTTCAGAGGCAAACTTTCCAGGACAAAATTTTCAGTGGTACAAAGAGAATCACTGAGATAGGAGGAGACCTTTCAGGATCATCTTATCCAGTTCCCCTGCTTCAGCACTGGTTGCTCCATTACCTTCCCAGGGATTGATTGAGTCTAACAAGCCTGTGGTTTTCCAGATCCTACTTCTTGCTGTCTAAAGTTGATGATACGGTTAAAATGAGAACTAGAGCCTTGAAGAGTGATATTTACTTTTTTCCAGTCTTCAGAAACCTTTTCTGATTGACATGGTCTTTTAAAGATAATCAAGAACATTTTTTTCATGCTGTAGGCTTTGCACCTGAGTATTTTATAATGTCTAGTCCAGTGATGAAGCCAGTATAAACTGCTGTTGGGCTAAATCATGTTCCTCAGCCAAAGAACAGATATTCCTAAATGCTTTGCTTGGGCAGAAGTGTTACTCACAGAAACAGCACTGAGTTCCTTAGCAGTGGTAAAAATGCATCTCAGTCCAAGAGCAACCACGTGGCTGGGACCACACAGCCAAGATCAGGATGGCCGAGGCAGTGTCACGTGGCTGCAACTATCTTGGCATGGCTTGCAATGATCTTTATTTGCCTAGCTGCTTTTAGTCAGCCATACTGTGAACAGAAAGGCAAAAAGCAGCAGCAGCAGCTTTTCCTTTTCAGCGCTCTGCATGAAGAGAGAGGTGCTGAGTGGAGCCAGCGGCTAGTGCGCCCTGCATGGTGCCAGCAGGGATCACATGACCAGCAGCAAGAGGCATAGCAAGCAATTCCCTAATGCAGAGCCCAGACAGGATCAATCTTTCAGCGCTGCAGAACCCTATAAAATCTTTTCAATTAACAGAACTTGAGAACAAAGGAACCTATGTACACCAATTCTCTCCCAAGTCAGAGAAAAGGAAAAAGTGAAGACACATGAGGAGAACAATATGCTGACACTAATGTTCGGTGCAAAAGAGGGAGGGAGAGGAGGAAGTGTTCTGAACATCGGAGCTGAGATTCTTCTACAAGCTGTGGTAAGGACTAAAATACAACATTTTCCCTAAATTCATGAAGTGCAGGGGGGGATGCAGCATTCACAGCCCATGAGAAAAAGGCACTCGTGCTGGAGCATGTGGATGCTGAGAAGCTGTGATCTGGTGAGAGGCTTGAACAGAGAGGGAGAGAGCCCTTGCTTCCAGAAATAGAGGAAGATCTTTGCTTTTATACTAGAACAGCTCATCCTTATAAACAAAACCCCCACAAACTAAATGGCCCACCAAAAAAAGCAGTTTTGAGAAGACTGCTTTGCCCATGGGAGGGACTTCACGTTGCAGCAGATTTGGGCGGGACTGCTACTCATGAAAATTAGAACCATGTTGGAAAAGTTCACAGAAAACTGTCTCCTGTGGGAAGGACCCCATGGCATAGCAAAAGATATTCCTCTCACTAGGTGAACTCAAGAAAAGTTTTTAGAGATTACAAACAGACTAAAAACAGCATGGTTTTGTCTCCCTGTGCTGTAGGTGGGAAAGGAAGGGCTGAATGGGGAAGGTGGGGGCGTGGGGGAAGGTATTCTAAAAGTTTTAATTCTCATCCTCTTTTAATTCTGTTAATAATTTTTTCTTTATATCTTTTAAGTTTTGAGCCTGTTTTGCCCCTAAAATGTTTTTCTCCTAATCCTTATCTCACCCCATGAATTTTAAATTTTCTTTCCCCCTCCTCTGCTCAACAATAGCAGAAAAGAATGAGGGACTGATTTTTTGTGGGTGCACTGACGTTCAGTCAGCGTCAACCCCCAACAGGCATGAATTCCAGCAAATGAAATCCAAAACTGGTCACTAATTTATGATGTGATTCATTCTTATCATTTGATTCTGGTTGTAAAAGTTTGGTTCGCTTATCCGAGTCACGGCACAATTTATGTGGTGGTTTCACGTTTGCCAAATTTTGTTTACTAACTGGGAGATAGGATTTGGGAGAAAAAGGCAAAACAGGCCCAACTTAAACAGATAGATTTTATTAACACACACACTAAAGGGAAAAAAAGAAAAGAAAACAGATGAAAACCTTCAAAACCACTTCCTTCCCC
This sequence comes from Brachypodius melanocephalos, assembly GCA_013398615.1. Lineage (NCBI taxonomy): Eukaryota > Metazoa > Chordata > Aves > Passeriformes > Pycnonotidae > Brachypodius > Brachypodius melanocephalos. The sequence continues at coordinate 2,764,820 of VZSR01000170.1, forward strand.
GTTGCAGTGCGTTTTTATGATTTCTCCTGGGTTGCTGTAATTAAGTTTAATCCTGATTGCACCCCCATGCCTTTTTGCCTTTGGTTTCTCCCAGCAGACAGTTAGACTCTGGGACTCCACCCTCAAGTTGTCAATGTTCCTCAACCCTACCCCACTTTCCAGAGCCTTCCATGTCAGTCTTCCCCGTGGACCAACCCCTACCTAATCCCCACCCTGCAATTCCCCTAAACCTTGACATCCTATTGGCCCACGTGACCTTTCTCCCTCCCCTGATTTGTTTTATTGGCTGCGTGCCCATGTCGCTCCGCTCAGTTCTCCTCCCCAGCTTGCTCCCTATTGGTTTGCAACCCAGGACTCCTCCCTTTTCAGTTGAGTATAAAATCCAGGAATCGGCTTTGTTCTGCGTCTTGGGGCTTGTCATCAATAAACGTTTTGCAGTTTCACCCCAGTATCCATCCTGCTGTCTTCTGTCTCTGCGCCAGACAATCAATAGCTGGCATAGGCAGAGCTGCCAGGGGGGTTATGTCGCACCCCCAGTGTCGCTCAGACAGGGCCAATTGACATCAGGCACCGTGACACTTCCCCCCTACAAAGTGTTCATTTTCTACAAACAATGTAAAGAGGCAAAGCTCAGAACTCCAGGTCAGTACCACTTATAAAATAGTCACTCATTCAGTCTTTGAGAGAGAGAAGTCTCTCCTGTTGTTTTGGTAACTTTGCAGAAGAGAAACTGTTGCTATAGGACACAAAAAGAACGAGATGCACTCCAGTCAAATTCAGAGGCAAAGGAAGGAAAGTTTATTTTCTGACTCCATTTATATAGATTTTTGGGCAAAGACCATGGATTGGAGGATGAGGTTACCACCTCTCCAACCACACTGGTCAAAATCACAGTCCATCAATTTGTCTCCTCCTCAAGGAGAAAAATATAAACAAAAGAGGGTAGTTCCAAAAATATACGTTGTTTACATGAAAATCTGTGAGAACTCCACTAAAGAATGCAAACTGACAGAAGGCTAGAAAATCAGGGCAACAAGAAACATTCTGCTTGTGGCTTCTAACTCACACAAAAGCAGCCTGCCCAAGAACTTCTGCAGTTGTGGAACCTCCCATATCATGTAGCCTTTTCTGTGACCACACATATCGATCATAGACTCACAGATATTGAGGTGTCACCTTTTAAAAATGAGCAACTTCAAAGGCAAAGAATTCTTCAACTCAGGGAACAGAGATGTCTTCTCACTTCTTCCGCTGGCACAAGAGGGCTTCTCATCTCTTTCTGTTCAAACCTCTCATGGGACCACTAAATCCCAACTTCTAATTCAATATTCACCTAGTAAATCAGAGATACCTTTGCTTTAAAATCCACAAATCATCTCCCAAATTTGTATTGTCCACAATTTAAAGGAATACTTTGGCATATTCTTATTACAGTCTGTTACTAAAATTCCTGGGAAATTTCAGCCTAAAACTCAGGCAACTTGTCATCTCTCCCACTTAAGAAGTTACTCTTTGTTTACTGACTTAGATATCTTTATATTGTCACTTTACATATATCTAATTTGGCCTTTTCTCTCATCTCAGAGAAGGGTTAGAGTTCAAAAAAAGTCTCAACCTGTGTCAGAAAAGAGTTAAAGCTTGTCCAGGCCTGCAGTGGTTCTGTGATCTCTGCCAAGCCTGAGCTGCAAAGATGTCAAAGCCATGCTGGTGGCAGGGAGGCTGGTGGATGCCTTCTCTTCCACCCTCGATTTCATGGCCTGAGCTGCTCGGAGCTGCACCCTGGGGCCTGGCAGAGGGTGGGAGGGAATCCCATCCTCCCCCCTGGTCAGGGGTGCCGGCAGCCAGGGTCCGGGGCATGGCCCAGCCATGGCCTGGCTGCCACCGCCATGGCCCCAGACACCCAGCCAGCACTGCTGAGAGGCAGCCCCTCCACCTCTCCCCCGCCGGCAGCAGGGAGGAAAGGGGAGCTCAGCCGGTCCCGCTGCCCCACCTTGTGGGCAGAGGCTCCCAGAGGCCAGCCAGGCCCAGCCGGGCACCCTGGCCACGGCACTGTTATAAACGAATATGAATCAAATTGATAAAAAAGGACAATTTATTAAAAAAAC
>VZSR01000170.1:2767024-2789216 GCA_013398615.1 Brachypodius melanocephalos
CTTATATTTTATACCCGAATTTATACTACCCATGTTTCACAGCACGATGTTACCTCTTGCCAGCCGGAAGAGAGGGGCTCGAACCCGGTCTTAGCTTTATATGGGTATTACTAAAAATTGTATTCCATTTTCTGAGTGGTCAAACCACATGCCAAAGCTAAAACCTGGCCTGTGATAGGTCCCTGTCCTTCCCAAGGGTCCTGTCAGGGAGAAAAAATTCTATATTCCTCCTCGGCTAAAAACCAAACTCTGCCAACCCACAACACTAGTGTACTGCAAAATTCTCTATATCTTTTGGGGGGAAAGAAAACCAAACCTAAAACAACAAAAAAATTCTATTTGCCCTTTTATCCGTTGTAATGATGGCATTACTATCTCAAGAGTATTCACAGTAACTTGCCAGGACATCATCATGTGAGAAATAACCTAAAAGGAGTTTGAAATATTGAACTTTTAGATCTAACACTTCTGAATATTCTCAGTAGCTGAAGCATGAAAATTAGAAAGGTGAATTCCTTATAGATACTTGAGAAAACAGTGTGACAAAAAGGGATTCTGTGATGATAAGGAGGTAGGTTCCACCTAAGCTGGTACGGAAATAAGTTAAAGGCGTTTTAAACCAAAAACTAACAAGGAACTTTGTTAATCTTTACCCAGAAGACTCGAAGGGTGAAGCTGCAAAATCTCTGTAAAGCAAAAGGACAGATTTTGATAAATTTCACACAGGGAATATTTAAAAACGAACAAACTAAAATCTGTAATTTGGTAACATAAGTTTAAGAGTAAAATGTAATGTGTTCATAGAAGTGCTGTTTGGAAGGGATTTCTGAAGGTCATCTAGTTCAGGCTTGAGGCTTCGCTGAGAAGGAGGTGTCACTCAGACACCATGGTATCAACATTAAAATTATGCAGAAATATCAGAGAAAGCCTTGTGAGCAAAAGGCAGGCGCTGTTTAGGGAAAATTAGCATCAAAGGAGATAAATAAATTAATACTATCAAAAAGTAATAGAGAATCAGTAATAACCTCAATATTATGCCTGAATATGAAGCATAATAATGTACTTTGGGATAGGGATGTACTTTGAGACACTTGACCAATATCGTGGCACAGAGTGCAGGGAGTCAGGGACAGAAAGCACAGTAACACTGTCAGATTTCAACCATGCCTATGTAAATGACAATGAAGCATCATAAGGAAACCCCATTTCCATTGCTAGAAAACACTATCCCTCAAAGCACCTCGTCAAGGGGCACAAAAGGAAGGAGGAGTCTTGACTTTTGCCCTGGGAATTGCACAGAACCTGAATGCTACAACTGAAAGGCACTTAGTAAGAGAGTCCTTTATGTGATCAAATTCACTGTCCTTGTAGGGTGTAAAATTGTCCTGGCTAACCCAAACTATAATTGTATTCTACATCTATCTGTGCCAAAAATGGTTCCTGCCTCTTTGAGGCCCGGCGGCATGGCTGGAACCAGAATTGCGGGGCAGTCAGGAGATTCTGGTCTCTTCAAAATGTCAGGGCACCTCAGCAGACTCTCTCTTCTGACTGCCAGCATTTCTGGATGAATCAATAAAAGTTCTACTTTTATAAAAGAACACATAGATACATCTATTTCATATCTTACATTGGGGAAAAGTGAACATGGATAATGGAGAAAGAAGTCATACCTCCCATTCATCTGAATTTCTAGAAGGACTTTATGAACCTGTCATTAACTGAGTCAGATGATACAGTGTTTTTACACTTGAAAAAAATCTAAAAGCTCATGCTAGAATCCTTGAACAGGATTTTAAAAAATCAAGGACCTGGAAGCAGGGTGTGATGCATAGTAAGTAAATTTGGTGAAATTTTCTCACCAAACTGAGAAGTGCTGCTGACTCTCCCATGGGACAAGAGGCAAGGATCCCTTGCAGAGGGATCTGGACAGATTGGAGCATTGGGAAATCACCAACTGCATGAAACTGAACAAGACCAACCGAATGCTGGATTCTGCACCTGGGATGGAGTAATTCCAGACACGAGTCTGAACTGGGAGAGAAGTGGCTGGACAGCAGCCCTGCAGAAAGGGGTTTGGGAGTACTGGTTGGCTGGAAGCTCAATGGGATCAGCTGTGTATGTGGCCTGGCAGCTAAGGGAGCAAACCTCCTCCTGGGGTGCATCAAACACAGCACCATCAACCAGCCAAGAGAGGTGATGATCCTGCTGAATTCAGCACTGGTGCAGCCTCACCTTGAGTACTGTGAGCAGTTCTGGGCCCCACCATTTAAAAAGGATGTGAAAGTACATGAACATGTCCTGAGAAGGGCATCAAAGCAGGGGAAGGGGCTGGCAGGAATGTGCTCTGGGGAGCAGCTGAGGACACTGGGCTTGTGTGGTTTGGAGAGGAGGAGGCCGAGGGGGGACCTCACTGCTGCCTACAGCTGAGGAGGAGGAGAAGTAGAGAGGGAGGTGCTGAGCTCTTCTCACTGGTACACAGTGCCAGAACAATAACTCAAACCGTGCCTGTCATAGGAGGTTTGGACTTAACATGAGGAAACGACTATTTTACCCAGAGGGTGGCCAAAACTTGGAATAGGCTTCCTGGAGACATGCCTTCCCCAGCCATGCCTGTCAGTGCTGAAGGGGCATTTGGACAGTGCCCTTAAAGCTGTGATTTAACTTTGGTCAGCCCTGAGCTGGTCAGGTGGTGGGACTAGATGGTCATTGTAGCTGAACTATTCTATTCTATTCTATTCTATTCTATTCTATTCTATTCTATTCTATTCTATTCTATTCTAGTTATATTCTAGTTATATTCCTGTGCTTACTATGAGTTGAATAATGATGAGACTGTTACAGATGTCAGAGGCTTTCAGCTCCAAAATCACTTGAAATAACATAATAAAGGCTCGCATGTTGACTGGAAGTCCAGAATCTTAGATATTTCCAAGCTGCATCCTACATGTTCCTTGAAGGTCTACATATAAGGTCAAATAGATCATACCATTAAACCTTAGACTGAGCATGTGAATGTCTTTCATCTTCTTTTGCGTCTTATATGATAAAAAGGTTTGTTCCACAAAAGGTTGAGCTGTGCAGCTGAAATTGCTGTGGACACAAGACTACACAAGCTACAGTATTTAGTTCATCAAACTATAGCCCTTAATTTTTGCTACTGTTTATCTCCACTACTACTTAACACATAAAAATATGCAGCCAACTTGAAGACAAACTTCACAACCAAAAGAGAAATTAAACTGGGATTATAATGGCTCCATTTGAAGTTGCATTCATGACTCTTCTCTTCTGATATGCATTCATCAGGTACAGTCACTTTTCCCATGGTCCCTGTAATGAAAGAGTGTTTGGGGTTAATGAATCAGAGGAAACATTTTTCCATTTGAATTTGTTCTAAGGTAGCAGATCTATTTTGATGTTGATTTAAAGTCAGTTAAAATGCTTTAAGGAAGAAGGAAGGTTATCTGAAACAACTCCTCTGTGGAACCTCAGTGATTTCTGACATGAGGGTGAACACATCCTGTGTTCAGGCATGAAGCTCACAGGGACTCTGTGGTAGTGGCTGGTGTCAGGCTGGTATGTCAGCAGAAATGCAGCATTTGTGTGTGTCTCTGACAGGCTCTGCATGAGCAGAGCAGGACTGCAGCAGGCTCCCCTTCTCTCCCCATGATGTCAGATGCTGCCATGAGAGCTGTCTTAAGGGACACATGCCAGCCTTGCCCATGCACAAGGTCCCCTCTACCGTAAGCCATTTGATCTGCTTCATTTGGTACCAGCTGTGCCAGGATGCTAAACTCTTCCTGATGAAGGAACCAGTAAAAGCAATTTAGCATTCCTACTCTGAGCATGAAGGAGATGTGAAGTACAATACCTCTTTTCATTTACTCAATGTAGAAAATTTGGATCTTTATTTCTCCCAAGCCAAGATTTGTCCCCAGGTTGCTTCTCTTCTGCATCTCCCACTGCATCTCACTGTAGCAGGCGTCTGGCTGGCTGCTACTAGGTTTTAGGCATGGAGGGTGGAGGTGATGCACTAGAAGGGAGCATTGCAGTCCTTCTGAGACTGCCACCATTGCTCCACTGTTGTTAGTTTTTCATTGGCACGAGAAATGTCATTGACTTGGGAGCAAATAGAATCAATGATTTCATTCAGCCAAAATCTCTCATTGAGAATGTCACTGCAACAATTTCAGCTACTCAGACTACTGGATGGTGCAACAGAAGCCCATACCTAATATAGGTGCAATCCTGAGAAGTCAACAGTTCAATTCCTGCTTCACTTCAAATGGCCAGTAAAACTCACTAAATGACAGATGGTTAGGGTTTCAGAAGGATGGCGAAAAGAAAATTAGCTGCTGCTAATGCTGAAAACTCTGGAAACTAAAGTGGCTTTGATGCCATAGAGACCTTGAAATGAAACAACACACTTTTGAGACAATATTATCATAGGAGGTAATATAAAGGCTGGTCTTTATTGGAGGCCTCCAGGGCAAATACAGAAAATGCCCACCCCTGCATGGGGTGAATAGAGTGTTATAAGCTTAGAAAATTAGCATAATTGACAAAAATCCCCAACTAGAGACATAAGTGTTGAGGTAATTCCCACACGGTTCGACCCTTTTCTAAATCATTCCCCTCTTAGATAGGAACGAAACTTAGTTTATGAAAATGTGTCTTGAAGAGCTGGTTTCAACCTTGGCTCTCAAAAAGAACCAAGAAAGCCTTGGAGCCTTTGGGATGTGTTTTGTCTTTCTGCTTGTCAGGGTAGGGAAGAGTACTGGGGCTAGCTATTAATACAATAATAGGCTACAGAGCTATAAATATATGTGTAAAGAATATAGAGAATATATAAAAGCAAAAAAGGCAAAAATCAATTTGGCATCAGCTTGATACACACATAAGGTCAAGATGACCTCATAAATTACGGCTTTCCATTTGGATTAAAATAAATGCATAAAAAGTGTACAGGGTCCAGCCAGTACATAGGCTTTAGCTCCTCTTAATGTGGGTTTTTTTTCAAAGAAGTGAATATGACTCTTTGCAAACTTGTTTATGTGTTCAGTTTCTTTCCATCATGTGACTGAACTTTAAATCTAAAATCAGGAAACAACTAAAAATAACAAAAATAAATTGTGAAAATGCAGGTAAAAATATGTAACACAGAACATTACTGTGATAAAAGCAAAATCTCTGTCTTGAATTCTGACCTTGGAGCAACCATACCAGAGTGAAGTGGCAGCAATCCATATTTTAGAGTGATTTCTTAATACTGAAAAAGAGAGAATAGCTAGGCTGGCCTCAGAGAACAGCATAGTGTGAGTGGAGCAAAGCAAGTATGGATGAAGATTCAGTGTCTGCATTACAGATGCTTTACCTGTCTTGCTTTAGAATCAGTCTAGTTTGGTCCTTTGGGCTGTGCACCAGCAGGCAACTGGAGCGAAACAAGATCAACTCTGGAAGCACATTTTCTGTTTTAGTTACATACAAAAGGAATCCAGTTTGCATGTTTTGACTGCTCTGAGGCATAAACTGAAGTACGGTGAATGGGCGTGATGGAAGAATGGCCTAAGCCACAAGACTAGCACAGATCAGTGACAATCTGTGGTTGTATTCTCCACCTGTGAGGATAAGATAAAAAAACTCAGCCAGAATTGTGTGGAAACTTAGTTTGGTAGATTTGTAATGTTTTTTAGGAAAAAAAGGTAAAGGTAGAGTCATACCTTATATGGTAACATATTTAATTTGGTTTTTATAGATGCTATCCCTCAGATGTATTCAGTTTTACATCTGCAATTTGATGTTTTTCTGGACTCCATTTGGATGGACTGTGTAAAGCAAGAATTATGAAAACAGAACCTCAATAAGACAACAGTTAAATTTACTGCAGTCATTTTAATTATATTCAAGCTTTCATCTTTCTTTTCAATACATTTAAGCCTAATTTAACTATGAAAAGAAACAGAAAAAAATTATACTTTCTTACTCAAAATATATTAGATTGCTTTTCTCAGTTATGTATTTTAGGAAGCAGAAGAGTGGTGCGTAATCAGCTATAGCACCTCCTCTTAGCGTTGTGTTAATCTGTTTATAAGATTGCCTCTTTGTGTCTGCAACACACTTACACCTCAAGCTGCCCGTGAGTATTCTGCCAAAGTGCAGAAATAGCCCTGATTTGCAAACTAAATCAGTTTCATTTGAATATTTTAGAGACCACCTTTGAGATAAAAAAAAATAAAAATGTGTAAAAATACTCTGGTCGCATCTTTCATATGATATGTTTTTATTCGCACATCAATCCATTTTTCATTTAGTTACTTTTTAGCTTCACAATTAAAGCAGAAATAAGTGGGAAAAAGCCTTGTACAGGCATTGTCGTAATTTCCAGGGGTTTAGTTTTATTTTATTTCTCAATGCTCAGTATAATTCAGGTTGAAACCAAATGTTCAGATCTGAAAATCCTCCCTCAATTGATACTTCTGACTTCTGCAGTTTTATCTACTAGCATTAATGAATATATAATATGCTCTTTTCAGAGCAAAGGGTTTGTTCAAAAGTGAACTTATTTTCTCTAGTTTATCCTGTCATTAGAATTCTCTCCTTTGTTACCTGCTGACCAGTGCTACATTGCACTAAACATATTCACATCAGTAATTCTTACCAGCAAATGCCTTATGTTCTCACCTCACTCAAAAAAATCACTGGATTATTAACAAGGTAGTTCCAAGAGTCTCATTACCATCAGTAAACCTCAGATCAAATTCACACAATTTTGGATAGCAAATAAAATCTTTCTGATCATTCAATTTTTCAATTTCTCCATAGGCAGATGAATTACCAAAGACTGGTGAAAAGATTTTCCTAATGAAGTTAATTATGCACTGTAGAAGGATCTCCGTAGGGATAGGAAAAGTAACACTGGTGATCAGCTTGCTGCCTTTTGTTGTCTTGTCTGTTCTGAAATTGTACCAGTTCTTGGTCAGCTGCCTTTCCTTTTTCTGTGGTAAGTCATGCACAGCAGCTCTCAGGATTAATCAGGGCTGTTCCTGGTATGCTCCTCTCATTCCTGATGTTCCAGTATAGTCATAATCTGATTTATTTATAGTCATGACCTGATTTATTAAGATATTACAGTAATATATTGGGACTGCTTCTATGACTACCTTACAAGGGATGCACAAGATATCTGGAATTTATAAATGCAGTGGTGTAATACATGTGATGGATCACCGGTGTAAAAATCATGGCACCAAAACTATGTTGGAGATCCTGGGACAATGAAAAATATTTTAAAAATTTAAAACTTCTGAACTGGTGGTCTTCTACAATAGTTGTATGGTTTCATGTTGACATCAGCTTTCTTTCTGCTTCCATTACAGTTCACCTGCTACATCTCTTTAAATATTCATTGTGGCCATCTGCCTGAACTGTGCTGACTGAACTAAATACCGTAGCCTCATCTGATATGCATCCCAACCTCTCCTCTTTCTTCCTTTTCATCCTCTGGTCTCTCAGGCAATAAGCAGCAAAACCTGCCTTTTACTTTGAATTGGTGACTTTTCTTGGTGATGACTTTGACTCACCATTTAAAAACGATAACTTCAAAGTTCACAGCACATATGCCATAGGCAATTGCTGTAATTTGCTTTATGAATGTCCTCCCATTCATTTGTCTAAATAGAGCCTAATTTAGCCCTTTTGGAGAGGAGGAGGCTGAGGGAGGGGAGATGAGACCCACCTTTAACAATTAGTGTAAAGGCTTACAAAAGGAATTTGATTTTCTCAACAATCTCAAACCCTGGCCTTGTGCTTTAATTTTGTTTCTTCTAGGATGTCATACCATTAGAGGGATTAAGTTTGTACTTCTTCCATTTCAAAAGGATCATGTTTCACTTTTACTTAATGACACTGTTTCCCTAAGAATAATGTATGTCTTTAAACTCACATTAAACACAAATTAAAAGTACAAGCTGCAGAGAAACTTCAAAGCAAAACTGTTCATCATATTTGCAAAGGCATTAAGGTTGGGAAGTACCAAAGCCTATGCTAAAAGTAAAGTGGATTTGTGTTGCACAGAGCCAAAACACATGAATAGATGAATCCTCTGCCTCAGAGAATGAGATCCTAAACCAAAACATATTCAAGACAAACAAAAGTTTTCATTTACTTTGACAGCAACTTAGACAGGCCTCAAAGCCCCAGAACTTTAAAGAAGCTTTGTAGCTCCCTATGACTGTATTTTAAAAATCATTAAAAGTGTAAGCAATTCCACCTGATCTACCCTCTACCAAGAGCTGCCTCTTGATAGTTTCAGATTACGAGACCAACATTAATAGAGGATTGATTTGGTTTTGAGAATCAGGCGGTAGGTTTGACACTCTTAACACTCATTCATGTGATCCTTTAATTTTCACTCACTGTGAAACCTTTTGGAAAAGTTACTTTCCTCTCTTTTTATTTTTTTCTAAAACAATTTTCATACTGTACCAAAGCAGCATGTGTATCCTAGTTAGAAAAATTATTATCAATATAGAAAGCAGATCATGTTCAATTGAATCGTGATATGCTTCAATGATAGCATAGAACACACTAGCCACAGCTAAATAAGAATCTGTTAAGGAAGTCCAGCCAACTTTTCCCTCTCTCTGGTTGAGCACTGTTAACCTTCTCCAAACTCTTTACATAGGGGAGTTTTTCAAAGCAATGAATGTTGCAAAAGGTTATGGCAGGAGAGAGGTTTTGTTGGTTTGTGCTAAATTATAAATGATCCCATCTTAACTTCCCTTCTGACATTTGCAGGCTAAATTTAGAGCCCTGGAATTGGCAGCATTTTTGGATCAAGGTTTGAGTTATATCTCAAAGCAGTTGGAAATACATCATGTAAATTCTACATGTTGAACAATATATTGATGAGTCATAAAGTATCTTCTCAAGTCTACATTACACCAATCTCGTTCAGTCTACTTCTGCTCATCTTTATCGTGTTCCATTTCTCCCTGAAAAATCCTGCATCTCCATGTGTTGCCCTCACCTTTCATAAGTCCCAAATGCAAATAAAACCTCAGCAGGTCAGTCCTGCAAATCCTACACTGCATTGCAAATTTGGGTCTAGCGGGACTGAGACACTTTCTGAAGTTTCCTGAGCTCTGATGGGTGGAAAAGGGAGAAAAAAACCATTGACTTACGCAGCCCGGACTCCCTCACTTTGTTCAGGGAGCTTTTACCATAAGCAGATGGGAACTAATAGCATGGTTTATACAGAATATCACACACAGAAGACAAATTGCAGAACAGTTCACTATTGTCTAATTGCTAAGACTGGGTAGTTGCTGAACCACTACCGCAGTAAAGCACTGGATGAGTCTTAGCGGGCCAAGGACAAGCCTCCATTCCACCTTCTAAGGGGCTGACTCTTCACTTTGCTTTTCTGAATCCTTGTTTTTCCCTTCTATTTTAGTATCTTTTCAGGTCACAGTTTTTCCAGTGAAATTTCCTCAGTTTGTTGTTTACCCTAGGCATCATACATTTCTCTACACATAAAGAAAATCTTTCATTTACAATAGCTCCAGCTATATTATTCATTCCAGTGGTGTCCTAGACAGATGCTGTGAAAACTGCTCTCTGGAGTTAGTTACCTGTAAGTGGCTGGACTTCCTTAAGAGATTCTTATTTAGCTGTGGCTTGTGTATTCTTCAGCATATATGAAAAATTATGTTCCATTTCTGTCTTGTTCTGTTTTTTTTTTCTTTTTTTCAATGGTTTGTTTTGTTTTTGTACTTTTTCCCCAGAAAGGTTTCTGCAGCATTTAAAAGATCTACAAACAAACAGCAGGGATTGGAGGCAAAATAGTTTTTGCATTCACATCATAGCAGAACTTTCTTTGGTCCTTCTCTAGTCTCCATTTCTGATCTGTTTCACCTTATTGTAGATGTATGCATGACAATAAACACTCCACTCATCCAGTGACTGTCTCTAGAAGGAAATTTGAACCATTTCTATCATTAGATGAAAAGACACTTTGGATGGTAACAGTTGGTGTAACAATCACTATAGGAACCAAACTCTCCCTAGTCCTTGGCATGCAAGACTGATTTTTCTCACACTGTGGGGAAAAGAAGTCTTTAGCTAATAATGTTATGCTAGTCTTATTTTAGAGACATCTTTTTGCAGCTTCTTGCAGCTTTTATCAGAGGCAGCCTTGGTAAAAATGAAAATTAAATTTCAACACCTTCTCTCTTCCTTTTCCCTTCTTCAAAACAGTATTGAGAAATGTTCACACATTGCTACTCTTCCCTCTGTTGTATCTCAGAAACGACATACAGAAGATGAGAGAGCTAACTACACAGTAATGATATCTCCTGACTGTAGCACTCAAAAATGTGCTTTCAGAAGGGAAACCCTTAGTAAATCTTAATTACCAATGAATTAATAACTTTGACATATCAATTAATTTTTTTTTAACTGCAAATGCCTTTAGATGAATGTATCTTGTATAATCAATAATGAATGCATTGCTGTGTAGAGAGAGGTCATGGACTTCATATTCTACTCTGTACTCCCTGAACACCTGTAAAACAGGGAAACTAAAATAAAATCTGTCATGCCAAGGAAGATGAGGAATGGGGTTAGAAAGAAGGCAGACTGAAGGCTCAGGCAGCTCTTCTTGGTGCTGTTCTAGAATAAGTGTTTTCTGCAGATGGGGTAAGGATTTGTAGAAAATACATGAGCAGAACCTGCTGGAATATTTTTCACTGTGCCCATGTTTCTCTTCACCTCAGTGTAGCTTTATTCAAACCCAGTATTTTCAAGTACCATCCTACTTTTCTTTTGAAGCAAAACATCTAATCGTGCCCCCTTCAATTTCAAGGGAAGAATTTTTGATCAAGGTTAAAGGAATAGTAGATGAGCAATAAATTTAAGAGTGTTAGTAGACTGAGTGCAGGTGTCAGTAGTATCACTATGTCAGAGCTGACATGCACCAGTTGACACCTTAACAAGGAGAACACAAGGACTGCTGAGAAATGATGCAGAGCCATGGGTCAGAGCAGTGATTGAGAAAGCTAATTGTTGAAGTACAGTTTGTATCTACCCATGAAAATGTCTTTGAAGCCTTCACCTGTTCAGTATGTCAAGGGAGAAACAAGTTTCTTCTGATCTTTCTCTATATGTGTGCTAAAAACCCCCTTCTTCCTGTTAGCCAGTATCTGCTAAAATGCTTATAAAATCCAAAAACAAGATTAAAAGTTAGGGGTGTTTTTGAAAAGGAAGAAGAGGAGCCTTCTTGGCAGATCTTTTTTCTCATTACATCACCTCAGACTTGGTGTAAAATTGACTTTGTGTTACTCCACCTTGCTGGCAGCAGAGAGAACTAAACTGAGCTGTCTGGAGCTCCATTGTGCAGGTAGAAGTCAAGGTCTGTGCCGGAACCTGCCACGAGACCCACGTTGAGGTGCTCATGGGAAGAAATCCATAGCATGGCCAGGCACTTCTGTCCCTTCAGTTTAAACCCTGGAGCAGAAATAGGATGAAAAACTTGGAGAAAATATTTTAAGAATGTCTTAAGAATTCAGTGTGCTGCTTTCCTAATTTTGATAAGGGAAGTGCTGGCACTCCCAAAGTCCTTATGCAGGCATCAAATTCAGTGTGGGATTCATTGAAAAAAATTATGGATTGTGGTAAGAGAAGTCAGGACAAATCTAGCTCAATCAGGAACAAATCATGTACTGAGAAAGAAGAGTGGGGATAAGGAATCCTTGATAATCAAAAGCTGGGGTCATCTTTGGAGAGTCCATAGATTTAAAACTTGACTTTTGACTACACAATTTAAAGCAGCAGAACCTACAACTTGACAGTCTCCAGATAGGCACTCCAGGGGCACCTTTCTGAAGTTTGGATTAATTCTTTGCTATGTTATATGGTATTCATGATGAAAGTGCCTCTCCTGTGGCCAGAAGTCACATTATTCCCTGCAGATCATGGCTTTTTGGGACATGCCTGATGTGTCTAGGACTAGTAGCAAGAGTTGGGCAAGCCGTCTTCTGTATCCATGCAAGCAGATCCCTGGTTACTCTAAATCGTTATTGCTTCCTTGAAAGCAGTGAGTGTCAAGGCAAGAAGAACTGCTGCAGGAAAGGAGGTCACCAACCTCCATAGTCTAGCTTCAAGTTACTAGGAAGAAAAAATTCTTGATATTTAGAAAATGACATGTCAGATACTAAACCAGCACAATAAACTCACAGTGGTTTACATGTATCTATTCTCTTGAAGAAAAAAATGGTATGACCTTCAAAATGACATAAATGTATCCATTATTTTGCATGTATATATTATCTTGCATTTCATGGCCTTTCTAAATAAGGGGGACACACAGAATAGATACAGCTAGCCACTTTTCTCCAAATTTTAAACCCTTCAGGATTGCAGGACTGCACATCTTCTTGCTACATCCCTCTTTCTAACCCATGTAAGTGGTGGAAGCAATGGCACTGTGTAAATGTGCATTAGCACTAGGAATAAAAGCGAAGAAGTTAGACGATGCTATGTGATGTGTACATAATGCCATTAGCAGCCAATTCATGAGCAAAGAGTAATTTAGGTAATCATATTGGTGCTATGGATGCCAAGACCCCTTCACAAGTGCCTAACCTGAGAGAGAAACTCAGCATTGGTGAGGCATTCCGCAAAGAGAAGGCAAGATTGTGCTGGAATGACTTTAAAGAAAAATGAAAAAAAGAGAGAGATTAACTGTTACAATACTAATTTTTATTGTTATGCAGACCAAAAGATGCCCATTTCTAGATAATACTGTAAATACTAGGAATTTTGTAAATATATTTGATGGGAAAGAGAAAAGGATAGGTATGGAAAATTGCATGTGGACAAATAAACTTTTTAACAGAGACTGACTTTTCTTTCAGGGAAGATCCAAAAGATCTTTCTGTCCTTTTAACCTGGAAGATATTTCTGGTTCTGGCCTGTGTCCTTCTGACCAAGAAGATGAAACGTGCCAAGCACAATGAATTTCAGATTTTTCAAAAGCAATTTTCAATGATCTTTTGATGCTGACATCAGATAGACTAAGGGAGCCTGAATTTTGGCTAAAAGTGTTTGGTACTTACTGTGTGGTGGGTGTCTTTCCTATTTAGATGGGACAGCTCATATGTTATTAGTATAATTATCCAAAACTCATCTTCTGTGCAACTCACTGTTCTTTTAATTACAAAGAGCATCAGAAGGAGGCCAACCAGAGCACAAGAATCCTGACCAGCATTCATTCTAAAGCTGGAATCAGTACTGTATACGCAGCCTGTCATGGCACTGTTGCCATTTAAATGACGAACATAAAGCCATATTCTTTGCACAGGCACCTTTGCAACAGGTCCAAATTGCCAGTTATCCTCACTGAGGGAGGGAGTTGTGGATCCCTGCAGCTCTGGCCATGCTGAAACTCATTCTTGAAACTGAAGAAATCTTGCCCTTTTTATCACCTTAATCTTTTCCTTAAGTTTTTTATTGACACATCACACCAACTGTGTAAAAAGTAAAAAAGCCTGATATTAACTAAGGGATATTTAGATTCACTCCTCCTACCCCCAGCTGCCAACCCTAAAGGATTTTGGGTCTCTTGTCATGTCTTCTTATCTACTTGCACTGCCTCAAACCTGAAAAGATTCACCCAAAGGCAGCAGTAATTCCAGGAATTCTCTCCCCAGAAGTTTCTTTTTCTATTTGAAGTTAATTTCTCTAATTCCTCTTTTTTCAGAGAAGAGAACTTAGAGAATGGAAGGAACATTATCCCCTCCCCCGGAAGTCCAGCATGGATATCCATGTCCTGTGGGTACTATCCAGGGGTGAATTTCCTATGGAAACATCACTGGTGCTTGTTCTGTGAGCAAGCTCTGCAGCCCTTCATTAGTCATACTTTCCCATGTCAAACTCTTTTTACATAGTCTCAGAGCCTGGGATGTCAACCCAGAAATTTGCTGATTGAAGTCAGCAGGACAGACTTTCCAAGGTAACAAAGTGAGGCCATTGCTGAACACCACCTACTTGTATGTAGCTCTGTGAAGCCAGATAAATTCAAATAATGAAACTGAAATCAAAGGGCACCTTTCAGATAAAATGCTTCCCTGTGATGGAACTGATGTCTTGTGACAGAATGTAAGTACCAATTCAACATATGTTAGCACTTTAAAGGATGAGACGTGTTGATCTGAAGGTATGGTAATGAAGAAAAATGCAAAAAAAACCCTCTGTATTTGTCTTTAATAAGAAGAATTTTCATTAAAATAAGGGTCTAAATATTAAAATATAATATATATATGGTTTTTAATTTAAGATGTTTATTAAAATTTCCCTAGATTTTTACAGGATTTAGAACTACATTTATTTTATGAAAACATTTTTCTTTTGATGCGTGTTTTCCATGGCGTTCCTTACTTATGTGAGACAGATAGCTTTTCCCTCTCTGACTCACATCCAAAAGTCAGCAAGACCTACAGAAACTGCCCAGATAATTTACACAGTCTTTTGCTGCCCATTATGTGCTGACCTAAACTGCAAGTATAGTACCGACTTGTCACATGTAAAAGAAGATATAAAATTCAAATCCTGTGCACCTGAAACCTTTCATTTTCTCCTACTGTTTTCTCATGTTTGCTATTCCATTAGTCCCATCTCGCCTTGTATTTTTGTCCATATATTCTGTAATTCTCCCCAATTACATACTACAGTGCAATTTCAACTCCCAGGCTGCCCAGCAGTTTAATTTCCCACTCCAATTTTCCACTGCACTGAATATTGAACTGGTATGCTTATAATGGTAATGTCTTTTATCTGCCATGTCTGTAGTGTGAATTACAATTTGTAGAGGTGCAAGTCACTTGTTACACCACAGCAGTTGATATCTGTATTTTAATTATTATTGCAAGATACCTGCCAATTTTTCTATCAATATTGTAAAATTGACTCCTATGGACCAGTATCTTTTCATTTTACTGCTTTACAGAAATGAAGAGTGATCAGGATCAGAATAGCAGAAATGTGTTGTTGATGAGCCAGAGATTCTCCAGATTTCTTCTTTTTCTGACTAGCATTTTGGATGAACAGGGATCAACAGCTGGAAAAAGTGGTGACATAACAGTTATACTAATATTTACTTTCTCCCTTCCCTTTAAAAGTAATTTTGTGCTGAAAAATCCCCACTCTCTTTGGAGCATTTTTCTATGAATGACCGCTATTCAGGAGAGAAACTGAAGTGAAATCTCATTTTAAAATAACACCAAATAAACAATAACAAGAAAATAGGGAGAAAATGGGGTAAATTGTAGTAAAGGATTATTAATTTTTAAATATCATCTATTTCAGACTAAAGCATGAGCAATACACAGAGAAAAAATTTGTTTTGAAACACATCTTCATGGAGAAATTTTCTCTGAAGTATTAATTACAATAAATGTTATATGCAACAGACAGAGAGTATGGAGAGAACAGCCTGATCATTTGCTGATAATTACTTTCCAAAATCTAGTTGATGGAGAGCAAAACACATTGATAAACCAGCCAGTGAAAAAGCATTGGCTGTTGTCCAAGGCTGTTAAATGGGGCAAAGCCAGTGCAGGTCAACTGACTGAGGAGGAAGAGACTGGCTGTCTGACTAAGAGCATATCTTCATTTTCCTCATCCACTGGCATGAAAAAGTATTTTTGGGCTTGGTGACAAGGGTTCTACTACTACAGTGAACATCAGGGATCTAAAAGGCACGAGAGAGTGTCTTTCCGCCCTCTCCTAGCCCAAAGGCAACCAAATGCACTCTGTTCTGCTGATGCTTCCTACCTGCGTTAACCTTTGGTGAAGAAAATGCATGAGTAATCAGTTAAAACCACCTCTTTTCACGATTTTAAAAAATCATTCTCGAAGTGGTGGAATCAGAAGCCAAGCTGGCCAGAAAGAGATACTCTGAAGATGTGAAAAATCACTTCAAAGAATTTGGGAGCCCTATGCACACTGAGATTTTGTTTTGATGTTTCACCAATTTAACACCATTGTAAGACACTACTGTAATCTTTTAGACAAACTAATTTCTTTGGTTGCTGTGATATGTTTTCTTTGGTTCTCTGCATTTGTTTTGGGCTTGGAGTTTTTTGTGTGATTACTTTTTTCTTTTTAAATAATATTTACCATGAGAATTAAGTACCTACTCTGCTAAACATTACTTCTGCTGCAGTTGGCATGTTAAATCAACTTCTTAATAGCACAGAAAAATGTGTCAGGCACATGTGGGACTGAGCAGATGTCAGAAAGACACAGTCTCAGGAAACACAGCTGGACTTACTAAATGTATGAGACACTTTCTTTTGGCAGGTAGAAGACCTTCTGATTTGTACCAATCTGAAAAATCAATGAAAACTATTTTGAACCTAGGACAGTTCCCTATAGAAGGATACAGGCTCAGGCTAAGAGAGTTGAGTTCCAGTGTTTTGCTTTGTCTTGCTTTGCTGTGTTTGCGCTGGATTTCTATTCTCCATGTCAGGGAACTCCACACATGGCCAAACAACAGAAATAAACGCCAGGAGTGAATCTGGGGCTTGCTATCTAGGAAGGATGACTTTGCCAACCTTGAGTGACTGGTGCTGTGTGATTCCTAGAAGATTTGGGGGTGCTTGAGTGTCAGGGGAGGACAGAGACTTTTGTTAGGACTGCCCTTCTATTTTGACTTCAAGTTGTAATTTCAGAAATAAGATTGAAAACATGAAACCAATCTGGAACCAATTTATTGCTGTTGGTTGCTACACTGAGACAGGAGTGAGGAATGGATGGGAGGAAGATGTCGAGAGCAGCACAATGGCAAGACAAGTGCACCACATTCAGCACGGGCACGGTAACCCCAAAACAGCTGGTGGCTGTGCCAGCAAGCTCAGCCGGGCCGAGCTGGGGGGTGCAGGTCCCACCCGTCTGCTGCACTTGATGCTGCAGTCCCCAAACCAGTGAAAAGTGTTAAAGGAGTTTGGACCTGAGAGTGACTGACTTGGTGGAAACTTCTAGGGGAATAAGTAGGTGCCTAAGGTTCTCCGGCTGTACAAGGAGGCTCGTGCCAGTAGTGGACGCAGCCATCAGTTGTGCTTCTAGAAATCATCATCCTCGGTATCTCTCTTGATGTGTTTTATTATCTAGAAGAATTGCCTCACCTGCAGGAGACAACACCGTCCGCCCTGCGGGGTCCCGACAGCCGCCTGCCCGGGGGCCGGGGGCGGGCGGAGGCGGGGGGGCCCGCGGCTCACCTGAGGCGGCGGCGGTAGCCACGCCTCTCCCTGCTGTGTCTTTAAAGCCCTCCTCCTCTTCCTCCTCCTCCTCTCCATCCCTCCATCCCTGTCTCGACGCTGCCGCTCGTAGCCGCCGGGCTCTGCCTCGCCCGCCTTCTCTCCCCACCCTCCCTATCCCCGCCACCAGCCATGGCCGACATGAAGACCGGCATCTTCGCCAAAAACGTCCAGAAACGCCTCAACCGCGCCCAGGAGAAGGTGCGCTCCGGGGCGGGGGAACTGCTGGGAAGGGGTGGAGGGGCAAGAAGGATGCTGCGGCGGTGCCCGGGGTCCGCGAGAGGATGCGGCTCCGCTCGCTCCCAGCGCCCGCCGCTGCGGCTTCCCCTGTCTTTGCCCGCGGGGGCGCCGGGCGGGGGCCGGGCCCGCCGGTGTTCTTACGTAACTGCCCCATTTCACCGCGCTGCCCCTGCCCGCTCCGGCCGCTCGCTCCCTGCGGGGCCTGAGGGCGCTGCCGCGGCACCTGCCGCAGGCCGGGACAGGCCCCCGCTCCCTCGCCCTTGAGGCGGCGGGGGCTGTCCCCTCGGTGACACCGCACCGCACCCGCGGCGGCCGCGCTGCTGCCCTGGCCCGCGCGGGGAACGCGGGCTTGGTTCGCCTCGCCTCACCGCCCGCAGCCAGCCGTCCTAAGAGGATTGTCTTTCCTTTAATATCCACGCCGGCTCATCCCCGGTGCGGCGATCCGCCCTGCTGCAGCCGCGGCGTGACAGACACCGCTGCGTGTGATGACAGGAGCCCGCGGGGGCCGGGTGCTGACGCGGCCCGCGCCTTCTTTCAGCGGCTGCTGCGGTTCTGAGCAGCTTCTCGGGGTGTCATGAGGCTAGTGGAAATGTTCTGCAGCTGACAGCGTGTGCTGCTTAGGAAAGTCGGTACCGATTCTAGCGTTATTGTAGCTTGAAAATGAACAACCAAGTCAAGTCGGGGAGAATTTGCACGAGTTCCTGACCAAAGACGAGGGCCTTATGGGCCACTGTTTGTTTATGTTCATCAATGAAAGCTGATGGGTGTAAATGTTATGCACAAATAGCTCCTGTGTAGCTGTTGGGTGTCTCAAACCAGGATCATAGATACAGATGTTAGGCTGAGGAGAAAAGCATTTGTGTATGACTAATGTAGCAGCTGTGTCTGCTGTTAATACTGTTTGCAGTAAAGCTGTTGCCTGCATAAATTTTGCAGATGTAGTTGTCAGTAAGTGTTGCAGGTCATCTCTTTCGAGGGTTAATAAAACCTTTATACCCTTCTAACATATATCCTGTATTGTTAGGCAGCTTAGGTAATAGGACTCTGGTGCATTAAGAAAGATTGTTTTATGAGCATATTTTTTATACTTCACTACCTATAAGTCTTCACTTTCCTTTTGAATTCTGTGGAGCTCCAGTGGCAGAAAAAAATTGCAGCAATTAATATGTAGAAAAGCCTTATACATAATTGTGTTTTTATTTAAAAATCTAATAGTTGAGGCTGTCATAGACTAGTGATTAATTTTCCCTTTCAAATATTCCTGTCTAGCTCACCAGGTTATAAAGTACTAGACTTTTCAACACCAAAGTCATGATTCATTTCCATTCTTGCAGGTTTGGACTGCAAATGTTTTCAGGTAAAACACATAAATCCTCTTTAATAGGTCAAAGAGATTTGATGACTTTATGGTATGGGTTAACTTGAGTTCATAGTTGGAGTAGAAGCCTAAAAATATTGTTTGTTTCCTTGTGTCTTTGTCAGTGTGGTTATGATTAACCATCTGGAAAAGCACTGGTGCAAGTCCTAATCACATGTCTTGCTTCAAGCTGTGTCTGTTCCAATGTGGGTATCCTGCTCACAGAAGTGTGTGGGCGTACCAGAGAGAACACCATAATGTGAATACCTGAGATACCCCATACCTCTCAAAGACTGCTCATGCACTAGCCCCAGGATGGGTGCCTTGGGTGCAAATTGAAGATGCTATTGGGCTCTGACAGATGGTCTGCTCTACCTCCACTTTGGTGATCAACTATGCTAACAAGGGGAAAATTTGTCTGGTTTGATTTTCATGTATTGCAATCAGGCATCTGGCACTTTACTTCCTTATAGTATCTGTAGTGGTAATTTCTTGTGTGAGTAGTCTAAATGTTGCTTATTTTCAGGGTTATTTACAAGATGTTAGTAGCTTTACACAGAGTAGGCCACAATAGCGTGTAGCTCTGTATCCTTGCCTCCTACTTCCTGGCACATGTGTTGTTATTGCATGAGCTGTGCATGTGTACTCTTTCACGTCTGCATTTCTGGTTAGCTTTTAGTTTATTTATGTCTTTACAACATAAAATCCCTCATTATTTTTGCTGAAACTTAACTAAAAAAAAAAAAAGTCCCCAAATGTGAATGATCGAGTTTTGTTTTTTGGATACTTGGCGACAACAAGTAAGTTTTGTCTTGGAGTTGAAAACGTATGATTTGTCTGATTCTCAATGGTGTAAATAGGATGGCATTGTGACAGGTGTGTAGTATCACACTGGCTTAAAGAGATTTTAAATACATTGAGTTGTTTTTATCTTGATGCTTATACTGGATTTGTGCACCTTCAGTTTACTGAATGCAGACTGTAGATTACAGATCAATGTTTTTATAAAGCATTTTTGCATTGCTTTCTATTATTTATTGATGTAACATATGTATTAAAAACATGGAGTGGCTCTAAAACATAGATGGATTTTTGATTTTGGTAAAGCTTTCGGTACTGTCTCATAGGATCCTGCTGGATAAAATGTCCAGCCCACACCTGGATAAACACATCATGCAGGGGATGAGCAACTGGCTCACAGGTTGGTATCAAAGGGTTACAGTCAATGGGGTGACAGACTAGTGAGCTGGCACCAGTGGGGTTCCTCATGGCTTCATCCTTGGCCCAGTGCTCTTTAACATCTTCACAAATTACTTGGACCACAGGACTGTAAGGGCTACTAAGCAAGTTTGCAGATGATAGAAAACTGGGAGGAGCTGTTGGCTCCCTTAAAAGCAGAGAGGCCTTGAAGAGAGAACTTGAAAAATCAGAGGGCTGGGCAATCACCAACCATATGACGTTCAGCAAGAGAAAGTGCCAGATTCTGCACCTGAGATGGGGCAACCCTGGATGTATGGGGAACAAGAAGCTGGAAAGCAGCCCTGAGGAACTGGACCTGGGGGGTCCTGATTGGTGACAAGTTGAATGTGAGTCAGCAGTGCCCACACAGCCAGGAGAGCCAACTGTGTCCTGGCTACATCAGGGACAGCATCACCAGCTGGGCAAGCGAGGGGATTGTTCCACTCTGCCCTGCACTGGTGCAGCCTCACCTTGAGTCCTGTGTGCAGTTTTGGATGCCACAATATAAGAAAGATAAAAAGCTAATAGAGAGCACCCTAAAAACAAGTTAACAAAGGTCATGAAGAGCCTTGAGGGGAAGCTTCAAGTATGAGTGGCTGAGGTGACTTTGTCTCTTCAGCCTGGAGAAGAGGAGGCTGAGGGGAGATGTTATAGTAGTCTACAACTTATTCCTGAGGGGGAGAAGGGCAGACACTGATATTTTCTCCTGTGGTGACCAGTGACAGGACCTGAGGAAATGGACTGAAGTTGTGTCCAGGGGAGATGTAGGTTGGGTATTAGAAAAAGGTTCTTCCCCAGTGGGTGGTTGGGCACTGGAGCAGGCTCTCCAGGGAAGTGGTCACAGCACCAAACCTGACAGAGTTCAAGAAGTGTTTGGACAATGCTCTTGGGCACACGGTGTGATTATTGGGGATAGTCCTGTGCAGGGCTGAGTGTTGGACTTAGTGATCCTTCCAGCCTTGTGGGTCTCTTCCAACTCAGTTCATTCTGTGATTTTCTTGATTCATTTATGGAAACTATTTTTCTAATAATGCCATCATCTTCAGTTCCTTGCTGTCTAGGAGAAATTTTAGTTGTACAGTGTAGGTAGTGTGTGTGTCTAGTTTACTATTTATACGACAAAAGCTAAATAACCAGAAAATTTCATATTGGGCAGATCTCTATGTTGCATTAGAAGTGTTAATCTGAGAGTTATATGGAAATAATAATTGGCCACTCTATTTTTCACATCATCCTGCTTTATGTGGTAGCATATGTGCCCTGGCAGCCTGATTTTGAATCCATGAGTGTGCCATCTATTAAAATCCTCTGGTCATTGCATTTCAATTACTTTTGCCCCAAAATGCAGGAAGTATGGACATGCTGAGCTTGCAGCATCTGTTATAATCTGCCAAAAGTCAGCTGAAGAAACTGGATTAAAATTTTAAAAGGACCAGATCGATTTAGGATACTACATCCTAGCCATAAAAATTAATGAAGTGCCACTGTGTTTAAAATTATACCAGAACAGATGTTTTGATAACCAAGGCTGACTGAGTCAATTCTAAGGACAAGGTTACTTGAAAGAAAAGCCTGAATTTGTATCCCCAAGTTTCTCTGGAAAACTCCAATTAAGCTGATAACCCAATGTATAACACAAGTTATACCTTGTCCTGTCTTCTATAATCCAACAACTCTAATTGAATAGAATAGTTCAGCTGGAAGAGACCTGCGACGACCATCTAGTCCCATTCCCTGACCAGCTCAGGGCTGACCAAAGTTAAATCATGGCTTTAAGGGCACTCTCCAAATGCCCCTTTGGCACTGACAGGCATGGCTGGGGGAGACCTCAACCACGTCTCCAGGAAGCCTATTCCAAGTTTGGGCCACCCTCTGGTTAAAGAAGTGTTTCCTCATATCAGGTCCAAACTTCACATAAGAGACAGTTTGAGTTAATTGTTCTGGCACTGTGTACCAGTGAGAAGAGCTCAGCACCTCCCTCTCTTTCTCCTCCTCAGGGAGCTGTAAGCAGCAGTGAGGTCCCCCCTCAGCCTCCTCCTCT
>VZSR01000170.1:2801832-2824730 GCA_013398615.1 Brachypodius melanocephalos
TTTTTTATCAATTTGATTCATAATTCGTTTATAACACTACTAAAAAAGTGTTAAAAATAGAGTAAGTTTTGTCCAAGTTTTTTAGCTCTAGGACTTCCAACAGAGCTCAGTTCCCATTGCCTTTCTCACTTAATTTCAAGTTGGTAAGTCAGTTCCTTATTCACGAACATGCCTTTCTGTGCTGCTAGCACCTATTCAGTTGTGGTTTGGAGAGTTTCTGCATTATACCCTTCAGTTATCTAGAAATCATGAGTCTGGGGAGACACAAAGAGTACAGGTTTAGGTTTCTCAGGGAAAGCATGCTCTATTGTCTGCATCTCATCTCCATCCAGTGTCTCTCCTAGTAAAACAGGGGTTCTCCAAGCCTTCATTTAGTCTGGTCTCACCTGAAGGGCGGAAAATCCCATGCCTGAGCAGGATTCCCATCAGAAAATCCCATGCACTGCAGGAGAGTGGGTTACACTTATGTTCCTGTGGAAGTTTGGGTTTCCTTCGATTCCCCCCGTACGAGCCACCAATTAATGTGAAGGTTTCACATTGGCTGAACTTGTTTGCTTAAATGTGAGATAGGACTTTTGGGAGAAAAAGGCAAAACAGGCTCAAGTTAAAAACAAAACAAATAGTTTATTAACAGACACATTAAAAGAAGAGGAAAGAAGAAAAAAAACAGGTGAGAACTTTCAAAACCCCTCCTTTCTTTACAAGACTGTTCAGTTTCTATAAGCAATGTAAAGAGGCAAAACTTAAAAACTCTAGGTCAGTACCACTTGTAAAATAGGCACTCATTCAGTCTTTGAGAGAGAGAAGTTTCTCTTGTTATTTTTAGTAACTTCCTACAACAGCAGCCCGCCCAGGAGAATTCTGCAATTGTGGAAACTTCCCATATTTACATAGCCTCTGCCATGACCACGCATATAGGTCGCAGACTCAAGTTGGGCTGGTACCTGAAAAAAAAACCAAAGAACCTCGAAGGCAAACAGTCTCTTATCCCAGAGAGCAGAGACGCTTCTTCATTTCTTCATTTGCAGAGGGCTTCTGTTCATCTTTCTCTGTTCAAGCCTCTCATGGGATCATCAAATCACAACTTCTAGTTCAATATTCACTCAGTAAATCACAGATACCTTTGTTTTAAAATCTACAGATCATCTCCCCAATGTGTATTGTCCACAGTTTAAAGTAATTACAGTCTGTTACTAAAAATTTCTAGGAGATTTCAGCCTAAACTTTAGGCAGCTCATCATCTCTCTCACTTAAAGGGTCACTCTTCATTTACTGACTTAGATATCTTTATATTGTCTCTTTGCATATCCTTCTTTGCCTTCCTTTTTCATCTCGGAGAAAAGTTAAGAAAAAAAGTCTCAATCTGTGTTAGTAAAGAGTTAAACTTTCTCGGGCCTGCTGTAGTCACGTGGTTTCTGCCGCGGCAGCGCAAAGATTTTAAAGTCATGCCCGTGCATAATCATGCCTGGGTGCAAAAGCCCAGGAACAGCAGCGGCATCCCAGTCACCAAGCAGTGACTTAGGGCCAGTCTAGTTTGATGCACAACAAAGTTGCTAACATTTACAAGCAGGCTGATGGATGCTTGTTTTTTCTCTCACCACCCCTCAGGCCAGAAGTGTTTGCCGCCAGCTCCCGGGCTCAGTCCAGCTCCGCCACAGCCCAGCCATGCGGCCGGGACTGGCGAGCAGCCGCCCCGCTCCCTTGCCCTGCCAGCAGCAGGGCAGGGGAGGAGGCTCCGCCGGCCGGGCCGCTCCCATCTCGTGGGCAGCGGTTCCTGCAGGCCCAGCCAGGCCCAGGCCTGCCACCCCTGCCACTGCACGGTGTTACCTCATCTGCAGCTCCAAAGAAAAGAGAGTGAACGAAACTCAAACCAAGGTTTTTATATGGGCAACGCCAAAGAGTCGCATTTTGTTCTTGAGTGGTCAAAACTACATGCCAGTTAGAAAACTGACCTCTGATAAGCCAACCCACAACAGTTCCCCAGATCTGCACCCTGACCACAGTTAGTCTCGTCCTTATGCTATTAGCAAAGTTGTTGAGAGCACATAATTTTCTCATCCCTAACCTAATGCTTTTGTGCACAAAAACTTTAGGGCCAGTCTAGTTTGATGCACAACAAAGTTGCTAACATTTACAAATCAGGGACATGTAAAAGTCGTACACTTGATACTGACACATGGTCAGGCTGTGCATCCATTGAAGTGAAAGAGAGTAGTCATTGGAATCATTGGGAAACTGAACACTGCTCTGTCAAGGGATATTGAGTGCAGTGGGAAGCTGGTAGACAAGCAATATATGGTCAAGATAAAAAGCCATTAGAAAAGTTCCCTGCTTTTACATTTGCTTGAGGTTCTTTCTGTCCTGAATGGGACACACGCATAGACTTTGCTCTGTAAGTCTTCCCACAACAAAATACAACTCTTATCTAAAGTTTCAGTAAAACATTCCACATCCTTTACAATGACCTTTTCCATATTACCTACATACTATGATAAAAAGAAGTCTTTCATATAATTTTATGCCAGTATAGAGAGTAAGCACCCTCATATTTAATATAAATTGAACGCAGACAGATGGCTGGATAACTCTTTGATGCTATGAGAATTACAGAAATCAGTCTTAAAGCACTTATAATTTATTAAACAATGAAGAACCTGTGCATGATAGTATTGATACAGGACTAAAGTGACAGAGTGGTTAACAAGGGCCAATGCCTCCATATGAGAATTTTATTTTTAGTGGAGCTACATGTTTAAAATTAAAGGGAAAATGTCTTACTGTCTTTCCACATTCTAAAAAATAAGAAAGAAAGGACTAGTGGTTCAAACATGTAAAAAAATCAACACTGATGTGTTGATTAGAAAAAAAAGACAAAATTGTTAAGATTTACAATTAATATGTCATATTCTTTGGAAGAATATGTCTGCTGTAGAATATCAAACCCAGTTACTCTTTATGTTATGTATAAAGAGCTATACTAAAGAGCGTAATAATTTCAAAACATTTTGGGGTTTTTTTAAACCTAGATATGTGAGTGTTGGAGAAGGTGAAAGTTTAACAGGAAAGCTTCACAGATATGTCGGTTTAGCAGAAGGCTCTCTGAATGCAGACTCTGAAAGTGGGATAGAGATAGAAGCAAGTTTTGATATAGAATAATAAAGAATTAGAAGTTAGAATTGCTGAGCCAGTTGTCACTGGACAATAAAGCAAAGGTTAAGTCGAGTTGGAAGGAGTTTTTATGGCAAGGGCAAAGGATATGTTGACCACAAACAAAGAAGATGTTTTTAGCAAGCAGAAAGAGGTCTCAAGAACAGCAAAAGATACTATAGGCAAACAAAACCATGTTTTTACCAACTAGAAAAAAGGTCTAAGAACTTTCCACTGCAAGAAAACTGAAAAACAGTTTAAGTGAAGCTTAAACTGTAACATAATATGGTAAGTTATGATAGGCTACAGGTAATGGTAAAGATATTGTGTATGATGCTGATTGGTTTTTATGTATTAAGATGCTCAAGAGAGAAAACTATATAATGCATTGTAACCAGAACCAGTTGGGCTTCAGGCATGCCTAAGCTATAGCTAGCAGCATTAGGCATGGCTCTATCACCCAGGACCCAGGACTGCTGTTACATCTTCTATACAATAAACAGCATTTTAGAGAGCCGCCTGTTGTTCCAACATCCTTCGTCAACACTTCTTCTACATGTGTGTATTTTGCTTGGTCCATAGTATCTGCAGTAGCTAATTTTACCAGAGACATGAGAAAATGCCTGTGCTCTCGTCTGGGAATATGACTGGTCCTTTGGTCTCTGACAAACAAAGGAGTGATAGAGCTCTTCCTAAAAGGCAGTGGTTGATTTGTATTTGATAAATCAGGGGGATATTCCTTCATTGACATGAGTGCTTGTGATTCATACTTAGAGGTGTTTTACTCTATCAATGATCTTATGGAGATACATGGAACTATGCAGATTATTCCCATGTACATATAGCAGGAATAAATCTGCAGAAACCACTGTAAACCAGTAAGGCTCTATTTATTCCCTTTGCTTTTTTTTGCAATGTTTTGTTTCAATACAAAATCTGGGGTTTTTTGGTAAGAATTCAGATCAGAGCCATGGTACTAAGAAATGTCAGTTACATCCACCATAGTATTTTAGGATTTATGCCTATTGCAAATTGTGATGAACTTGATATCAAATTGCTATAGTAGTAATATATTGCTTTTAAAGATCTGATTTTCATGCCAATTTTATTTGTAGCAGGGTGAGGCTCTGCGGGTTAAATATAATCCAGTTCACTGTGCTAGCACAAGATTTAATACTACATATACACTCTGTACTGGTTCTTCATGGGACTGGGTTTAAATTGCATCTCATTGCATAGCTTTCTGAAAATCACACTTGTGCTTATAGGTGTCATGGTGTGCATACATATATGCTGAGGCAACAGGAATTTTCACTTTGAGGATGTAAGAAGACGTTATGGCATCTTGAGCAGTTGTAAGCTGGGGTTTCTCCTTGCATTAAGAGAGTTTGCCTGGCTATGCTGGCAGCAAATCCGTTCTGGGGTCATAAATTTCTTGGCTGACCCTCTCTCTTTCACCTACCCATGGCCTGCATAAATCAATACTTTAATTTGCTGATACTTTCAATTTTGCAGCTGATTATAACTCCTTCAGCAAATTTGAGTAAAGCTGCAAGCTACTGCATCCACCTGAGGGGAGATGCCTGGCACTGACTTGTGCCAATGTTCTGCCAGGGTTCACTTGTTTGAGCTTTTTTCTTCCTCCCCTTACAACAACCGTCTTTGCACAAATACAGAAGGCTTAATAGATCAGTCACTGGCTGACTGTCACTGGTTTTAATCTCCCTAATTTTTAAAATTTTTTAGCCTATTTGTAACAATCGTGATGGTACTTAAAATGGCCATGCAGTTTGATTGCTCCCTTTCCTTTTAATGCACATCAATACCTTATTTTATCTGTTCCACTTCCCTTGAGTTGTGGCTGAATGTGTGCAATATGTAGGCTAGACCCAAACAGTTACCAGGCTAAAAGACATTCTTTCTTCCCCTCCTTTGCTTTTTTTTTCAGAACAAATGTAAACTGTTTATGTTGATTTGTTCAATGAAAATCAATAGAAAACCCACAAAATCTCCCAGCATTGTCACAAGATTCAGAAAAGGACAGTGTACCAGGCTGTTTTTTTAATATTTGGGGAAAAATGTAATGTTGGAATTTTTTAATATTACAAAATAAAATTACCTTATATGGGCTTTTTAAAAAGAGAGCAATTAGTTTCTCCTCCTTTCCCTTTGATGAGCCTTTCTCAGTGCATTCCTCAATCACTGTACAGTCTCCATTCCAATTCTTGCCTCTTCCTCTTATTTTCTTTCAGATAAGCAATTGATCCTTTATTTCAGAAGACAGTAGAATGTAGAATAAAATATGTTGGAAGACATCAGTGGATGGTGACTCATCCACCTCCAACTCAGAGCAGGGACAATGTCAAAGCTTGGGTAGGTTGCTAACAGTTGTGTCCAGTTGTGTCTTCATTATCTCCAAGGTTAGAGGTTGCATCTCTGAGGAGCCTCTCTGAGGAGTCTGTTGCAACATTTCACCATCTCATGGTGATTTGTTTTATCCCCTCGTATCTGCTCAACATTTCCCTTGTTGCAGCTTATGGCTGTTGCTCTATCAACCTCTCTTGTGAGCCTCTGAGTAGGGTTTGGGTCAGTCTTCTCTGTAATGACTAGTAGGTATTTGGAAATAGCAGGTTTCCTTCTGTTATCTTTGTCTTTTCCTGGCTGAAGAAGCCCAGCTCCCTTCTCATACCCAGTGCTCCAGCCCACTGAGCATTTCAGTGGTCTACTGAGTAACCCAGAAAAAAAGTGGAAGCAACAGTACTCTCAGTGCAAGCTCATGAACTCCAAACAGCAAAGGGGTATTGTTGCCATTGACCCATGTCTACACTGTAGTTCTGAGTTTTATCTTTGCAAGGGAGCACTTGATTCTCAGGCATGATCCTCAGCAGTGAAGGACAGCAGCAGTTTTCCTTGGTTGGAAGAACTGAGAGTAAGGAGAGACAAATATGGAGGAGGGAAAAAGCTACTGAATACCTCAGTATCCCTTTGTCATTCATGGGTTTTGGGCTGACTTCCTGAGAAAGATCCCTGAAATGCCTACATGAAATTCAGCGTCTGTGCTGCCCCTTTGCCAGCTTTTGGCTCAGGTTTGCCAGTTCTCTGGAATAATTTTGAGACAACAGAAATTTATTCAGCTATCACTGTTTGTGGGTTTGGCTTTTTTGTTTTTCTCTTTCATTTTCTGTTGGTTTTTTTGTTGAGCTGTTTGTTTGCCTGGTTTTTAACGTCAATTCATCTCAACAACAGCTTTTGCTTAATCAGGGCCTGAGTTGGTCCTTTATTAATGGCTTCATGAACAGTTCTGTTGAGAAGCAAGGCAATAGCAAAGCCTCTGTGGAGAAGGTCAGGATCCAGATCCCCTTATTAGTCAGCCTGCAGTCCAAATTAGTAGAGGGACCATATGGAGTGGGTCAGTAAATACTGGGACCCTGCTTTGCACACTGACTAAGAAAACTTAGGAATTACTTCAACATATATGCAGCACCTATCAACTTCGTGATGTCCATGTGAATTATTAAAATATGGATATAGATCTAATATCAATATCCATCTATGATGGACAAAGAACTCTCTAACAGTTTAAAGTTAGAAAGGGTATGTTTATTACAACGCTGGGCAGCGTGGGGGTAGCTCCCAGATACACACACGCCATTTACAGATGTTTTACAGGGTCTTTTATCTACAGGAGTCTTGAATACACAAAACACAAATGCATATTCATAACTCTGGTACATCCCATTCTTTGCTTCGTATGGTAATTAGTTAAAAAGCTATTAAGCATGTGTAATTTGTTTTTTGAAATGGGTTGGTGGTCCCTTTTATGGGTCAGGGGTCCCAAGATGAGGAAGTAAGATGGGTCTTCCTGGCTTTGACTTTCTAACCTCTCAGTGTTACATGACAGCTGGACCCTTGCTTCCATATAGTTTTCCTGTTTTTCTAGGACTGTTTGATTTATGATTGTATTGTATTCTTGGATTCTATTGATTAGTCTCTCTGGTTATCAGAATACACAAACATAATGTGACAAACCTCATGATTTACCAGTTCCTTAAGTCCGGCTTCTGTTAGCAGAGGGGAAATCTATCTACCTTACTTCAGCAATATCTAGTTTAACTGAAATCCTTAATCCTTTAAAATTAGTGTCTCACATGATCTCGTAAGGTTTCTGGAGAGTCCAGTAACAAGAAGTAACATCCCTGCACATGTGATCTACCAGGCAGAAATGTTATTGTTTCATGTGGCAGGGAGAAAAGGCTCTCCCTACATACATTTCTTTTTCCACACAGGCATACCTTATATGGAGAGCTAGAGACATTCTACATTTTAGTTGACGTTTCCTGGAAGCATTTACTATGTGGGAGTAATTTTAGGCTAGATTTTTTTTTTATATGTGTATTGTATAGTAAGTAGTAAGCTATATTGATATATTCAACCCTGGGGCACCTACCTGGGAACTCTGGACCTAGAAAGATTAAGAGTGTTTCTTTACATCTTGCTCTTACCTGCTGTGATGCTAGATTTCTGCTATGGAAACTTTTCCTGTGTATGTTATATATCAAAACTAATAATTTGAAGGTAACATGGTGCAACCTGAAGTGGAAATACAGGGATTTATTCTCAGGTGCTGTAAGCTCATATAAGCCTGCTGGCTTCACTGGCTTTGTGCTGGTTATCTTATACAGGTGAAAACCTGGCTGACTACTAGTGACTTTGCCTCCATTAAGTGTAATGTTCTTGCTGCAGCAGCTTCTGTGCCCTGGGAGAGTCCCACGGACATGTGGAGCCTTGGTGAAAATTTATTTAAGCATCACACAGGTACATACAGCATGTATCATTATATGTATGACCTGCTTACATGCTTTCTAAGAATCATGCTACCTTGAGAGATAGACTAAGATGTTCAGTTATTTGGGGCAACCACTGTTTCTGATTCCAAAAGCATCAGGTGAAAAAAAAGGGAAATGGAAAAAGTAGAAAAGTAGGCATCCAAACAAAAAAATTGTTTCAGGGTAATTCACAAAGTCAAATCTGAGTAAGGGCTTTGGAAACAGTTTTATCCATCTTTCATGTGTGGCTGCCACTACTTGCATTATTTTCATCCTACCCACGTGGGCTCTGGGCCATCTCTTCATTGGCTTCTTTGGTGACAAGGCATTTACAATATTTAATGCAGTTGTCATGGTACTTGATAAAAAATGACTGATTATATTTTAAAAAATGGCAGTGGATAGCATGTTACTTCAGCTGTCTAAGGAGGGAGTGTTACCTGAAATTGTCATACAGATGATTCTAGCTGCTGTTGATATACCTGTAGTCTCTTACAGAGAAGTCTTCTCTGGAAAGGGCCAATCTCAGGAAGGGCTCCAGTCCATGATCAAGGATGAATCTGAGGCAGCAAAAATTCATATTGGTCTGGTTTCTTATATGGATCCCAAGCATAGCCTTAATAATATGTGCTTTGCTTCAAATTAGAAATAATAAATCAAAGTACAAAAAATCCAAAACAATCTGTGCTCACATCAGATGAGTTTAAAGCTAAGTGCAAACCAAAGAGTTTGGGTGAACCAAGACTTTATGGCTCACAATGTGTATCTTTAAGAGGATCTTGATGCTGGAGCAAGCATATGCCAAGGCCATTAGGAGGTTTGTACTTCCCCTTCCACCATTCCCTTTTGACAGATAGTATGACTTCATGTTTAATAAACCTGGATAGATTTTTAAGTATTTACATTTTTAGATTTTTAGTATATTCATGCTTTTGCAGTGTATTTTGCTCTCGGTTCTATTTTACTTCTATTTTACTTTTATTTTGGTTTACTTTATTTTCCTGACCAAACAGATACTCTGAAGCACGATACACCCCCACATATTCTTCACCTAATAATTTTTTATTAACTGACTTTGCAAGCAGCATGTAGTTTGCAATGTCTGGTTTTTTTAGTGTTTAATATGCAGTTAACATATTGAATGCCAAAATGGAGACCAACTCTAAATCTACTGGTAAAGCTCTCTTCTGCTGCAGCATAGACATCTGAAGATCTGCATTTAAGTAGTCTGTGGCATCCTTTCTCTTTCAGGATGTTAGCAAAAGAAATGTCTACACATTATCTCTGAAACTTTTTCAAAGATTTGTTAAAACTACTGGAGTATTTTTAAATATTAAGAGCGTGCGATATATGTTGTTGTCCCTGTCCTTTGTGTTTGTTCAAAGCATAAAATAGTATATACATAGCATATAACTGTTTTTTCTTGGGCATGTCATATTTATCTTCTGTTTTTATTCCACCCTCAAAATACATGGGGAAAGGAAAGAGTAGGCACAAGACCCTAAAGACTAGGGCAGCTCAAAAAACAATGGTTTTTATGTCCTCTCTTGAGTAATGCCATAAATCCTTCTCTGAAGTTTCATATGAAAAGATCAGGTTGATTCCAGTGACAGTAAAAATACTTTTGATATTGTGTGCTTGCATGCATTATTCATTAGGGGGTCAGTGTTTTTCTCTATGTACAGAATAAAAGAGGCAATAGAAAATTGTTAACCCTACACAGCTCACATGAAAAAAAGCCAGCGTTAGCAAATTTTAGGGCAGAGATGTCAGGAAGTTCTTAGACGTCACTAACTTTAAAAAGACTTTCATCTTTGTTACCTCTTTTTTCCCCCCCACCCCAATTCCAAGCCCTATTATTCTAGTGTTCTGCAGGTCATCTTTTGAGATGTGCAATTTTTTTTTTAAATTGCAGTTTCAAATCACAGCACAGTGACAAAGTAATTTGAATATTGTACAAGTAGTTCCTGTGGTATAAATTGTGAGGAACAAAAAATCATTATGGGTAGTAGATCTTTTCCCACTGAAACTCTTTTCTAAGTTGTGTGTTTTCAACTGAAAAGTTCCCCTTAGTGCATAAAGCATTGAGAATATTTTTTTTCAATTATTTCATCCTGTTCTGAAATTATTTTCATTATACTATTAATTCACAGCAAAATCAACCAACTAATTTTACTTCTCACTGTTCTGTGAGCCTAACCCTAACCCTTATTTAAAAAGCTTGAGTCTCCACCAAAAAGTCAGGTATTTAATTTTTCTAACTTTAATTAAACACTTCTACTGGAAGTTAATTTTCCATTTAACTCCTATGCATAAAACAAAATACTTCATCAGCATAATTGATATAAGTCCAGAATAACGTCTATTTTCAAAACTAACAAAAATATCTTCCGCTTTTAAGTCAGAAAGTTTCAGAGAAAAGCTGTTGTTTTTTTCAAATAAGAGATACTGTAATGTAAGTAGTAGAAGCTCAACAAAGGCTTAGTTCAAAATATAGGTAGCTTTCCTTACTTTGCTATCTTACGTAATTTTGTGAAACAAAGTCTGCCATTCTGCCCCTATTGATTATTTGTCTTGCATTAAAAAAAAAAAAAATCTATGTTTCCTTTGCAATTTGGTCAACTCCTTGGTCTTTTCTGTTGTCTGACACTTCCAGTGAAACTTCAGAGTGCTTGGTTTAGGAAAGGGTTCTAAGTAGGGTTCCGAAGGGAGACTTGCCCGTCACAGCTGCCCTATAGAGGAATCCAGGTACAACCTTGAGGGAAGTTAATAAAAAAGTGTAGATATGATGAGGCAGTTTCAAGCAGAAAAAAAATAAAAAGATTAACCAAATGCTGTGTTGCAACACTATGAATCAAACAAAGCTCTTAATCTATGCTGGGCTGTACTGTATATGGCTTAGATATATGGTATCTTGGGCAAATACGCGTGCTTCTTCTGGAGAACTTTTGGCATGACTACTCAGAAGATGACTTTACATTATCTCAAGTTATGAGTTCAAAGGGACAGGTGGAGTGGTATAAGAGAACAGAGTCTGAATATCACTTCAGTTTCTTTGAAAGCCACCTATGTATAGAAGTATTGAACATATGTCGAAACAACTGACCAAGAATTTGTGTTTGTTGTGAGTACAAAAGCTCCATGACAGAAACAATTTTACATTCTGTACCTGTGAAATGGAGGCCTAAAAGAAAGAGTGTTGGTTACTGAACTGTAAAGAAAACATCAGCTGTGTTACAGGGAGGGGGGTAAATTCAGGGATATCAGAAAATCCTTGTTTTAAGGAGTGAGCAGACTCAAAGAGGACATCTATGTAAGGAGAATCTTGGTGCAAACATTGTCACCTCTGATAAGATGCACGTACATCTGTCTCTGGCTAACATCTGGCTAATATCTCCATGCTTGGAGATAGCATGCCAGCTTGGTCCTGCACCTATCAGTCCTTGATGGAACAGGCAATCTGTTCAACTGACTTCAGACTGGTGCACGTTTCCCAAGACAGAATGGAGGATGGGATGAGAATCCAAAGTAATCTTGCAAACAGAACCAACAAAGTCAAATTCAGTAAAAATGAACCAAAGCCAACAAGTGCTGTCTGTCAAGGTGAGATCAAGGAAGAATTTCACTTTGTCATGTCCAAGAGCTAGTGGAGAAATGTTTGCGAAAATATAGGAGATAAATTGCTCAAGCCAGAGATATTGATATGTCAGCTGTTGTCCTTTATATAGCTTTTGGCAACAATCCTGTGAAAATACAGAGATGTACACAGAGGTTCAGGGAGAAAAACGATACATAGCTAAAGGCTGAGGATATTGAGTTGTCTTAGAACAGAAAATATAAGTGCAATATGGTAAGTCTCAAGTGTGAAACTACTTGCTTTTGCTTTCTTTTAAAAATGGTGATCAACTGTCTTCATCTGGCTGTAGGACAAGGTGTAAACAGCTTACTGTGAAGAAAGATTTGGGCTGCTTATTAGAAAAAATGTTGCCTTTAATGATAACAAAGCACTGAAATGGGCTAGTAAGTCATGAAATATTCAGATTGTGGTTTATTTACTTGTGTTTTCTAGAACAGGCCTGGCCAAGGTGTTAGAGTTGGTATGGATATGCGTTTCCTGTTTCAGTGCAGAAGTATTGAAAAAGAATGATGTCTTGGGGTCTGTTATTCAATAGGACTTTGAGGTACAAATTAATCTTTGACTGAAGGCAAAATTCAAAGGGCAGTAAGGGTAATTTAAACTTAAGTCTTTTCACAGCTTTATACTATTTAATTTAGAGGACCAAACCTTTCTTACAGTCTGTCAAGATGGATTAAGCTCCCATATAGGAAGGTAGATCAGAACCTTTTCCAAAGTGAGTCTTTCTAAATACTATAACCCTCTCCATAATATAAAATGTAAAAAGGGTATTAGCAAAAAAAATCTGATTCTTCATATTTGCCAGTGGCAAGAAAATCAGGCTAGTGGACATACATGAGGGATGGCACATAACACTGGACTCTGTCTCATTTCAGGACAAGATTTGGGAAGTGGGTCAAAATCTTTGAATTCTCTATGATTGTATGTTTTATTTAGGGGAATAATTTTTACTTATTTCTGTATTTTTCTTGAAATATCAGTATTGCTCTCTGTTGAAAAAGCTGTTACGAGGCCAAGTCGTAGGTAGGATAAATGTGCTCTGCCAATCTGCTATTTTATTTTCTTCAAAGCAGCATACCTGCAAACTCTCAGCCACGTAGATGACATGAAACAAAAGTGAGCTATGCATTACCAGATACAATGTCTGAAATTTTGATTATAATATAGGTAGTTTTTCCTGCAAAGGGAAAATTGCCTGAAAATACAGCTTTTGACCAAGCAGAGAAAAAAGCAAAATTATATCAGTAGGACAAAACAGACTTTTTAGTTCAGGCACAGAAGTGCCTTCTATCATAATTCCTACAGCTTTATATCATAATTCCTACACAGATGGTAGCCTTGCACCAGTGGCTCCCCAGTTCTGCACATACCTCAGATGTTTATATACACATATATAAACATTTATATAAATGTTTATATACAACATACACACATATATACACATATGCATATTTATACTTACATATATAGCCGGGGGAGAAAAATCATATTATATATTAATTATTGTTTAATAGTGTGTGACGTGGTAATAGCAAAGCCTGAAGAAATGCATCCTCACGTAGGTAGAATCAAAGCTGCATCATAGCTTTTAATGCATGTGAAAACATTTTCTGGTGAAGTTGTTGGACCTGTGGGGTCTCATGATCACCAGAAACACTGAAGCTTCCCTTCCAGGGGGCTTGTGTCACTTGTTCCAGTTGATCAGTCTGTGTTGTGATGGATTATGCCAAAGTTCAGCCTGCAAGGAAACCTTCATTTGCACCACCCAAGACTCCAGTGAATCCACTTGTAGAAAAGACCTTGACTGAAAAATGAATTACCCTATTAATTGCAGTAAGATTTGCAATAGGGATATTGGTAGGGTAGTTTTTCTATGTTAAGTGTTGATTCTTTGCTGTCTGTTCCTGAGAGGCACAGTTGCACATGCTCTTTACTCCTTTAGGAGCACTGTAAGGTTTTTGTCTCCTTTCACAACGAGTTTCAGACAATTTTCATTTAATAAATAATATTTCTGGTTATGGTGTTTTCTCAGAAGTTTTCTGGTTTTCTTACAGAAGCAGTTTTTAAACCAGAATAGAAACAACAGACCTATCCTCCCCAAAGTTTGGCACCTTGATTGTACACTTTTTACAAGCTAATTGGTATGTCCAAAGAGAGCTCAGTGCCCATTCAACCCATGGGAACTCTGTATGTAAAATTTAATCATGACACAAAGTTAAAATTTGGGTCCATAAGCTGTGGCTTGACTTAGGGTATATGTATAAGGACTGAAGTCACTGAGGTGATTTTCAATGGGAAGGAATTGAACCTCATCAATCTGAGACTGAAATAAAATTTGAGTTCATCCCATGAACATAGCATGAACGGGTTTGTGCATTTGATGGATTTAATACAGAAAATAAAGAAAATCCCATTATAATGAAAGGGGGATTTCTCTATCTTCTTAACCTTCAGATTTTGCATTCTCTAAACCACTGTCATGGTTTGCTAATGAAGATCTGTTTTACAATATTACAAGTTGTAAAAGCCAGTTTATAAATATTTATCTTGCACAATCTTGAATCTGAATGCTGACATAAATTTAATTATGAACAAAATTAAACTTTTGTTAGTTTTAGGCAAAATATGAGCCATTGGAATTGTTAATGTCTGAAGGGAAACATTTTTTAATGTTTTTCAAGTTCTTTGACTTTTGCTGAACTCTTTTCTTCCTTGGATACAATGCTCTTTCCTGCTAGACTGGATTTTTGAGCATCTACATGGAGGCTGTATCTTCCCTTGCTGCCATAGAGGGGAGAGGGATAAAACAATAGTATAAAATACCCTGTCATTTATGATATTTTTGTCATTTAGAGACAGACTGTAATAATGCTTATTTGTCCCTAAATTTTGCTCAGTTGGGCAGTATTAATATCTCTCACTATGTGTCACAGACAAAGCTTGAGAACATGTAACACAACTTGATCTGTTGTGACATGGCATGATAATGTCAAGATGTATTCGGGGGGTGAAGTGGGAGGATCCAAACAGAATTTTCTGACCTTAAGATGTCATTTGCTGGAAGTGCTGTCTTCAGCTACAGCCAGCCTCAGTAGTTTGCAGGTGGCATACACTTGGCTTTCTTTTCACAGAACAGAGTGGCACTTCTAGTGGCTGTTTGTTTGCAGTGTCTTGACTGTGGGTGAGATTCTAGCTTTCAGATCAATAATGAGGACCAATAATGAGGACTTCTTCAAGCCTGATATCAGCTCGCCCTGCTCTGACAGTCTTTGGAGGCTGCAGGTGCCAGGCTTGGTGGTCTATCTGTGAGCTACTCCTAGGATAGGGCTCTGTCTCAAAGCACAGTATAGCAATAATTATTTATTTTGAGCATGAATTATTTCTTGAACACTATTGTCTTCTGCCAAGACTGGAATGATTTTATGTGTTGATTGCTCACAGCTTTGCTCTCAAACTTTGCTCTCTTGACTGTGATGTCTGAATCCAGGGAACATATTTTAATTTCAGTGAATGTGTAATTCCCAGAGAGAAGTGTGTGGGCAGCAGGAACAGGATGAACCTAAATGCCTAAGCTTTTACACAGCCAGAGGAGTGAGATATTTATTGAATAAATACTGCCTTTGTTGTAAGGAATAAAGACAATGGAATAAGCTGAGGAAAAGTGTGTGATGGATTACTAAATACTTGCCCATAATGAGTCTCATGTTACTCTGACGTATCTATGCTGCTTCACTAAGGCACAGTAGTGTGATGTGGTTACGGGGTGCCACGCTATCCAGCTGATAACCCCATGCTGAAAGCTGCTAAATGGTTGTGATCTTAAATAGAAAACATGCTCCAGACATTAAACTAACACGTTTTCCCAGTACTAGCTTAGTTAAGGACTAGGTGTGCTTGCTTGCTGATCCCAGTATGGTCTTGCTAACTTAGGCCCCTTACAAATAAAGGGTTTATTTCACAGCTCCCTGTTACTCGTAAAATATTTTTCCAGCATTCTTGTAACCCTGTTGACCTCCTCCTGAATGGAGGAAAAAGTTGAATAAAAGTGCCATGCTAGAAGTCAGGTGGAAATAGTAAACATAACTGGAACAATTATGCTTTGAGCAGTGGTTTGTATAGAAACACTGTGAGTCTTACATTACTGTATATATATTTTCTGGGGTGAAATATAATTGAAAGTGATGATTTTCACTGTAGTTTACAGTACTTACCACTTTCTCTCCCTTCTTTTAAACATCAAAGGGACATGAGTCAAATTGAAAGAGTTCATATGAATAAAACCTTGTATCTTGTAATCTTGAAACAGCTATCTGTAAGGATATGTGTTACTTCGTTTTCCACTAGTTTGAAGAATTTTGTAAGCCTCTCTTCAAATGCCCAGGTCTTTACTGATTTTATTCATATGGGTTTTCTTTTTGTTTTTAAACAAAAATATTCAGACTCCAGTAGAAAATAAAGAAGAATAACAGTTCATTGGTGGGATGCATTTAATGTACAGATCCATGCTTTTGAATCAGCACTGAGTTTCCAGTGAAAGCTGACTGAGCGGTATGGCTCCGTCTGCAGCACTATGGTTCTCCTGCACCTGAAATGAGAGGTGTAAAACACAAAGACTAAAGCTGGTGGAGTTAAACAGAAGAGGAATGTGTCACATTCTACAATCTATCTCCTCATTTTGTGTGTTCCATGTGTCATGATCTGCTAATGCAAGCAGGGGTCATGATGGTTCGTTTATTGATCTCAGAGTGCAGAAACAACGCAGAGGGGAATTCAGTATTAATCAAAACAAATGCACCTTTATTGAGTGCCAACACCAAATGCGATAGAGGGATTAGAAAGGAAATAAAGGCTAGAGAGAGAAAGAAGTGGGGGGGATGCAGCTGCCAACAGAAGAGACAAAATCCTTGTGGTCCAGCCAATAGATCCATCTTCTTCCATGGGGAGATCTCAAATTTTGGGTGATCTAGAAAGTCCCTTTATAGTCCTTTTCGAAGCGAAAGGCAGCTGGCCATAAGGTGGTGTGGCATTCAGGCATCGAGCATAGGTACAGAATATTCCGTTCTGCTTCGCACTGCTTCCCCCACCTTTGGTAGAAGAAAAGATGCAGTCTAGTGAAGAGCAATTTATGTACCAGCTTCAGGAGCACACCTGCAAGAGGTAGCTTGGCAAGTATCCACCTTGGCCAGGCCGGAACTGAGATCCGGCTGTTGAGGGTCGTGCGATGCTTGGCAGACATCCCACCTCAGCCAGGCCAGAACTCCTGTTTTGGGGGGTGTTAGGGTCTCAGTCTCTGTCCTTCCTTGGCGATGGTCTTGAGGCAGATGATGGATCTCCAGACTGTCTCTGACATTTTTCCACCTGGCAACCCCAAGTTGAATTATCTGGCACCTTGTCATCAGTTTTTTCCCAGAAGCTTAAAAACATTCAGGGTTCTGTATGTGTCAAAGCATTTATTGTAGGCTTATGGCTGGAAATATAATTTTTGAAATTGTATTCAGATGATTTCATGGCAGTCTTTCTTCAATATCCTCACACGTACTGGTTTCCAGAAGAGGTCCAAAGTGGTCCTT
Source organism: Brachypodius melanocephalos (assembly GCA_013398615.1). NCBI lineage: Eukaryota > Metazoa > Chordata > Aves > Passeriformes > Pycnonotidae > Brachypodius > Brachypodius melanocephalos. The sequence goes on from VZSR01000170.1 coordinate 2,819,013, forward strand.
GCTGGTATGTGTCTACCAAACACTGGAGTCCAAGACTGCTGTTTCAGGAATGTCTTTCTAAGACATGCTTGGGATTGCATTTCGGTTTGTTTGTTTTTCGTAAGGCCTTTAACACATTGTTAAGTGAGTTTTAAGATAAAGCAGTGATTTTATCTCCAGATTTCTTTGGAGGAAGCATCTGCACTGGAGGAGCATGTAGACTAGGCTATTTGGGGATATCTGCTATATGCTCTGCAGCATTGCATGGTGGTACCCAACCCTCTTTACAAGTGTCTGGGAACCTGCTGTGCTATGGTAATGAGACCCCATGCTTCTGGTTCTCTAGATTTGCTAAAGTACATCAGAGTGGAGTTACACAGCTGCTCGTATATTCTGCTTAGTATAATCCATCTGATTATAATGGATTGATCTAACTGATGAGAAAAAGCTTACAATTTTACAGTATTGGCTCACATCCTCCATAAATTCCTAGAAAACAAAACTATTATCTGAAAGTATGTAAATTTGAGTCACAAGTCTGTCTTCCATAACCTCTCTTCCACGCTGCCTCAAAACTTTGGATTCTGATGTTGTCTTGGTATAAGAGAATCCAAGGGAAACACTCTACAATGAGCTCTCCCTCTGTGTTTCAAACCAATCCCTTTCCACCAATAAGGGGAAACAAAATCCCAGTAGATATAAGTGAAAAAAATAACACCTTAAGCAGCAGAAACAGCAGCAGGCAAAAAATAACAGTAAATAATTGTTGGATACAAAACTGATAAATTTAAATCTCCCAAACACCACGGGAACGAAAAGAAACTTAAAATGGTGGAATATCCCTACTTTCCAAGATTGCGACCTTTGCCGGTGACCACCAGCTGTGGCAATTCCATCAGCCAATGTGCCTGGCACTCTCCAGTGGCTGGTGCTCAGCTGGCGGCTAGAGCTGGTGGAGGGCTTTGGCCTTGCTGTTGGCAGCCAAAGCCACAGCCAGATGGGGTGCTCCAGGCTCCATGGGCTCGCCCCAGCCGCAGGGACTGCGTAGGATGCGGCCGCTGTACTCCTCGGGGTGGCTGCAGACGCACGATGGAAATGCGCTCGGAAACAGGTGGCTTTGATTGCCATGCAGCTTCTTCTCGCTGTGCTACTGTTGGAGCAGAGGCAAGAAGAAACCAGAGGCAATGCAAGAGATTCTGCCTGGGTGCCTCCGCTTTTAGAGGGCCTGGAACACCCCCGTCCCTCGGCCCCCTTTTCATTTTCCAGCAACAGGGTATTAAAGAGACAGTAACAATTTTTGGGCACAAATAGATATGGAATACAACAATATTTTGGGTTACCTATGACAGATGTAAGTTGCCCTGTAAGACACTCCTCTCACCATGCTGTGTTCTTGTTGAGTTTGTTGTTAAATTTTAGCTTACATGAAGGAAGAAAACTTTCCAGGAAACCATAACTGCATTTCTCAGAAAAGACTGATCAGTTGCACCCTAGATGTAATTACATGAAAAATATTTATAAAAATATATTATGTGAGAGGCTAGTGTATAGACAAACTATTCATCCTGCCAACAAACAGCACTATTTTAGAATTCTGTTTTAAATAGGTTTAGATATTCCTCTGTGTTTACTTGAGTTGGAGGTTATAGTTAAAGGAACAAATGCTTTTTGAGAAGCAACTTAGGCTATTTAGTAATGAGATGGTAAAATGTTGAGATAAGCCAGGAAAACTGAGATAAGTTAAACTGAACGTTTTTTAAAATTTATTTTGAGTTACTTTTTCCAAACTCCTCCTGGCTCATTTATACACTGCTAATAAACATTTCTTGTGATTAATTAGCAATTGGTGCTTCTTAACTTGTTAACGAAGGATAAAAGCTGTATATTGCTACCAAGGATTTGAAAGGATTGTGCCTTGATCATTCTGAGGTCTGCTAAGTTCAGATAAAGAGTCTGAAGCCCTGATTTATGTATTCATAGCCTCTACTTCAGAGGAAGAAAAAAAAAGGAATGGTGCAGGAAATGAAAAATAATGCAAAGCCATTCTTTGATAATTTTTTCGCCACAGTTTGTAATGCAGTTCTGAGATCAGGCAGCTATTATTTGATTCTGCTAAGAATCAAATGTGTTGATTGTTATTGGAAGTGGATTGATACTGAAGCTTTTTCTTTTAGAGTTGTCTTCATCATCCTTCCCAAAAACCTCTTTGTTGTTCCACCATGTGATGAGAGATGCCCAGCAAGAAAAGCACTAAAGCCAGTTTTGCTCATTAAAGTTAACCAGATCAAACAGTAGCAGGCTGTTCCTGAAAAGATACAAGCCTCCTGTGACTTATTCCCAAGAGAGGCCTTACTAATATGAAAATGTTTAACTCTTGCATCAGTATGGGAGTGATTCTCATTCACAAGAGGCTGGCTAGGGCTGCTGTGAATGCACAGAGAAGTCTCCATGTAGCAGGGAACAATATCAAAGTGTGAGCATGATTAGTGACAGCTGAAGGAATAATTCATGTGGAAATAATGTATATTTCTGAATTTAATCTGATTTTGTTAATCCTTTGTGTTTTAGAACAGAGTGTAATTTTTTCAAAGGTAGTTATTGCTCTAGTGCACTTTTTAAAAAGATCTTCAGTTATTTTTCATTCAGGTTTGCTAACCTCCAAATTGAATCTCTCTCTGTTGTATTCCATGGTCCCTCACTTGCTATAAACAGACTATATTTTTTTTTAAATAAATTTTAAAAATAGTTTAACTAGTCATGCAGCTTTTAAAAATTATTTATAAAGTAATTTGAATAAATTATCAGTGGGAAAAAATACACTGTAATTAAACTAGAAAGAAGGTTTTTTTGAGCTGGATTTGTAATTAAGAGCTAAAAAGTTACATTTCTGGTCACGAGAGGAGCTTTTTTTTAATTGCAGCAGTGGATCTAAGAGGTAATACCAAGTTAGATTGTGCAGTAGAGCTTTTTAGTTGGAGGCCAGGAGCACTTATCCTAAAAAAAGAGGTGATCATAAGTTGGTAAAATGAAAACAAGCTGAGAAAATGACTTCTTTGGAGAGAAAAAGAAGAGTTGGACTAAGAACAGGGCATGAAAACAGAAATCTTGGGAATGCTGATATAGAATAAAAGGGTAAAACAAAGAATAAAAGTGACAACCTAAAGAGAATGTTTCAATGGAAACTGTTAATGGAGCTGTAGATGGAGAGAAAGGAGCAAAGAGCAGAACTATACATCCTTTGCCCATCACTAATTAAAATCTGTATGCTTGTTTAATTTGGGAGAGTGACAGTTGCTTTCTCTGAGAAATGCTGACTAATTTCACTTTTTTGTAACATGATATACTTTAGGGGCTTGATGCAGTGTTTCACTCTTGCATATGAGTATTTATAAAATGACAGAAGATCCTGATGAAACCTTGTATACTATATTGTTGTCAATAAGACTTCTAGCAAATAAAGCCATGATTCACAGGAGCAATTAGTGTGCTGTATTGTTAAGGGCTCCGTGAAATATAATTTTCTGAGTTAGTGAAGGTTGCTTTGCTAAAACCCTAGTCATCATAATTTCCCTAAAGCCTGTTGTAACAGAAAATACTAACTTCCAAAGGATTTTTTTTGTATCTGGTTACAGTTGCATTTATTTTTACAGTTGTGACTCCTTTTCTATAAGTACTTCTATTGATAGTATTTAAGCAAATTTGTAACCAAGTGTGCTTGTGTAGTAAAAGAAACTCAGTGAAGTGGTACCAAAACCATGTCTTTGAGAGCTGTATAGCTGTGTCAGCATGCCCACCAGAGCTGAGAGGGATTTCATTAGTCAGGATGGAGCTTCTGCTCTAGCAAAGTTACGCAAACCCACCCAAGTCTGGTGTCTCTGTGCACCCTTACACTTAGGCTTTTTGATCAGCCATCTGGTATTCATTTAGCTGTTGTATCTGTCTCCTTCCTTTGTTGCAGCAATCCTCTAAGTCAAACAAAAACTTCAGACATTTGACAGCAGAATAATTGAAATATCAAATTATAAGCAATAAAGTTATAATTTTTTGATTGTCATTTTCTGCAGCAATCTGGTCTTTCCAATGGCAGAAATCAGGTTCTGTGGATTTATTTTATAAGAAAACCAAGGGCTCAGTTTATGGATGAATATAAATTGAATGCTACATATTGCTAGCAGTACAGCCAGTACCTTTTTTCAGGAGGAAAATGCTCTTACATTTTTGACAAAAATCAGTTTGAGTATTTCATTCTGTGTGTCACTGGTACAACTAATGTGCATGGAGGCTCTCAATTTATGTCAATATTTGTGCTCCCCTATGCCTTTTTAGATATAACTAAGATGCAGGTAACCTTCAGCAAGGGCTTCCAGCTTAGCTCAGCTGCTCTTAAGTTTTCTTCCTGGCAGCGTCCTCCTTCCCACAGATTCCATGAACAATGACAGTGAGTGTATTTCCATTTCCATACTCAGCCTTTTCCTGAGCTGGCAGTGAGGGGACTCACCTTGCCCAGGGACACGGTGAGTCAGCAGAACAGCTCAGTGCGGAGGAGCTGAACCAGAGCAGCAAACGATGGGTGAGCATGGTTGTGGAAAATATTTTGATTTACAAAAAGCCCTCTTATTTTTCAAGAAGGAAAAACAACTGAGCAGATGCTTCAGTCCAACAAAATGTCTTTTACAAGAGTTCATTTGACTTACAAAAGTAACAACATCTTCCTATGAGAGACTATATTATCCTTTGGGAACGGATTATCTGATGTCTAAGGAAAAGATAAAGAAAATTAAGATACACTGTTCTGATACCAGCTCAACCACTATAGGTGTATCAGAAGACCCTTCTAACCTGGGGGGTTCTGTAAATTACCCAGAAAATGTTGAGAATACATCATGGAGGTCTCACTGTATGCCCAGATGTGTTTTCAGTTTTCCAGTAACATTCTCCTGTATCTGTTTTCTCCCTCTACATGTGAAAAGCTCATAAATTTGAAGTAATCTGGACAAGAAATAAATTCTAGAAATGGCAAAGTCTCTCATCATATTTTTCAAGTGTAAACTGTCTCAATTTACAATTTTAAAAAAGGCAAAACCAAACAAGAAAACAAAAGCACAAAACTTTCCAGGTCTAATATACTGATATACACAACCCAAACTGTAAGAATTAAATTCTTGCTATCATACTCATTGATTATAAAATAGACTTTTCAACCAGAATTTATCTTTCGAAGTCTATGGGGAATTTCAGTGTAAAATACAATGCAGTTCCCTATTGGCACAGCAATTCTAACAAAATTAGGTATAATAATTATATTTTAAAGGCCAACATTAGACATGCTTCTTGAAGGGCATTGGAGATTGGGTTCCTGTCTTGGTTTGAAAGACAGGTGTCTGGATAATTCAAATCCCTTCCCTCCAAATTATTATAATTTAGGGAAAAATAATTAAAGGGAGACTGTTTTTCAGGCAGAGTTATGTGAATAGGAAATAATAGCTCTTTCCTAGAATGTATAACAAAGCAAACAAAAATCCCAACAACTACAGCATTAACAACAAAACAGTACCAAGAACCTTAAAAAGCCTTGCTTCCCAAAACCCAGGAGAGTTTGGTCTCGGTGCCCCTGAAGGACCCTTGAAGCGCTGAGCTGGAAGCGATGCAACTTCACGGGCTGGCAGCTGGGAACAGCAGGACAGGCAGGGGGGCTTCATGTCCCTGGACAGGCAGGGGCTGGATGTCCCTGGACAGGCA
>VZSR01000170.1:2824830-2861430 GCA_013398615.1 Brachypodius melanocephalos
ACCCAGCACTTTGTCTCCCAGTAACCATGGGGAAAAACAAATACCTTAAGCAAAAAACAAAAGGAAAAAACCTAACCCCCAACAGTTCCATATTACGGAAGTCCTTTATTATAATATGTTTTAATCACATGGAAGCTGCACTTACTAACTAAAAGGTGAATTTAAACAAAAGTGGACTTCAAAAGTGCAAACCTTGTAGACAGGAAAGAAAATAATATCCAGCATTGAATAGGGGAATCCTGATTATCCTTAATTATGGTCTCGTTCAGTTTTTTTGTATAGATTACTAAACAGTGACTGAACAGATTTGTTGTTCTCAAAAGAATGTCATCCCTGAATTACTCGGCTCTCACCTCAAATTACAGTTAAAATTTGTGGATGTCACTGTAATGACCTCTGTGCAGCATACAAAGATCATGCTCTCTGAATCCCACAGAAAAAGATTATAACACACGGTAATAAAGCAATGTGAGTTGGTACTTCAGGACAGTACTGTATCCATCATGTTTCTCTCATTTAATGAAAATTGTTCTATCCTTGGGCTTAAGGGGGTTTTTTGGACTGTAGTTTGCTTGATATGTAACAGCATATTTATATCTGATCTATGGTGCACTATAGTACTTTGCAAGAAGAGAAAGGAGGAACTCTGGCTACAAAAGGAGATCTATGCCATGCAAGCTTGGCAGAAATTACAATGCTGTTAGTGAATAAGGGGCAAGCTAGAGTTTTTCCTGCCCTGTCCCTTGCCATGTATAGGATACAGTGTATTCTCCTGACTCTCTTGAGGAATATCTCTTTCCTTTAAGTCAAGTTAAAAAGTGAACTCTGAAGAGCTGAATGTTCATTACCTTTCATATCACAGCTGCTGCTATGGTTCTTCAACTACTTGAAAGCTGTGTATGAGTTTCCAGATTTGTGATTTGGAATGATATGGTGAAGAGGGAAGAAAATTCCTCAGATAATAAGTTTCTTGAAGGGAGTGTTTAGAATGGCTCTGTTATTTCAGATTAAACTTCGTTAAAAATCTCTTTTCACAGACTATTCACTTTCTTTATAGCTGGTTATCTACAGTAAGTCTTACTGAAGTATGTTCTGGAATGAAACTGATAGAAAAATCCTTTTAATTTACCTCATGACATAGAAAACTGGCAAAATATGTGACACCTTTTGGACAGGGTAAAGGGTTCCAGTTTATCTGAAGGTGTTTCAGACCTTCTTATCAGGTTTTTCTATTGATAACTAGACATTAAGCTACCTTGCAGTTTAATGTCTAAATATTTATTAATGTGACTCAACTTTACATCACTGAACTGTGGCCATGTAGATGTATAATTATGTTTCAGTTCTCTTCTCTCTCTGTTGGTCCCTTTATTCTCTCTATTGGCATCTTTTTTTAAAGTAAAATATGGTCACAGGAGAAGTAATTGCATTGAAATTATCTGGCAGTGATTGCATAGTTGTTTGGGCAGAAATTAGATGGGGTAAAGTGATGGAAAGTCAAAGTCATTTTATGACATATTGTGGAAAAAATATTTCATCCTTTCACTTGTGCAATAATTTCTCCACTCCTTCCTGGACTTTCTATCCAGTACAAGTGAACAGGGTGAATTCTCTTGCTGCTGCTTCAAATTATTCTCCAAATTACCGTGTCAGCAGAGTTGCATTCATATTCTTAATATCTTTGATTACTTGATTATGATATCCCTTAAATGTAATGGTGATGGCTTTCCAACTTGTCCTGATGTGGAGGTGAAGTTTTGCAGGGTCCACTCTATGCTAAAGGGTTTGTGTTTTCTTTCTTGTGTTTAAACAGTATTCCTCAGAGGGTTTTTTCCTTTTTGTTTTTGTTTGTTTGTTGGTTAGTTGGTTGGTTTGGTAGTTTTGTTTTTGTTTGTTTTTGTTCTTTGTTAGAATGGGCAGACTCGCTACTATGAAAAAACCCTCATTCAGAATGACTTTTTTCCTTCTGAAAGGGATACATTGACAAGAACTTCAAAGCATAATAGTGTTGAGCATGCACTGCATACTAGGAAGGGGAGGTGTGGGATTGTTGGAAAAATCTGCTCTGACCAGAGACTAGCAGATTTCCTAGGAGTTGTCATAGCCTAGAATATGCCCAGCACTTCCCAGCTGCTCCTGAACAGCACAACAGCCATCCTACAGGATGCAGGATAGCACACGAGCCACTTCTGTCAAGAAAGTGCCCATCTGGGGACTGGGCTTAGGCTGAATTTGAGACAGGTAATGTAGTCTAGGTACTCTGGATATAAAGTGCTTGATTTTGGAACCCAAATTCTAGAGTAAATTGTTCTTACTTTCACATTTCCATTCCCAAAAGAAGCAAAGAAAACAAACAAACAAACAACAAAAAAACCACCAACCCCAAAACAACAACAACAAAAAACAACAACAATGACAGAAAAACCCCAAACAAACAAACAAAAAACCCCAACAACAACAACAAAATAAGGGAAAAGAAACACAAAAGCCCAAAAATCGGAAAACAGTGGGGAGGGGCACAGGGAAAAGGCAGCAGCTGCTGGGGTCTCTCCTATATTTCTGCTCTGCATTCCACTGATCCTTTCTATGGATTTGGGCTGTTAATACTTGACTGTGGGTGCAGTGAAGAGTGGTCCTGCTCAGCAGGGTGAAGGGGAGCAGATAGCGATGGGAAGGTCACTTGATGCCCTTATGTAAGGCACTGAATCCACAGCGATTTGTGCTCAGCAAAGCTGCCTCTGGCTTACGTCATGTGAATGCAGAGTCCAGAGTGGTGCCCAGTGTTGCCTGCAGCAGCAATGTAACCTTTTAGTGAAACTCTCAGTGTTTTCTATCTCTATGGACAGCCTGGTGGATGTAGGAAGGCGGCTGTAAGGAAAAAAAAAAACAAAAAAACAAAAACAAGCTTGATTCCTGTTAAGGATAATTGGCTTTTAGAAGGATACTGCTTCGAGCAGTATATGTCTCTCTATTTATATGATTTCTGAACACTCAAGCTGGATTCTTCTCCATCTTTGTCCAAGGGTTGAGAAATTCTTGCTCCGGTCTGCAATTTTTAATAGATTTCATATACTTTCAAATGCTGCTTTCATAGCTGGTAAGGAAAAATATTCCTTGTCCATATTCACAAGGAGTATTACCATAGTATCACTGTGGTAAAACTGTCTATTTTTTTCTTACCCAAACATGACCCTGAAATGTTTATATTTAGACCAGTGTTGTAATCCATATACAGTGATTTCCCCAGAAGTCTGCCACTGTGACACTGAGAGGTCTTCAGGCATTCACAAATGCATATTTATTCTGAAACAAAAGTATAAGTAGCTGAAGGTTAGAATGAGAAATTCTATATCAACATGCTACTTTGAATCTGAAAAACTTGCTTTAAATAACATCCTCTCATCCTAAATTCAGAGCAGATTTAGAAACAATTTGGTTAGTGATGGAAAGAGAAAGCATTAGGACTTGTATTTGTAGCCCAGTTAATCACAATGACTTGCACTTAATTACACAGTTTTACATTAATCATAAGCATTGCATTTATATTGTTTTACTGTCTGTCAGGACTGCAGTGCTTTATGTGGACACCATTTCAGGCACTACTGAAATGCATCTTCCTTTTGAAGGATGTGGCAAATGTGTCATAGTCCACAGTAACTGCTGACAGTGGCTGAGGGCAGGAAGAGGAAGACAAAGTTAAGAAAGGTAGAACAGAACTACTTGAACTATTTTGTTCTTACTGCTGTGAATAATATGTGAACAATACCTGAGATTATCAAGATGTAGTTCTGCTGCTTTCATAGAGACATCTCTGATAGCCTCCTAACAACCTGCTGAGGAGCTGAGATTAATCTACTTTGGAAGAAGCAATGGCATCTACCGAACAGCTGACATGATGTCTTGCAGCATCCAGAATTTCCATTGTAGTTATTAACTTTAGTAGGTATCTTGTTCATAAAATTCCTCTCACCAGGAAAACAAAAGGATAAAAGTTATAAAAAGACACAAAGCTACAAGTAATAAATCTGTCTTTTGACTACTTTACATTCTATGAGCTTTTGATGTAGAGCCCTGGGTTTGTATAAAGAGGAGGATCAAAATAACTTGGCAAGGACTATGCTCAGAGGAATAGTGTCATTATTCAGGCAACTCTTCCTTTAGAGGGCGTATTTTCAGCTTTAGTTGCCTTAATACTGTCACAGTTTAGGAATATCTCACATAATCACCTGCCCTTATTTTCATTGATTTGCCTGCAGGCCTATAGGAATCATAGCATTGCATGGATTGCATTAGTGTGTGACATTGAAATTACAGTGGAGGGGCATAAATAGACCTGGATATGAAAGTCTTTTCCTAAAGGTTTATCATTCAGCAGCCTGAAGTCTAAAAGAATCATTAGATTTTAATGTGTGTTTCTATTTCATATCACAACAAATTTGATCATGAGTCAATGTAAGTTCTCTGTCTCCTTGCTCTGTGATTTTTTTTAAGAATTAGGAAATTATATCTCTAAAATTACATTTACTAACAGCTGATTTCTTCAGTTTATAAGGTGTATTAAATAAAGCTTTTCCCACACTCTAATTTATTAACGAAGTCAGAAGAGGCTTTTGTGTGGTATTTCATGAAGTTACATTTCCTTAATGTCAGAGTTCAGATTTCAGTATGAATGGAGTTCTTAGTAAAAGGAAGTGTCAGTCTCCTTTTCTCCAGGCTAAATGACCCCAGCTCCCTCAGCCTCCTCATATGACTTACTCTCTAGACCCTTCATCAGCTCCATTACCTTTCTCTGGACTTTCTCTCCAGCATCTCAATGTTTATCTTGAAGTGAGAGGCCCAGAACTGGACACAGCACTTGAGGCACAGCCTCACCAGTGCTGAGTACAAGGGGACAATCCCTGCCCTGCTCCTGCTGGCCACATCATTCCTGATCCAGGCCAGGATGCCATTGGCCTTCTTGGCCACCTGGGCACACTGCTGGCTCATGTTCAGCTGCTGTCAACCAGCGCCTCCCAAGTCCTTTCCCACCAGGCAGCATTCCAGCCACTCTCTCCTCAGCCTGTAGCACTGCAGGGGGTTGTTGTGACCCAAGTGCAGGACCCAGTCCTTGGCCTTGTTGAAGCTCATATTGCTGAATTTGGCTCCTCTATCCAGCCTGTCCATGTCTCTCTGCAGATCAGTAGATCGGCACTGCTGTCCAGTTTAGTGTCATCTGCAAACTTACAGATTGTGCACTCAATCCTCTCATCCAAATCAGAATTGGCCTAAATGCTGAGTCTTCAGGAACCCCACTAGTGACTGGCCCCAGACTGGATGTAGTACAATTCACCACATTTCCCTTGGCGCAGCTATCCAGCCAGTTCTTAACCCAGCAAAGAGTGCACCTGCCTAAGCCCTGGGCTGCCAGCTTCTCTGGGAGAATGCTGTGGAAGACAGTATCAAAGGCTTTGCTGAAGTCCAGGTCCAGCAACAGCCTTTCCTTCATCCACCAGGCAGGTCACCTGGTAATAAAAGAAGACCAGGTTGGTCAGGCAGGACCTGCCTTTCCTACACCTGTGCTAACTGGGCCTGCTCTCCTGGTTGTCCTGCATGTGTGGTGTGATCACATTCAAGATATGTTCCAGAACCTTCCCAGACACCAAGGTCAGGCTGACAGATCTGTAGTGTCCTGGATCCTCCTTCAGACCCTTCTTGTAGGTGGGCATCACACTGGTTAGCCTCCGAACATCTGGAACCTCCCTGGTTAACCAGGACTGATGACAAATGATGGAGAGTGTCTTGGCAAGCCCTTTTGTCAACTCCTTCAGTATCTTCAGGTGGATTTCATCCAGCACTGTAGACTTGTGAGTGTCTTAAGAGGTATAGCAGGTCACTGAACTAATTCCCCCTGGATTACAGGGGTTCTATCCTGCTCCTGTCCTGATCTACCAGCTCAAGGAGCTGGTTGATAACCCATCTTTCTGTTGAAGACTGAGGCAAAGGAGGCATTAAGTGCCTCAGCCTTATCCTTGGTTACAATGTTCCCCTTTGCATACAATAAAGGATGGAGATTTTCCTTGGCCATCACTTTGCTGTTAATGTATTTAAAACCACACTTTTTATTATCTTTCACAGCAGTAGCCAGATTGAGTTCTAGCTGAGCTTTCACCTTTTTAATTTCCTCTCTGCAGGACTTAATGACATCCTTGTACTCTTCCTGACTTGCCTCCCCTCTCTTATGATGAAGTCTCTTTTTCCTGAGTTCCAGCAAAAGCTCCCTGTTCAGGCAGGCCAGCCTTCCTTGAGAGCTTGCCTTTTGGCACATAGAGGTGGCTTGCTCTTGCACCTCTACAATTTCCTTCCTGAGGTATGTCTAGCCTTCCTGGATCCTTGTTTTTAAAGGCTGTTTCACTAGGGGATCTCGGAACCAGTGCCCTAAACAGGCTGAAGTCCACCCTCTGCAACACCAAGGTAGAGGTTTTGTTGACCCCTTCCTTACTTCATTGAGAACTAAAAACTCATTTTGTGGCTGCTGTGCCCAAGACACTTCCAGCCGCCACAGCTGTCACCAGCCATCTTCTCTGGTTTTAGCAGAGCACCACCCCTTGTTAGGCTCACTTACCAGGCTGTGCCAGAAAGTTATCCTCCACACAATCCAGGAACCTTCTGCAACCTCCCAAAAGAACTAGAGCAGGAGATAGTGAAACCTCAGCCAGCTGTTTATAAAAGGTTTCATCAGCCTCTTCATCCTGGTTGGGTAGTCTATAACAGACTTCCGTTGGATGTCTATCTTGCTGGACTTCTCCCTGATCCTTACCCATGAACACTCAATATTACCCTCACTATCCTTGACCTCTATCCAGTCAAAACTCTTCCTAATATACAGAGCAACCCACCTCTCCTTCCTCACCTGTACCTTCTGAAGAGTTTATAACCATCCTTTGCAGATTTATAGCCTTGTGATTACAGAGGGCATCCCACATGCAAGGTCAGAGCAGGGATGATCCTAGCAGCTTGATCTAGATCAGGGACTTGTAGTAAAGTATAAAAGTTCACTGTTTAATATTTAAACTGCTCCTGTGACAAGAAATCTGTGTAATGGCTCCATTCTAAAGTTTGCAAACTTTTAGCTATTTAAAATACCTGTTGTTTTGCTGAGAAGAAAAGACACAGAAAGGCAGCAAATACTGCTAGTTTTGAAGGAAAATGGGTGTCAGAGTATGGCTGCAATAGTTTCATTTTCTGAGCAAAGCAGGGATTAGTTAATTGGAGAAAATCCAATCCAACACTAACAACTTTGTACCTTTACCTCATAAGTAAAGGTGCTGGCCTGCCAACTTTTTGAGATCTCTGAACCATAATCTTAAGGGTTCCTCCAGAGTAGGCAACTGTATCACTGCAAATACCTGGAGGGCCTTTTTTCCTCCCAAAAAAAGGATCTGGCAAAGAATATGCCATGGTCCCATTGATCAATGGATTAGGGAGGCCTTTAAAGATGTTTGTTTCTAAAATTCATAGATGTAGGTGCAATTCTTTTTTTCCTCCCATAGTCCCCACAGATTACTGCAGTTATTTTAGATTTATCAGCATTGGGAAAATTTAATAGACTGCATCTTATAGTGTGTCATATACTCAGAGATAAATTGTAAGAGATGCAAACTATTGACCAACTTCCACAACTTCTAGATGTCAGCTGTTATGGGACCTTTTGCTGTGGAATGCATTAAATCTTTCTATTACATTATTTCATTAATGTTACTGTAGATAAGAGGATCCTGAAAAAAATAATCTATTTTCCTGGTAACTATAGTGTTCCTTAGAGCTGCTGCCCTCAAGTACCATCCTAACCATCTTGTACATATGGAATTCAGCAACAGGAAAGTACTGAGACTCAGACTGAAGTACTTTTTTGTAGTTGGCTCAATAAGGAGTCTATAATTATATATAATATAATGTATATACATGTGTTGGCGGTTAGGTTTGTTCCTTTTTTACTTAAAGAATTTTTTCCCCATGGGTTGATAGGAGATGAAGTGCTGAGTACTTCAGGGGTGTTTGACCAAAACAAAGAGTTGTTCTGGGAGGGGAAGATAACATGAGTTTCGGGGGCAGGTAAAAGACAGAGCTGGAGACAGCTTCTCTCTCTTGCTCTCAGCACTGGGGAGAGAGGACGGTGGGGCTGCTGATTGAGGAGTTCACTTTCACCAGGAAGTCCGGTCCTGGGAAATCTACCACCACCTGCTCGTGTGCCCAGGAATTCTGAGCCCCTCCGCCTGCCCTGCTGGAGCTGAGCCGGCCCTGCCCCGTGTTCAGCACTGCTCTTTTCACTACAGTGTGACCTGCACCTCCCTGCCCTGCCAGGACATCCAGCCCCTGCCTGCTGGGGACAACCTGCTGTTTCCACCCACCAGCCCGGGACTTTGCAGTGTTCCAGCCAGAGTCCCAAGACATCAAACTGCCCTGGGCTTTGTGAAACAAAGCCCCTCAAGGTCCCTGGTTTTGTTCAGTACTAATGCTGTAGTTCTTGCTGTTTGTTTGCCTTTGTTATACATACTAGTAAAGAGCTGTTATTCCTATCCCCATACCTCTGCCTGAAAGGCCCCCTTGAATTTCCTAAATTGTAATAATTTGGAGGGAAGGGATTTGAATTCTCCAGATACCTGTCTTTCAAACCAAGACAACATGTATATATGTGTATATACATATATGGGGTTCTCTCCTGTGTTATAAACATTTGGCATCATGTGCAGATACATGTCTTTGCACACCATGGAGCAGCATACCTCTCCTTCCTTTTCAGCCTTTGTGTAGCCATCCCTTCTTCTGCATTCCTCAGCAGCCAGCCATCAATACTTTCTGCTGTGAAAAGCTGCCTTTCAAAGGACAGATCTAATGTTTGACTGTAGTATATACCATGCTGCCTGAAGTTTGGTGCCATACAGATATTTTAGATAAATTGAGACTGACTTGATGTTGTCTTCACCTTGGCATTTAAAAGCTGTTCATCAGACATCTCACAAGTCCTCTTGAGACTATGCTTTATAATAAAGCACCTGATTAACTGAGTAAAACACCAGATAAAGACAGTAATTCTATTTGGTTATAAAGGGCGATGTTTCCATCAAAGCTGCAGAGGACCTCTAGAGAGGGAGTCCAAAGACATTTTGACATCCAAACTGACATCTCTGCACCATACAGGCAGGCAAAAAAGTGTCACAGTGTGGATCACTCTACAGTGTTACTGTAGTTTCATATCTCTGATCTTGTTTCAGTTTGCATTTTGCAGGTTTTAGATGGAAGTTTCCTTCCTTTTGTATAAAGTTGTTCATTTTCCTCCTAACTTGCAGGAGCATAAGGCATCTGATAATCAAAATATTCACCCTGAATGGGAATACTACCAAGTCTTTGGTATAAGACTGGATTTTCCAGAAGCCCTCCTACAAGACTGGCATACTTTGTTTCTTCTGCACGTGGGCTGAGGCCTGAACACCATAATATACTTCCCTCTACATGATTAATCTCCTTGGTCAAGAGAATCCCAAAGCTACCTGAGATAAATATCTCCAGACAGACAATTTATCCCTGCAACTTCAATTATTTTACTAAACAAGCTTCTGTGCTCTTACAATGCAAGAAATCACCTTTGTTAGTCAGAAATAATGTCTCTATACGTTTAAATAACATAAGTCACCTAAGAACATCACGAGTTTGCTAGTGCTCCTAACACTCTTCAGTACTTGTGGGGTATTTCTGTATTCCTAGAAAAACTCATTTATATTTATATAAATGAACAAAATGTTATGACCATGGTGCCTTTCTAATATTTTAGTAGCTGTCAGAAGTTAAATTTATATTTATAAATGCCTACAATTCTACTTGCCCTTTAAAGTCATTATTGTTCATTATGTGAAAAGCATCTTTTATGAAAGCATTTAATAAAAATCACTTAAAACATGTCTTTGTTCAGAAATTACTTGCTTCAGGAACTATTTTACACAGCTGAAAGTTTCACAGCCAAAGGAAAAAAATAAAATCAGTCTTTACACTTAGAGAATGATTTCCAGTAAGCTTGATTAAGTTATATTTGAATCTTTAAATTTTAACTTTTTGCTATGTAAAATATGACAGCTTGACAGTTTCTCTGATAGACAATATTAAGTAAGAGTTGCCATATGTATCAGTTTATTTGGGGGAGTGATAGAGAAACTAATCCTGCTTCTCTTTCTCACACATTCAGATCCACAAATCTAATTACTTGAGTGAAATAAATGAGCTGTGGACCTTTTATATATGTTTGCACTCTGTTATATTTGGGTTTTTAGTTCTTTTTGTTGCTCAGTAGTTGTTTAGGCTGTTGTTTAGTGTTGATGCATGACATCTACATGTTCAGATTAACACTGTCCCTTTGGCGTAAAGGCTGGCACAGCCGCTTAATCAATTCTTGTGCCTCAGTTTTCTCCTCCAGAAATTAAGGTGTTATAATCCAATCCTGAAGTGATTTTTAAATCACTTGGAAGATAGTTATTTATTCTGGTGATCATGGTGGATAGGAGTATTTAGATTGACTGTATATTTGAGCTCCAAATGTATGAGACACTGAGGAATGTGTAACTTTTTATAAGACATGTCCAGTGGGTTTTTTAAATAGGATTTAGTCCTGAATATCAAACTGCTGTAGTTAATCTCTTTTTCAGGTCAGACAGCATTATCTGATCCATTTTCACATGTAAGCTGATTTTCAGTGCTTAACACAGTTCTTTCTACCACTGATTTTACAGTGTTTCAAGTGGCTTTAGGCATATTATTATATGAGAAGCTGGAAAGAGTCTAGACAAAAGCCAAGAAAAGAGCTGAACATTAGTAAACTTGGCCACAATGGAAGGTTGAAGTCAGAGCATTTGGCTAATATAGAAAAGCATAGACTGAAGACAGGAATGACAACACTCTTTAGAAAAGAATAATTTTTTAAAAATTTTTCATGACTGGATGCAGGACACAAGAACAAGTGAAAGACTAGAATTATTTGCCTCTCCCATGTTGTTCCATGACACTTAAAGTGTAAATGACTATCAACTTAGCGTTCTCTTCCCTGCAGCTGAATTCACTCTGTACCATATTCCCAGTGGCTCTCATAGTCTCTAGCATGTGCCAATTTACTTCTGTCCTGTGTGTGATGAGAGATTTCTATTGAGCTGTTTATTGACACGTGGCTTTAGCCTCAGTGGAAAGAGTTTGCTTCTGAAGAGTATACCAGGCCTTGCAGCACCAGTTTTGCTGATGAGGGTTGCTAAGTCTTGTCTTTGCTGCTGCTGCTGCTTGTCTCTCCAGCATGCCTTGGTGACTACACTAACAGGTTATAAGGCCACAGCATCCCACTGTTATTTTATTTTCTCTCAATTATGGAAGTGCTGTTTTCCAAATACTCTACACCTAACCGAGTTTGTGATATTTTTTCTTACCTGTCCTAATCCTCTTTCTGTATTGAAAATGTTTTTTGTCCAGAACCTGAATTTTTCTTCTTGTTAACCTCGCTCTCACTTTGGTATACCCCTCTGACTTGCTGTTTGTCTTAGTAAGGATCATTAAAAGGCATCAGATTGTTGCTCCAGATGAACAGTATTCTCAGAAGAACATTGCTTCTCTTGCAGTAAAACAGTGTTCCTCCTACCATTTCTTTTCCATCATTGGCAGATAGGCTCCTTTTCTGGACCTCTTTTTGCCTGGAAAGTGTGACTGTTAGAGAGCTTTTAAATGGGTTGTTTTCATAGCAGCACGCTGAGTAGAAGGGGACTGATGTTGCCTCAGCAAAGAAAAGACTTTCCTCAAAAGAGGACCCTCTATGTACTCTGCATGCTGCTGATCTGAGCGACACATCTACTTCCACATTCAGCAGCTCTGAAGGCTAATTCTGGAGTTTCATTCCCCAAGCTTCATAGGAGAGGATGAAGTCCTACTTGTGTACAGTGTCTCAAAGCTGGAGCACTGGCACCACCACTGCTGGTAGTCCTTGATAATCTCAGCATCAGTTCCTTTTTTTTCCTTTTCAGTAACTAAAAGTCCATGACCTGGGGTGAGCATGAAGAAATGATACACATAAGCTCCTGAGAACAGGCAAGCTTATCCTTAGTAGCACTTAACAAGAAAAGTAGAAATACACTATGTCAGCTGAGCAGCCTTAGAATACTTTAACATTACAAGGTTTGACCTTCAGTAATGCGAAAATGCTGAATAATTCTGAAAAGCAATGAGAAGGAAATATCTGACTAGCACATACTGGTAGCCATATTATGCCAGTTTACTTATTTCTTTATGGAGATGATCTTGTGAAATTTGTGATTGTTAGGAGAATATGCCTTCACCAATTCTTCCAGTAAGTCTGAAATAAATCTCTTTTGGATCAATACATTTGTGACAAAGCTATTTTTAAAAAGGAAAGACAGACCTGGCTGTCTTCAAAGACTTCCCGAGTTGTTAGGTTTGCTGAACCAAGTATATATGCTCTATCTAAATTTTCGTACTTTGGGGAGCTCAGTTTTTTGAAAAAGACTTATCTAGAGAAGAATGAATGTATCTGGAAGTGTTCCATCAGTGTCACTGCCTTCCTCCAGATGAGGAGAGAGGAGTTTTGAGCATCCCAGTGGTGGAAAGTACCTCATCACCAACTGTTGCCATATCAGGCACATCACTGATATTTAGTGTACAATATTTTCATGATCTGTCAAGAAACAGTAAATTTCTCCATAGATGAGCATCAATCTGGAAAATGTTTTGCAAAGCACTAGACAAAGTTATCTTCATGTACTGTATTGCTGTGTGTAGCATGACATGAGCCTGACTTAACAGGGTGGTGAAATATGTTGTTGGCAAGCTACCAAACCATGCTGGAAACTTTTGGTTTTGTTTCCCCAGGGCTCCATTATACCAGTTCTGTAGTGAAGGTTGACCTGAGTCTGCAGAGAGAAATCCCATCCTTGCTGGACATGAAGGAGCCTCTGGGTGGGCAGCACCTTCACCTTAGGGCATGCTGGATCAAATGTGGGTGTCTCTTTCTAGGCTCAGCCAATTCCTTTCCAAGAAGTATCTGTGGAAATGTCACACATCAGTCTGGAGGAGGCAGTCAAGATTAAGCATCTGTATTGCTACTTTGAGCATATGGACTATTGTGGAAGCCAAACTGAAAAGACACAAAAACACTAGTAGCCTGTCTTGTAGAAATAGTGATGTAAGTGAAAGGAAAATAAATTAATGTTAGCTCATTGGTGCTGTGAGATGAGAAATAAGCGAGCTCTGTTCATTTACCCACGTCATGAATGGCTGTAATGTTGTCTCTAGTTGGCATCATCTCTGCATAGTTACTGACGTAAATGTAATTTTGTGTTTAATTATAATCTTACAGGCAATCATTGGAAAAATATATCAAATCAAAATGTCTCTTTTATCACTTTTTTCCCAGCAAGTGTGACAATTTCTTTAAAAACTTTTATCTGGTTCTTCCTCTACATTGCTGTCACTCATAAATTACCTCTGTCTGCCTTCTGTGTTGAGAAGTAACCTAGAGATACCTATAATGCTATCAAATTAGACTTACCAACTTTATATCATTCTATTGAAAGGACATATTTTGCCACTAATGCTTTTTACTTACCTAATGCCAAAATCCATCTATTTTATTAAAAATTGGTTCTGTTTTATTTTAATCAAGACCAATAGGAAACATTTTCACTGATCTTGGAACTGAGAAAATCATCTACAGCAGTGGGAATATAAGGGGAAACAGCCTGAAAAGCATCACTATTGAAACTGAAAGCCTAGTTTCCTTAAATTCTGTCATCCACTGAAATCATATCATCAGAGCTGAATAAACAAGACTGCTATATATATCCTGTGAAACTAAACAGTGGGAAGATGCATGTGCACTTCAAGGTCTGTTATATTGAATTATTGAATGAGATCTTTTTATTTGGCCATGTGACTGAAAAGGTTTTTGTTTGATTTTTTTTTCCAACTGCCAACAGCCAAGAACATCACGTATTTGCTCTGATAAATCCAGAGAGACAGTCTGTAAAGGACAAAATTGTCTCTTCCCAGGTATAATTTAAATGTTTGATTAAGAAATGAAACTGTGGTAGCTACAGATAAATTAGAAACTTATATTTGATATATCGCTTCTTTGCTCAGAAAAAAAAATAATTTAGAATTAACACAGTGTCTGTTAGGTATCACTGTGGAGAACTTTGGTACAATAAATTGTCGTAGTTGACTTGCTCAAGGTTGAGCCTTAGTGTCCCTATTATACAGGAGAATTAATTGTTTATTGCATTGTGGCTGCTTCCAGCTTAAAAAGATTTTTGTGCTAAATGTTTTTGTAGTTGATTTTAATGTTCCTCTGATGAGATCTCAGAAGCATATTTTTAAGAAGTTCAATCTAGGCAAATGACTTAATTTTTAAATAACAATCCAAATCTAATTTGAAAAGTTTCAAATTGAAGTTTTGTCAATGGCAATTGTTTCGTATTTGATTCTGTGGCTTTTATTCCTTGGAAATATGGTGGAAGAAAGTTTATCAAGTGGCTGCTTAAGCCTTTTTTTTCCTAATTCCTAAGGACTAGGAGTATCAAGTAAATAGACAGCAAAAGAACTAGCTGGTCACCAGGTAAATATAGCCTTCAGAAGTTAAATTATTAATCATGTGTTTTGGTAGGATCTTCAAAGTACTTGAGAGGATGGTCCCCTTGTCTTCAGTGCTATAAGGGGCAAAAGTTCAGATAGTCTCTTGGTTTGAAAAGCTTGCAGCCCCAAAGCTAGTATATCAGGTAAATGAAGTTGTCATGTGAACAAACTGAAATGCTAGCAAAGGCAGTAAATAAAATATTTCTTCTGTTGTGGATGTTTTTTGAGGGAGCAGTTTAAGGAAACTGCTAAACAGTAAGGGCAGAGGACAAATCAAAGGGTAATAAGAAAGTGGAGGAACTGGTAAGAGGGAGGGAAATAAGAAGTATAGAGGAGAGTGTGAACCTGAGTGCACAGCTAGCACCCTGAAGGCTGACACACTGGTCACTATTAGAAAGCTATCCAGGTACTTTTCAGCTACATTAGTAAATACAGGAAGAAACAACAGATGATGGGACTTTTTTTTTTTTTAAATTCAGCAGAGTAATGTTTTTGCTTTATATGGGATGCATAAAGGACATGGAAATTCAGCCAAGGATATCACTGCTAATTATTTAGACAGTTAAATCAAAAGAAGTAATCAATCTTTTCAAGAAGTATAAGAGCAACATAAGCCAGAAAAGGGCAAAGGGATTGTCTTTGCAATTCTTTGAGATGCCTTTTTGTCTCATTCTTTCTCTTCTGTATTGCTCTAGAGCAGATATTCTGAACACAGCAGGTTTCTGTACTGTTACTCACAGGAGGATGACCCAAAGGTTAAGATGCTAGTCTAGAATAATCAGATTTTGGCTTATGATTAACATTCTTTGAATTTAGTGTAGAAGTTACTTACCTTTTCTGTACTTTTTTTTGCCCAATGGTAAAGTGACCAAAAAATGCTATTTGTACAGCAAATTATTGTATGAAGCAATTTTGTGAGGAAACAGAAAACTCAAAAGTTTGAGTTTGCTATTAATAGTTTTGTTGAGCAGCCCACACATAGACTGCTTGAGTTGTATCCTGCCTTGCCTCAAGCTGCCATCCTATGTCATGTTTGCCACCTGCACAGAGGTGTTTGAGACATCCTATGTGATCTGAGATGACTGTGGGAAGGCAAATTAATCAAACCCATGATTTCTCAAAGTTGATTCTTTGTTTTTAGCTTTGTCCTTATTCTCTCATAATCATTTGACTCACACTTACTTCCTTCTTTGATCTCTCACTCTTTTTTCCCCTATATATCTTGATCTGTGTTGTTTATTGTTTCTTTCCATTTTAAGATACAGTCTATGAAAATCACCTGCCATGCCCCATTCCAGCCTCTCTGCCTTGATGCTGTCCTCTGTTATATGGGCTAGCCTCACACACAGTCTAGGGAACAGCTTCTTTATTGTTTGAAGCTGTACCAGGTTTTCACATCCACTGGGGATAAGCACTGTTCAGAATACATACAGAGAGTATCTGAAGAGTATCCCACCTTATCATATGAGACCCCATAGCATTAAGTCTTGTGAAGTTCTTAAGAGAAAAGATGGAGTCCCTAGCAGAATATTGACTATAACAGCAGAATAACTGTCAGTATTCCTTCCCTTCTCATAAGCAAAATGAGGCCCTTGTAAACTTAAAAGCTCATCCTTCAGTCTCCTTTTATTTCTACTGCCCAGCTAAGTTTTACTGCTGGACTTCTTAAGGTCACACTTAATGCCGAACAGTAACCACTTGCTATGGTGTTAAATTTTGCAAAGGTGTATACTTCCAATAATAGAAATTTGCTGGATGTTGCAAAGAAGTGAGCAAAGGTCTACCTACATATTGTGGTACACTGCAATATGCAGGTTAGTGTCCTCCGTAAAGTTCTTTCTGGTTTTAACCAAATGACCAAGGACTAAGGTAGCAGTCTGTGGCTTCATTCCAAAACCAATCATAATCTTGTTTATTTTGAGGATCTCTTTGGAGAATTTTTACATTATCTGGGCAATGATGAACAATTCAATTCTGTGATTGCAAGAATGTTACTATGATCATCTCTCATTCCATTATGTTCACATTTGTCATTTAGGCTGTATTTCCCTCTTAAATTTTGATTATGAGAATGTAGTTTATCAGGGTGGTTTGTGCTTGTCTGGATATTATTGAGTACTCTTCTCATTTGTTAAGCCATCTGTTCCAATGCATCATGGTATTTCCCAATACTCAAAGCACCAGCAAGCAAAAGCTTACAAAAAATTAACAAAAGAAAAGCATTTGTAAGAGAAGTACACCTTCTTGCTTCTTTAAGCACAGAATACCTTATCAGAGCTTCACAAACAGCAGAACAGTCCATTGATAAGAAAAATTCACTGGGTCTATAAAATGTAGAGACAACATCAGTAATTCATTGAAACTCCGTTTCAGTGGTTGGGAGGAGGTTCTGAAGTAGCATCACTGCACAGTTGTCAAGTATCTTCCCTAAGTCATCTTCTTTTGAGGGGGTTTAGAGAGAGGTTCATTAGAGGTTAGGTCCATGTTATATGGACAGTTAGTCTGACCTGTAGAGTCGTCTTTATGCTCTTCCATACTGGAGAGTGTCTGGTACCTAGCAGCTGCCATCTTCCTTTACTTGGGCCATATTTCATGCATTCATGCAGTTCAGGATATATGACTTCTCTTTGCCTTTGTACAGCAAAAATTGCCTGTGTTATACATTAGGATAGCAATTGTATAATGCCACTAAATGATACATTCCTTAGTGCAGTTTACTGTGATGGCCTTTCTTTGAGGATGTGATGCACTGTGTCAAACTTGAGCAGTAAAACTCAACTGTAAATGGTGGACAAATTAGCATTTTTGTGTCCAGTGTAAAAGAAGACCTAGGAGGAGTCTGGGGAACCATTACCAGTACAGTAAGAAATATATACAATACAGGACAGTGAAGATTTTCTGTAATTTGATGAATGATCAGTTGTTCTGTGTGTCATTAGTAGTGCCAGTGTGCACAGAAAAAAGAACTGGCAACCACAGATGGCCTAAAGCTGATCTGGAAACCTGAGGTAAGTTCAGTCATTTTATAAGATTAGTAACAGAAAACAGCACCTCACAAAGTAATTGCATACAAGTTAAGAGCTTTATTATAGTGTCTTTCTGCATTTTCTACAGTAAAAACCTCACAGGAAAATGTTCAGTGTTCTGTATTAATCACGTTTTCAGGCTTTTGAGAGTCTGTCAATGGCAAAGCGATTTTCTCCACAACCTTGCAGCAGATATTGATAAGAACAGAGGCTTCAGCAAACATTTCACTGTCAGCTGTTGTTTTTGCAACAATGCAATGGTGAAATAGCAGCAGGAATACAAGGGCAAGGCTGAGTTCTTGGAAAGCATGTGACTGTATAGCATGGAGTGTATGAAATTCAGTCAACTGCTTAAAGAAAAGCAATCAAGCCTGTTGCATTAGAGCTATGCTGAGATCAATATATTCATAGCAGAATTGAAACTGAGCAATACATTATGCTATTTCATCTCCAGGAATCTTAACTCTGTCATAAAATGGTAATTTATACTTACTGGATGTGTTCAGCACTAGAGAAAAAATAAACAGTTTTTTAAAAAAATCTTATATTTATTATTTTTCTAATTATGAAAATCCATCTAATTTTTAATCCTACAGCATAACAGTATTGAAAAATATCTTAATGCCCATCTTCTTTTACTGACCATATTTTGAGATTTCAGTGCTAAGGTGAAATGGAGGCAGAAGACTGTAGACTGACATCATGACAGAAAAACACTGGTTTTGTTATTAAATGCCACCCAACTAGATCTTGAGTAGTTAGATATAACTCTTTGGAGAGGAGGCTTTCTATTAGCTGGAGTAAACAAATAGGTCCATAAGCTTAATATTTACGTATCTGTAAACCACTGCACTGTCTCTTTGTAGCAGAACAACTAAGCAGCATCCTTGTAATGATTCTCCCTCTCTTTTCACTTCAGCAGCCCATGTGCTAACTCTGAGGAGGTGGGAATCTTGTGTGGCTTCAATGACTCTTGAGTATTGTGTTTCTTGTGCTTAACACCCTGCTGTCATGCTTGAGTGAGTCAGTATAAAAGTTTTGAAATTACTTCTGTACTGGGGTTAATGCTTTAATATGTTATCTTCCTAGTTAGCTTCTATTTCTGGAACAAACAGGGTTTCTTAAATTTTGCTTCTACACTTCTCAAATACCAGCTGGGTATCATGGACCATGGTTAACATTTCTGCTTTGACACTTTTTTATGGTTTTGTGGTATTGACACTGTGTATAGCATCCCATTGCATGAAAAAAACGTTGTCTTTTCAAACATGAAGGTGCTTGTGATGCTTGTATGGGTTTTTTTGGTGGGAGGGGATGGCTGGCATCTTGTGGCAAGATGATTGGTGGGATGGAGTTTTTTGTCTGTCTGGAATTACTGTCAGGCTCTGCTAAGGTTCGGGCCACGTATCTTTGCTTTACGAGTTGATGTATACTACTTCATAGTTGCTTCAGTTAAAATACAGTCATGCTTACTTCAAATTTAACCCACTCTGTTTCTCTTTTTTTTTTAAATGTTGGAAAAGCACTGTTGTGTATCATAAGAAGCTTCTTTCAAAGCTTCTATTTTATACTGGCTAAATACTTCTTTAAATTTTTGTGAGCATTTGCTGATATCCATGTAATGTTTTGCCAAAGGGTAACTCTAAAATGATTTCTCCTGCATGGTTGGTTTTCATTTCAACCAATTTCTGCCCAGAAGTACCATCTTGAAAATCCTTTGGAAAACTGCACATATTAGTCATGCAGCCCTAGTATTACTTTTACAGGTTGTAGAAGACTATGGTTTAGGTTAAAAAAAAAAAAAAAAAAAAAAAAAAAGTTGTGGAATGGCATAAAACTGTTGTGGAACAGTGTTATAGATCCGTAAGTGTGCATTACATGATATCCAGAGCACTTCACTGTTCTCAATTAAAACTGGACAGGGAGTTTATGTCAATGGTTTTGAACTCTCATAAGTGTTTCTCTTGCTTTTCACACTGGGGTTATCATGTTATATCCTAAATTGTGGTACTTTGGCAAATTAGCTTAGCTTAATTTTTTTCAGTATTTTAACAGTCCTGTGAATTTTTGATGAAGTCTTCTCCTGGGTAGCGCTGTCTGAGCAGTCATATTTTCCTGCCCTGAGTGGTTTTAAACATGTTGGTTGTTCTTTAAGAATACTGATGTGTGACTGGGGATGATGTATGTTGGGATGTCAGTTCTGATGATGTCAGTTCTGATGAGGTCAGTTCTGTCCACCCTGCTGCTGCTCTGCAGGAAGCTGAACTGCCATTGAGGCAGCTCCTGGGTGGCCACAGCTTACATCAAAGAATAAGTTTCAGGGTTGGGGTTTTTCAATTTTTTTTTTCTTTCCTTGCACTGCCATAGTCTTATAAACCTTTTTAGGAGATGATGGCTAGACCTGTCAGGGTGGTAGTCTCAGTAAGTAGTATAGCACTCTCATTCTTGCCTCAAGACAAGAGTTTTCAGTGTAATCAAGCTTTCTCAAGCTAAGCTGCAGTTTATTTTACTATATTAGTTTCTTTAGTATGTTGCAAGCACTTAACAACATTCACATTACAGTTATTCTAAAATTGCTCGGTTGAATTCAAGATCCTCATAAAACTGAGTATATTATATGGTAAATAAAGGCACTTAGAAGACTGAAGGGATATTGTTCAAGCTTACATCATCTGAAAGTCTTATTGAAGATGCAGCACCCCCAAATAAAAATGATGACATTTAGAAATTATATCAGACATGACTGATGTTCTTACTTAAATTTTGTGTGTTAGTATAGAATCTGCCATATGTTATGTCAGTACCACATTGCCTGGCAATTCCTCTCTACATGTAATTACTTGACAGTATCTAAGTTTACCATTGTATTACATTTAGCTTTTACTTCATTCTTGATGCTAATTGGACATAACTATTTAGTTCATATATTCTTAGCAACATGCTGGATCAACACTGATACTCATTTTGGATTCTTGTTTTTTAAATCTTTTTATGTCATTCTAAGAGGAAACTTAGTGGTAGTGGAGTTAGTTTAATTATATGAAATGAAGTGGCTTTTATCCTGGTTTATTTTATTAGGGTGAACATGTTCATCAACTATTTTAGACAGTCTTCAGGAGATTACAAAAAACTTGAATATAGAACATTTACTGAGATTCAGTTTTGTCCATTTCTTTAGTTTTTAAAATCTATTTTATTGTAAATTAATACAGACTCTTCATACAGATTGATAGATGTTCTCAAACTTAACCTCAAATGTTATTTCTCTGTATAGGTATGCTAAGAAAAAAAAATTATAGCCACTTGCCATCACTAAGTTCTGGACTCACTCAAGCCCTTCAGGCCACCATATGGTCAAGATCTTTGATACCTTTTTTTTTTTTTTTTTTTTTTTTTTTTTTTTTTTTTTTTTTTTTTTTCTTCCTAATAACCTGAATTCAAATCTATATTATGGATTACTTACCACTTGGGCCTAAAATAAAATATTAGCCACTTAGCAGTCCAGATTTCCATTCTTTAGCATGTTGTAGAGCTCTCCAAAGCTTCTGTGAAACACAGTCCATCTACCCTTCTCCTGTCCACATGGGCCATCAATAGACTGAGCTATTCCTGTTACTAAAGTTCATTCTTATCTAGAAGGGTGGTCAAACTGAGGCTTAAGGGGGAGGTTAAGCACTCACTGCTCCTGAGCACAGCCTTCATTTTGCCATTAAGAACCATCAGGTGCTTCCCAATAACCCGTGTATTTCAAGTTTATTTTCTCTTGTTCTAAATGTAGTGCTAATTGCCATTTCCTAACTCTAGCCATATACCTAGCCCTGACTTTAACCCAGATATTCCACCAAACAAGATGGACAAGATGTTTAAAATTTATTTCAGCCTGTCCATGGGGTGGGGGTGGTGGAGTTAGAGTAACCCAAATGTAGGACAGACAAGCCTTCATCTGGGTTTAGCCCTACCTTAAAAACACCCTATAGGTGCTGACCTACCTGAGCAAAAACAAACTATAAACTATAGACTTCTATTGACAAGAGATTTCCATTTTGATACAGAAGTGCACAAATAAGAGCTGAAAGGTAGGTGAGTTTCCAGAACTGTCAGCCTGGCCACTTTTCTGTTTTAGACTACCAATGGTAAACTTGTGAATAGGTTGGTTGTAAAAGGCTGAGCTACACATTCAGTAGTCCATGGAGTTATATGGGTGGGATCTAAAAGAACCTGTGAGAAATAGTTTATTTTAGCCCCAGTCTGCTCCACTGTCTCTATATGGAATTGTGGGGATGGGATTAGGATTGCTTTTAGCAAAAGAGTAAGTGAACCCCAGTAATCTGTGTACATGGCATGAGTTGCAGGACTTTCATGAGGGTAAGCTTCCTTAGCTTCTGGCTTGGAACTTTTAGATCCAACCATATGACATATTTATAGTTTTGGTTTGGATTGGGAAAATTGAGAAACTATGTTATAAATTATCTGTATTAAGATTAGGGTTGGTGTTTGTAGCATCTAAGATGCAATTGTAACACTGCATCTTAGTTCAGCTAAATATCTGTATATAAATGGAAATTTGGAGACAGGATAAAAAATCCCCAAACCATAGGAGGTAGGTGCTACAGGAGGTTGTTCCCTTCTGAGCCTTGCACAGTTGGGCCTGAGTGCACAGATGTGTGCCACTGGTATGGAAAAAATTTTATCATGGCAACTCTTGATGCTGTAGTTTGTTATCTGTTATGAATGTTCATACTACAGTTAACATGCTTCTAGCTTCAAACATGGTTTGAATGTATTGCCATGATCTTGCCAGGCTTACCTGGCACCCACCTCTTTGAAAAGGAAATATGGGATTTTCAGAAAGCCCCCTGGTGCGGATCTAAACCATGCCACAGCTGGGGCCAGACTGTTTGGCTCATTGGTGACAAGGAGCAGTGGAAGGCCTGTGATGATTCTAAATGATAAATTACATGATTTCTCTTTAAGATTCTCTGTGATACTTATTTTTTGGAAGAGGTAAGTAACGAGAGTGTATAAGGTTTTTGGGACTAGTTAACTGTCTTAAAAGCAACCAAATATGCTTTTAAGACAGTTAAATGAACATAGCTATTGGCAGCAAAAGGCTAGTCTATGTCTTTTTTTCTTCTCTGGTATCATTCTTTCTGTCTTTCTGCTGTAATTATGTCAAAAGTTCCTCTTATGTGCCATGTCCACAGGAAGTGTTGCGTCAGCTTCATGATTATCTTGCCCTCTGGCTTCCACAGTAGCAATGCTCCCCACCCCTTTGTGCAGCCTGATTTTGTGCTGTGAGGCTGGCTGGGCTTGGGGGAAGAAGGTGGTCCAAGAATATGGTAGTACTGGAGTTCTGTATGTACTTTTTTTTTTAGAAGAATTGGTTATAATGTTTATATGCTTATTGATAGTATCTGCTAATTGCTCCTGTTTCAATTTTTGGGGGCTCCTGGGTTTTGTTTTTGTTTTGGTTTAATTTGTTTGGGTTTTTAATTAACTGTGCAAATAGATAGTTTGGTCAATTTGTAGTGGGAGATCAATCTGAACATCAATCTGTGGGATGCTTCATTCCCACAAGTACTCTAAAGATTTGGAGGTTGCTTTACAAGTAGGGTGAAGCCTGTTTGCTGCTATGTTTACGTCTTCAGTATTATAATGAACAGATAGCAATGGGATTTAATAATAAAGTGTTGCTGTGTCAAATTACTTTTGAGATTGGTGATTGAACAGCCCTTATTGCTGAATTATTCTAGCATACTTTTTATCTGGTGGATGATAATCTACTTACTAATTTAATGAGGGGAGCAAAATGAACACCAAGTTTTAAATAAGCATCAGCCTTATAGTTCTTTAACTTTTACAACATTATGCTGCAAATCATGCAGATAAGAATAAAGTTAATCTTGTTCGATGTAATGAGAAGAAAAACCTAATGAGGATTTTTTCTTTCTTTGTCTGAACTGGAGGACAACTGGAAGTGTCAGCAGAATTCTTTCATTCTTTTTTGCTTTGAAACCATGGGATTCTTTGCTAAAAGAAAAGTTGCTTCACTTAAAAAAAAACAAGCAACATTCCCCCAAGGACTCCATACTTGGAAGTATATTTCCACACATATACACACACCCCCCCATACTTCTGCTTTTTTTTTGTTTTTTTTTTTGTTTTTTCAAAAGAGTTTCTTGTGTTAACTTTGGAAACTGTAGAGCACGAAACACCCCCAAAAGTAAAATGCTATTTAACTGCAAGAACAAAAGTGTTGAAAGTAGCAGTAGTTTTGGGTTTTGTCATAAATATTAAATTATTCCTTTTTCCTTTCACTACAGGTACTTCAAAAACTAGGAAAAGCAGATGAAACTAAAGATGAACAGTTTGAAGAATATGTTCAAAATTTCAAACGGCAAGAGGTCAGTTGTTTTTTCAGTTTCTTTAATTGTGTCTTAAGAATGCAAGATATTTAACTTGCTGATTTTGAAGTAGGTGTTGCAGGGGAACAGGTAAGATTTTATTTTTTTCATGGATACAAGATTTTGTTCTGCAGCTTTCAAAAGGAGATAACAATTGCATTTGTGCATGCAGAGTGCTAAAACATGGGCTGAAAATAAAAGGACATTTGTAGTCATATGTAACATCATCATGCTTGAACTGCTTGAGATCAGAGTGACAGTACATTTTCACCAGTAATTGAGGACAGAACCCAACCTCAACTAAATGCAGCTCTGTAGACTCCTTCTTACAAAGAAGAGAAGTATTTCCACGGTTTCATTTTGTGGATTACTTTCATTGGTGCTAATTAATAATACAGGATTTTTAAGGGTGAGTAGATTAATAGTTTCAAACTGCACAAGTGTTGTAAAGCTCCCTGTGGGTGCTGGGGTCTGTGGTGGCAGTGCTGATGAAGCATAACTAGGCAGAAGTGCTCAATTATTCTTAGTGTTAAAAACACAACACAGGAATGCAAAGGTGCTCCAAGATGTTTATAATCTACTACCAATGCAATCATAAATTCTAATCCCAATTATTTGTTTCTTTCTTGAACAGATTTTTTGGCTCTGAGGTGATGAATTGCAATTTTTATATAGTATCTTTGTAGTACTAATTAATGCCTACTTTGAACTGTGGTAATACCACCAAGAAAAGTCTTGTTACATAAGTATGAAGTGATGTATCTGTTGTCTTTGTGAGTTGTTATTTAGAACTCCTATAGAAAGGAACTGGAGAGTGGGAACTACTCCCACACATTTTACACAATGTAAATTTTGGCTTATGTCAGAGTTTGCAGTTTCTGCTCTGAGTAAGTCCTATTCTACCAATAGGAACTTTCCTATTGGAATAGGAATAGCACTTCCCGCTTTTCTATGTAAACACAAAGCCTGCATCCTGACTGCTAGAATGCTTATTAACTCTTTCACATTTTATTGTCATTTAGCCTTTATTTTCCTGTCAGTGTAGAAGAGAGCAAGTTTTCAAGAGCTGCTGAGCTTTCCTCTTCACCAAAGTGAGAAATACTGGGAAGCAAAAAAGGGTAGCATACAGGTAGTTTCTTCCCCAAATTTCTTGAGGTCAGGAAGATGGCGGGATTTAATAGAAGTTTTGAAACCATACAGAGATATTATATTTTCCCTTTTCTTCCCTTTCCACTTTTCCAGGTCTTCATGACTTGACTTTTTGATTATCGGCTTTTCCTTGTTGTCCATATCCCAGCTGTTTGCACAGCTAGTAACTGTATTTGTGGAAATAAGGTACATCTCTGAGGGGTTGCTTCAGTATAGGAGCAAATGGAGCATCCCCACGAAGAAACAGAATTTGTGGTACTTTTTTCTTTTAGTTCAAAATTCTGAGACAAAAAAAGAAGGGAAAGAGAAAAAATCCTTTTAAGCAAAATTATGTCTCAAGTATGGGTTTTTTTCTGTCCTTTACCAAGAATTTTCTGTAATGGTGATTTTAAGCTGAAAATCTTCCTTAGGACTAAGGAGGATATTAGCATTCCTTTCTTTTTATTTCCTCGTTCTTTGATGTATATAGAGGCAGTAATAAACAGTAAAGGACTCTGCAGGAACTGTCTGATGCTGAATCCTAAATGCAAATGGGAGTTGGGACCAAAGAGGGAATTGGGTAGGGAGGAGTGACTGCAAAGGGTACTACTACAGTTATCATCATGGTCACATGCACATTAGGCTAGGTCCACTGACACACCAAATGGGAGATGTTGGAACTGATAGTGGTCAGAACATAGATTTTTAGGCTTCAGGCACTACCTTGGGCCTGTGGAAAAGCCAAGTACATACCTCTCTCTGGTCTGGGAAATCATAAGGGTGAACCCAAAACAATCCTTGTAGGTATCCTCTTCCCAACACCTGGTGTTTTTCCAACTTGTTTACTGGTAAAGATGCTTAAAAGAAGGTGTAGGCTCTAAATGACCAATCATATTCATTGTACCAAAACACTGTATAAAAGAGTCTGTCTTTCAATAAATATTTTGTTATAATGCCCTCCAAAGAAACCGGAGTTTTTATGTATCGGTATTTGAGCCGTCCTGAGTTGAAACTGTATATTTACTGAACAAGTCACGCATGCTTACTGTGTTCTCAAGGAGCTCTGTTGTGCTCAGTTCTTCAAATACAAGGGGGAAAATGCTGCAAAATCACTGTTTCTGCCATGTTCACCAGTAAGAAGCATATAAGTAGTTTAAATTTTTAAAGTTTTGTCCATGCTTTGATCTACAATTTATTAGTAATTCAAAGGTATGAAGCATTACAACGCGCATCTGAATTATCCTTCTCACTCATTAATGCCATGCAGAACTGCTGTCTTCTGTGAACTCAGGCAGCCAGCTCTTCTTGGTTTACATTCAGTCCTGCTTTCAAGTTCATTCTGCAATTCTAGAGCCTTTAGATAAAGAAAAGTCAAATTCTAGATATTAAAGACAGTCTGGTGGATTTATTGCTGTGCTGAGGTTCACCAAACTGTTCATGTGGGCCATTTTCAGGAGGCTTGCAAGAGCATGCAAACCTGTTAGAGGCTGTCCCATTTTTTTCAGTTCCCTCCAGGATTATTTGTCCCTGTGGTGGTCATTGACCTAACAAGGCCATGGCAGACGAAGTTTGAGAGGAGGTCCAAGCTTTATTTTGTTTATTGCAATCTCACTTAGCAATGATATATATCTCTGTTCCCTGGCCACCTCACCTACCCACAGTTCATTCTGAGGAACACTATCACTTCAATTCTATGTCTTCTTGCAAATTCTTTGTTGCAGGTGATACTATATGTGCCCTGGGGATCATGGTAAACTGAAAGCTGTGAAAATGGTCTTTTATCTTGTTTGCCTGCATTACTGAGCCTGCAACAACCCTTGAGAGGTCAACTAACCTTAAGTATAGAATGATGTTTTTATTACTACTCTCCAAAGATAATAAATGAGGACTCCCAGTTCAGCCCACTGAAAGGATAAAGGAAAGAGCATAGTGTTCATTATCCAGGAAACAGAAAATTGAAACTGTGAAATCTTTGCCTGAACAGCAGATTAGATGGTGGGCCTGTACCAAACTCAGAAGAAGGCTATGTGTAAGCCATGTCATGGTTTGACACTGGCCAAACACCAGGCACCCACAAAACCAGCTCACTCACCCTCCCCTGCCACAGCTGGGCAGAGGAGAGAAAAATTTAATGAAGGCTTCATGAGTTGAGATAAGGACTGGGAGAAAACACTCCAAGGGCAAAACAGGCTCAACTTAGAGGTACAAAGTGAAATTGTTACTAACAGAGTCAGAGGAGGTTAATGAGAAGTAAAATAAGCCATTAAAAACATCTTTTTTGCCCAACCCCTCTCTCCTTCCCACCAGCAGCACAGAGAGACAGGGTATGGGGGTTTGGTCAGTTCATCACCTGA
This sequence comes from Brachypodius melanocephalos, assembly GCA_013398615.1. Lineage (NCBI taxonomy): Eukaryota > Metazoa > Chordata > Aves > Passeriformes > Pycnonotidae > Brachypodius > Brachypodius melanocephalos. Next base: position 2,852,392 of record VZSR01000170.1, read on the forward strand.
GGTTTTCTTCCACTGCTTAGGGAGAGGAGTCCTTCCCTGCTACACCATGGGGTCCCTTCCCACAGGAGACAGTTCTCCGTGAACTTCTCCAGCACGGCTCTAAATCTCATGAGTAGCAGTCCTGCCAAAACTGCTGCAATATGAGACACTCACATGAACAAACAGTCCTCCCAAAACTGCTGCAGCGTGGGTCAGTCTTCCACGGGGTGCAGTCCTCCAAGAACAGACTGCTCCAGCCTGGATGCAGGGGCCCCGGCCCCCTTTCTTCACTGTGTCTCCCACTGGATCACAGTCTCCTCCAGGCATGAGCACCACCATGAGCTGTGGGTGGATCTCTGCTTCCCCCATGGATCCCCATGGGCTGCAGGGGCACAGCTGCTTCATTGTGGTCTTCAACACAGCCTGCAGAGGAATCTTGGCTCTGGCACCTGGAGCACCTCCTCCCACTCCTCTTCACTGACCTTGGTTGTCTCCACATTGTTTCCCTCACATGTTCTCACCTCCTCCTCTTCTCTGGCTAGCTGTGCATTCACACTTTGTTTGGATTTTCTTCTTAAATATGTTATCACAGAGGCATTACCATAATTTCTAATTGACCCAGCTTTGGCTAGCAGCATGTCCATCTTCAGAGCCATCAGGGATTGGCTCTCCTGGACACAGTAGAAGCTTCCAGCAGCTTCTCACAGAAGACACCTCTGTGGCACCCTTGCTACCAAAAACCAGGCCTTTGAAAACCAACACAGTGCAGCAGATCTATCTGGAGAAAACCATCATCTAGTTTCCCCAGTCATCCATTCCCATCTCTTCTGAATACAGTTGGATAAGAGCCTCTTCTGGCTCTTATCCAGATTTGACAGCCCAGAGTTGAATTACCCAGGTGAATCACCATGGAGAAACTGAGTCATCCCATGTCCAGAGACAACAGAGCACAGTTGCTTTGCAGAGCCTCAGGACTTTTTCTGTTAAAACCATTAAGCTCCCGCAGCTGATGCCAACAGTAAAAACATTTAGATTTGTAACAATGAATACAACTGGTTTTTATCTTCCAGTTACATTGTAAACTGAAAATTGCCACTCTAAATCAAAGGTTTTGGAACAAAGAAAATGTATAAACTCTTACATGACAGTATGACACAGATTTTCATTGTATTGCAAGAGATTTCTTGAGATTTAAACATTTATTTTGCACAGCTAATTTTAAATATGCTCAGCCTTTTAATTGACTCTGAAGTTCAGAATGAGAGAAAAAAAGAATTCCTGCCTAATTCTCTCATTTCTCTTCTGAAATTATCATCAAAGACCAATGAGGATTTACCAGAAATTTCGCCCATATTCTGTTTTTCAAGCAATTGCATCTTACATGTTCTTTTTCTTTACAGGAAGTACAGTAGCAATTACCATTATCCCCATGTATATTTTAATGACTTACAGTCATTAAAAGTCACACCTTATTGCTCTAAGAAAGTAATATTCTATTTCATATATATGCATACTTATCTCTCTTTATTTTTCTACATGGAGTTATGCAACTTCATTTACTTTACATACTACAGTTAAAATATATTTTAGTGTTAAACCCATAAATATTATGTACTGTATATGTACACAAAGGAGCTACAACAGTTGCTACTACAAAAGCACCTTCCCATGTCATGTTGTCAGAAAAAAAGCAAAATGTCAAAGGCTGTTGTTGCTCGCTTTTAGAATTAGGTGAAAATTAAGAGCTTTTTTTAACTGTTATTGAGTGATTAGAATCTGCTTCTGGGGACTGTTTTACTTAATGTGCACCTAATAGTAAGAGCTGCTCATCGGGTGTAATTGTTATGGTTCCCAAAAAGGCTTATCCCGTTCAAATTTTCTTTCACACAGGCATGCTTGGCTGCCTTACAGCTGTGTCATGACATTGTTTAAAAGTTGGTTTGTGAGACAATTAACATTTTGGAAGTGTTCTTTTTGCATCAGCTGTGCCAATGATTTTTTAAAACTTATTCATGAATTAAAATACCCAAGATGAGATTCATCACCTACACATAGGTGCCAGATGTGCCTCTGAAGTGTCCAACCTTGCCCCCAGACATTGCTCCAGAAAAAGATGAATGGCTTTAACCACAGTCCTATATAATACCTGCTGTCTTGAGTGCCGTGTGGCATCTCCAGCTGCAACAGATACATGTGTTTTGGCAGCTAAACCTTATGCTTAGAGAGTGATCCAGTGCCAGATTGCAACACCTGAATGTGGGTGTCTGTATTTCCAGGAGTTGGGTATTCCCTTGATGCTTATGCTGAACTGGGAAGCAGGGCCTAGGAGAGAAAGGCAAAAACCCATCAGTTTCCCGGGAGCATCTGTGGGCCTAAATGTCTCTGATGAGCCCTGTTTGGGTCCCCTAATCCTGCATATGGATCCAGGAGTCCCATTTTAGCTCAGCCCTTGGCATAAGTTATACCACAGACTCATTCCCTTGTCAAGGGAACCCATTTTTCAGCTGTATCTCCTGCTGCTCCCATCTGGATCTCTCAGACAAACCCTGGTTCAAACCCTCAGAAGGTTGTGGGTTGTCAGTGAAACCACTTACCAGTCACTGTCTCTGCCCACCTGTCCCAGACCCTGCAGGATGGCACGCATCAGTGAGGGCATAGCCTCCACTGGAGTCACTTGTGGTTCCTGGTACAACCCCACCAACTTGTGAGGGTTCTGGGTTAGTTGTCTAAATGTTGGCATCTGTTGCCACTTGCAAGGCCCTGGTTTCCAGTCACAATTCAGAAAAGCTGGTAGGTTTTTAAGGACCAGTTGTGTTTGCTATTTGTGGATGTATCACAAACACTAGATAGCACTAGATAACTATACTGGGGTGAATGGTTTTGACTACCAGATTTTCTTAATTGCTCTCCTGACTCCACAGGTTAAGAGATTGCTCTTAAGAGGTCTACATTGGTTCTATGACAAGGAGAGAACTCATGTAGACAGTGATTTCTTAATCTAGAGTTGGATGAAGGACATGATTAAGAAAGGGACCTTCAATGTGTATTACAAATAATAACATTAAATTCAATCTGTGTTTTGCAAAATTTTATGTTCTGTAGGAATTATTAATTATCTCATATCTCTCTATGACCATCTTTAAATTTATCTTATGTCCCCCATTTAGACCCCCCTCATTTTACAGGTCTTGTATGTGGTCGAGATGGATTAAAGAATGCAGGCAGTAAACAAAATGTGTGAACTTTAAAATTACTCTGAACGAGTGACACTTTCTCCTTAGCTGATACTCAGATTTTCTTGGTTGTCTGTAGAATGTAATACTAAAATGCAGGGTATTCTTGGTACTTGTTAAGATGCAACTATTATGTGTTCAGTACAGTTCTGTCCATATAAGACTCCTTTGCTAAATAAAAATGATACCAAGTGTCGCTGGTAGATATTCCAAAGTAAACCAGACATAAGAAAACACAATCTAGACTGGAGGGAGGGAGCTTTTTTTTCTGTGAGCCAGCAAGTGTTTACATTCAGGGGGACTGAGTCTGACAAGCATTTGGGGTAAACCAGGAGTGTACTTCAGATACTGGATGATTCCTGAGCCAAATACACTCTATACAACGTATATATACAATATATTGTACAATATATTTTGAGACCACGGGAGGGATTTCTCTGCTGATTCCATTCCATCCTGAAATGTTTGTTTAATAGTTATGTCTTAAGGGCCATTTTTCCCAAGACAAGAAGAAATATAATGTACCATTAAATCTCATCTCAACCTCATTAATTTCCAGTCAGGCAAGATATTCAGGAAGGTGAGGCCCTCTGCCTTATGCTACAAAATTATCTCTGTGTGGACAGCCCAGATGCATTTCAACTGATTCCTCAGTAAAAAAGAGGTGCTGATGCAATGTTTTTCTTTTTTGATTCTGACCATTGATTGCTCCAAATCTAGAATCCAAACCGTTTTCACACTGTGCGAGTTTTGATTGCCCCTTGGATATAAATTATTATGCCTCTGCAGCTTTAGTAACTGTACTAATTGTTTTCTCTCTAGTGCAGTTGAATGTTCAAAGCTATCTCTGGCTGTTTTTAAAGGAGACCTGTATAGGTTTCTTCAGGACCCCTTTGGGATAAATGACCATGGGGATAGTTAACACAGCCCAGCTCAGAGATTTAAGACATGGATTGAACATTAAATACATGACAATCTTTTGAAAAGTACTTTTTAAAACCTGTATGTAATAGTTTGCAAGATGTGCATAGTCAGCAATGCAGTAGTTTCATCTTACGAATTTTAATTTGTCTGTTAGGTGACCAAAGTGTACCTGTCTTCACTAATAATGAGTTTACTATAGAAAATGTATAGACCAGATGCACATTTTCCAGAATTCACAGGGCCGAGGGCTTTTGATGCTAATTTTTTTTCAGGTATTTTTAGAAAGGTCTGATTTTGTTGCCATTGAAAATGAGAGATTTTCTCTCAAATTCAATAGGAGCTGGGCCTTGCTCATGGATTTTTCAGTCTCACATCACACAACAATTGATAGTGAGGGAAAAGTCATATGACTCTATGATGCTTAGATATTTGGTGTTTGTGGCCTGTTAATAACCTAGACTGTGGGACATGCATATTAAAATTATTCTTTTGAATGAAGTCTCAGAACTCATAACAGCACATCATGTTTCACTACTTTGACTTTTTCTCACACATTTCCCTGAACAGTAGTTGCTGATGATGCACACCGCTAACCAAGCAAGACACATCTAAGAGTGCTTTAGGGTAGGAGTTGTAAAGTTGAACAGCAATATAGATATAAACAGTGTTTGAGCAATATGTTTCCCTGACATTTGTGGTGTGCTGTGTAGTCCTAGTGACAAAACGTCATGTGTATGAATAAAACTGGACATAAAATCAGCTAAGGAGGCTCTCAGCCTTCCAACTGTGGTTTGCTGCTCCCGGAACACCAGAGATTTTTTAATAACTAAAACTTGTTACTGTATGATCAGCTGGACCATGTTCAGCTGGACCATGATGAATAACCAAGTTTCTGTACCTTTCATTTGTGATGGTTTCATGTTCACCGAATTTTGTTTACCAACTGGGAGATAGGATTTTGGGAGAAAAAGGCAAAACAGGCCCAACTTAAAGGTAAACAGGTAGTTTATTAACACACATGCTAATGGAAGAAAAGGAAAGAAAAAAACCCAGATAAAAACCTTCAAAACCCCTCCCTTCTTCTTTACAAACTGTTCATATTCTACAAACAATGTAAAGAAGCAAAGCTCAGAACTCCAGGTCAGTACCACTTGTAAAATAGTCTTTCATTCAGTCTTTGAGAGAGAGAAGTCTCTCCTGTTGTTTTGGTAACTTTCCACAAGAGAAAACAGTCTGCTTGTAGCTTCTAACTCACACAACAGCAGCCCTCCCAGGAGATTCTGCAATTGTGGAACCTCCCATATTCACATGGCCTCTCCTGTGACCACACATATGGGTGGTAGACTCACAGATTGGGGTGGCACATTTAAAAAAAAAAAAAAAAAAAAAAAAAAAAAAAAAAAAAAAAAAAAAAAAAAAAAAAAAAAAAAAAAAAAACAAAAAAAAAAACCATAAAGAACTTTGAAGGCAAAGAATCCCTTTTCCCAGAGAATAGAAATGTCTTCTCAATTCTTCACTAGTAGAGGGCTTCTTCTCATCTCTTTCTGTTCAATCTCATGGGATCACCAAACCACAACTTCTAATTCAATATTCACACAGTAAATCACAGATACCTTTGCTTTAAATCCACCAATCATCTCCCCAATGTGTACTGTCCATGATTTAAAGGAATACTTTGGCATATTCATATCACAGTCTGTTACTAAAACTTCCAAGAGATTTCAGCCTAAAACTCAGGCAACTTGTCCTCTTTCCCACTTAAAAACTCACTCTTCATTTACTGACTTAGATATCTTCATATTGTCCCTTTGCCTATCTCTAATTTGGCCCTTTTTTTCTCATCTTGGAGAAGGGTTAAGAAATGTCTCAATCTGTGTCAGGAAAGAGTTAAAGCTGGCCCAGGCCTGCGGTGGTCATGCGGTCTCTGCCGAGCGCTGAGAGCAGCAAAGCTCTCAAAGCCATGCCGGTGATGCGAAGTTCAGGAACAGCAGCCAGGATCTCAGGCATTAAGCAAACTGATGGATGACTTATTCTTACCACCCCTCCTTCTCAATTTTGGGGTGGCCCCACTCGGGGGTGCTCCCAGGAGCCCAGAAAGGGTGAAGAGAACATCCCCTCCCTGCCCTGGCCGCAGAGCAAGCAGCTGCCGGGCCTTTTCCTCCCCTCTCCCTGCCAGCAGCCCAGGGAAAAAGGGGCTCAGCCAGCCCGGCCGCCCGGGGGGCAGCGGGGCCTGGCCCAGCCCACCCCGGCTACTCTACGATGTTACCTCTCACCAGACGGAAAAGGAAGAGAGCCACGGACCTGGTCTGAAATTTATATGGGTATTACCAAAAGTTGCGTTCTCTTTCCTGAGTGGTCAAACCACATGCCAATTAGAATAGGTGACCCTTGATAGGGTCTTTTCTAAAACAAAATGCAAAGTCCTGGCAGGGCAAAAAAATTCCATATTCTCGTTCAACTAAAAACCAAACTGTGGCTGTGTTAACACACAACACATTTTTACAATAGGCCAAAGAATGTATGAAGTGAAAAGGTAACTTCTGTTACCTTCATGTGACTTCTCACAGTACAAGGGATTCTCCCAGGAGGAGACTGGCATGCATAAAAGGGGAACTCCCATCTAGTTTCTGCCAAGTATTTGCTGATCCTTCTCTTCAGACATGAGATCAAGAAATTTGCTCCTGGGTACAATCTCTTTTCCTCTGTGGAAACACTGATCACTTAATGTCTTGGTCCACAGAAAACAGACAACATCTGTCATCCCCTTGCCTACCACTTGAGCACAGAATGAAGTTAGCTTCTGCTGTGTTACATAGCATGGAATAATGTGTTGTAATGACACTTTAGGGTAGTACCTTTTTTTGAACAGTATTAATATGTATGCATTATATTTTCTTAAAGGACACAACATCAAGCTACTAGTCCAGAACTTTCTGTTGTTCTGCAAGTAATTAAATCTGAGGTTAAATCCACTGATACTCACCCAGCACCTGTCTGGCCCTTGTTTTGATATGCAGCTTTGATTCCAAAGCCAGGGAAGAGGTTGCCTTTCTTTGGAGTCCTTTCCTTGGAGTGAATATGGTCCCAAACCAGAGAATGATTGGTGGGCTGGCTGCTCCTTCACACCTGCTATTACCCAGCAGCTTTTCAGATACCACCTGGTGGGTCTATTCCTGTGCCCAGACTTTAGTCAATTAAAGGATTTGAGAGCTAGTGGTGACTTGTTTATGATCAAGTTAGTGTAAAAGCAAGCTTCTGTTTGATGAATCCATAAAGTGAATTCAGTCTGCTTTCTAAGCCCACTCAGGCATTTTTACCATACAAATTCTTTAATACTTCCAAGAGGTTAAACAGTTGTTCTCTTCTTATAATGTGCTACAATTTGAGAGATGGGGGCTGCTGATGATCCCATTCTAAAGGGCTACAGTTCCCTTCAACAAGCCGGGAGAAGTGAGTTTGGTGGGTGTAATCTGGATTGTATTGTGTGTACTGGTGAGTGTCTTGAAAGACAGGTATCTGGAGAATTCAAATCCCTTCCCTCCAAATCATTATAATTTAGAAATTTAAAGGGGCCCTTCAGGCAGAGGTATGGGGATAGGAATAACAGTTCTTTACTAGCATGTATAACAAAGACAAATGAACAGCAACAACTACAGCATTAATACTGAACAAAACCAGGGACCTTGAGGGGCTTTGTTTCACAAAGCTGGGGCAGTTTGATGCCTTGGGACTCCAGCTGGAATGGTGCAAAGTCCTGGGCTGGTGGCTGGAATAGCAGGATGTCCCTGGCAGGTGGGGCTGGATGTCCTGGCAGGGCAGGGAGGTGCAGGTCACACTGTAGTGAAAAGAGCAGTGCTGAACACGGGGCAGGGCCGGCTCAGGTCCAGCAGGGCAGGCAGAGGAGCTCAGAATTCCTGGGCACACGAGCAGGTGATGGTAGATTTCCCAGGACCGGACTTTCTGGTGACAGTGAACTCCTCAATCAGCAGCTCCACCGTCCTCTCTCCCAAATGCTGAGAGCAAGAGAGCGAAGCTGTCTCCAGCTCTGTCTTTTACCTGCCCCCGAAACTTACGTTATCTCCCTCCCAGAGTGTGGCCAGGCACTACAACTCCTCTCATTTGGCCGTTTGTTCTGACTGAGTACCCAGTAGTTTTTTTCCTAGTAACTATGGGAAAAATTCTGTAAGTCAAAAAACCCCAAATCTATCTCCCAGCAGGGAGACAAGTATTTTTTCAGAACTACAGTTTTTACTTAACATGGCTGCAGCTATGATGGATTTTAAGCATCAAATAGCCCCTAACAAACTGAATTTCTTATGATCATCTGTGTCTGAATGCTCTGAGCATTGAAGTTGCTGATGGCAAATCCTTTATTGACATAAGACATCTTTTTAGTTATAACTTGTTTTTTCTGCCTTGTAAAGTATTCACATTATTCACATGCACCCTTTACATTCTGATTATCACATGGAAAATATGAGATAAATTCCAAAGCACTCAGTCATATTTTGAAGGCATCAGTCATATTTTGCTGATGATTTTTCCGTATGGTGTAGCTGTATGTGAGAAAATGTGACTGCAAGCTGCTATTCCTGTAGTTTTCAACTGCTTAGATAAATAATTTGAAAGATATGGGGAACTGGCAAATATGGACTGTTTCAAAAATTTTCAGGCTACTGAAGTTGTCCTGAACAGCATCTTTTTAGCAATAAAATATATGTGTCGGATAGGTTTCTTTGCAAATCCTATTGCGAAAAACAAGGTCCACTTTCTTAGAAAAATTTATAAGTTTAATAAAAAATTTAAAAATAAACAATTCAGAGGCAGAGAATAAAGCAAATTTCTTGGCCAAGGGTGCCTGGCAAAGAGCCAGCCAGCAGCACATCTTACCCTTTCAGATCCT